>CM056832.1:16143400-16568965 GCA_029853015.1 Chelidonichthys spinosus
TAAGTGTGTGTGTGTGTGTGTGTATCAGTCGGTGAGATGAAGGTTTTTTTTCTTATTTTCTGAGACATTACAAGGAAGGAAAGTGGGCGAGAGTTTAGGAGAAAATGTTAATTAGCGAGAATGAAGTCACAGATCTGACAGTTCGAAAAGTTTTTAGAGTGATGGTGAAAAACCAATTCAAATGCCTTCAAAGCCAAACATTCAAACAATATTCCAGGGTACAAATTCTTATGGTGGGTGCTCCCACTAATTAGTTTGGAGACGCCACTCCATTTCTCAGAGCTGTGTGCAACCCCAGGTTAATCATCTACAAGTGCTGAAATGATAATTCACAGCCGAGCACATCCTAAAAAACAAACACGGCACCGAAGACACATAATGATTAATATTTATGCGATTTCCTAATACACTTTCTTTGTCATGTGACAATTTTTGATTTGTAAAAGGGGGAGAAGACGATGAACAGGAATCCCAACTTGAGACGTTGCTGCGAATAATAATATATAGTATTGTGTCAAAATATGTATCATCTTCTGTCATGATGTTATTAGAAACTCCTTCCATGGTAGACAGATAATAAATGCATTTGGAGGAAAGGAGCTTATTTACATTCAAATGAAACATACACTGAGCAATGCATTACACAGTGTTTATATTACGTTACTAACAAAAATATTTCTTTCCATCAGTGTGTACAAGTTTGCTTGCACACTTCACTGCTTGAGACTCTAATCTAATCTTTATTTAAGCACCACTTTCATGTAGCCCTGTGGCGCTTTTGGAAAAGGAATGTGGATTTTCTGCAGACGTTTTCTTTATACTTAATCATCGTGGGCCAGACGTAGACTGTTTTCACTCATTTTAAACCCCATTAAAACTTGTGGCACCAACAACAAAAATCGCGATTACGGTCACAGTAATGCTCTAAGTTTTGCCAACGCTCTCTGGATGTAAACTGTTATGTCCCGAATGCAGAGAAGAAATATGGTTGATCTCATCCTATATTTATGTTATTTAATGACCCACAATTCGATTACGAGAGCAAACACACCGACATTTGCATAATCCCCCAGGCTGAAATTCAGTTACAATGAATTATGACTGAGCCGAATGAATGAGTGATGTCTTGCCTTACACTCTACTTATGGCGACATTGAGATCTATGTTTTCTCTCACTGATTTCCTCAGGCTTAAACACACAGATCCTCCTTTGCTTTGGGCCTGGCATTTTAAAGGAGCGAGTTGTCCAGTTTTGGAAGTATTCACAATCAATATTATTGATATATTGTTGCAAATAATTTGGAGAAATTCAAGGCTGAGAGATTAAAAACACTGCATCAGGGTGAGGGGAGGAAAGGATGAGCACAAACTAATGATAATGCGCTTGGCTGTGGACTGCATTGCTATGAATAGCCATCTCTTACTCTGAGGTGGGATTACATTCAATTTAGAGGGGCTTTCATGGGCAAAGAGAAAATAGGAGTTAAGCAGTAGTCAAATTTGTCAATTACACACTTTACATGCACATCCAAAAAACAGCCATTGTTTGGAGGAACTATCATGATATGATATTTGAGATGTAACGAGCAATATGTTTCAACACACATCTGTTCCCTGTAAACCCACATCGGGGGTTGATACACAACAAGAGGCCACTTTTCAATGGCCGTACATTTTTCACAAAAGCAGCAATTTATCACTTTTGCTCCCTCAATTGGCACATCCCGGCCACTGTATCTAAACTACCTCCTCAGTCTGCATGACGGCACGTGTACAAGCATCACTTGAACACTTCCCAATGGTGCCCGTGGCCCGATCACATTGAGATGCGATGAAAACAGGCGCAGCCGCCTCAAACGTGGCCCTTGGTATAATGCGTCAGGCAAAACAGCTGATCAGCCTGTGGAGAGGTGGTGCATGCGCAACCAGGCGAGCAAATGTGGATTCAGTCAGATGTAAATCTCTTGCTGTTGGAAGAGGAGGAGGGGGAAAAGGCCATAAAAAGCAGAGGTTTTGGATTTATGGCATACTGAAAAAAAATATATAGTTCATTGTTATTAAATACCGCTTATATCAACCTTTCGTCTGCGTTTGCTATTGTCCGTCCTACAACATCTACCCCCATCAAAACAGGAAGGAGTTGGTAAAGATGTCTCTTGCACAATTTGAACATTTGAACTTTTATGCACGTCTAAAACCTGTGAGAAAAATGCAACGTGCAGTGCAAGAGAGGAGCGTATGGAAAACAATGGTTTTGCGGGCGGCACATTTCTACCGATGTGTCTGGTGTGTAATCGGCCTTAAAGCATTTTTATGGTAATGAGAATGGATGCATATACGTTCCATTTGACATCACCATATTTACTGCAAAACAAAAACAGAAAAAAAGGAAATCAATTTGACAAACGCTAATGATCATGTTCACCGACCTACGACGAATATCATGAAGAAGAATGCGATGCGTTTTACATGAGGTGGGCATGAAAACAGGAGATATGTTACAACGTGGTGCAACAGCAATACAATGCAATCTAGAACAACTTATACATCTTTACTGTCAGACCTCTGTTGGAATGCATTATATTGCACAGGTTTTTTTTTTGTCTCCCCCTGTATATACAGTATTTAGTTGTGGGTTTTATGCTATGCATTTATAGTCCACCATTGCATGACTGTTAAAACCCCAATAATCATCCCAGTGGAACAACACACTTTCAAATTCCTCAAAAACCTTTCACAGATAGCATCCGTGCATCCCTGCAGCACTGCCGAGGGTGTAGTACAGAGAGCTGTGAAGCTAATGGTCGGCAACCCATGAACATTATGACATTCATCTGCTCCCTCACTACAGGATAACTAGCTCCCCGAGTCTCACCGCAATTTAGTCAAGCCTCCGAATAATACGTTTACCTACTGTGGTGCGCTGCAGGCTTCCTACATATCTTATTTCCCAGTGCCCCACACTCCCACACACCAAAACACTCCGTTGCACATTGCATTGTGACGTCTAACCTCCTACTCGTGTTCCTTCGGGGTCAGTTTAGAAGGTTACTGTAATAACTTCTCTCTAGACCCATCCCCATATACCAGGTTGGTTGAGCCCTCAGTCTACCTTGGAATAATTTGCCCACATGCCCCCTTCAGAAATAACCTTTTTGATTAAGTAGGACATAATGAGATTCAGTAGATCCTGTATATATTTGTATGTAATGCTATGTTTTTTTGGGGTCATCTCTAACTAAAAACGGTGTCAGACTGTGTAATTAGGCCATTTCTCCTGTGGTTTGGCTCTATTTTAAAGTGCAGTCCAACTCTTGGGTCTGCAAATAAATAATATCGGTGTGTTCACTCACTCATATGTGTGTATATGTATGTAAATTCCTATAGGAGTATGTGCATTAGCATGGGAGCACATATTTGTGTATGTGTGGAGCCATATTTACATTACTAGTATTTGCCATTCAGTGCAAACATTAACTCTTAACTGGTCACATTAGCTTTTATCCCTAAATGCATTCTAAAAACTGTTAAATATTGAAGACATAACAAGCGTCCAGTATCACATCTCCATGCACAGTATCCTCTCTCTTGGCCTAAAGCTCCATACTCACAATGATAGAAACACAACTTGGTTTGTGCATGTGTGTGTGACAGACAGAGGGAGAGAGCGCCCGCATCGCATTTATTAAGTGTTGTAGTATCAGATATACACCATTAGGGAATGCCCATTAAACTGCAGGCCCAAGCCCATCCGTCTGAAGTGACACACTGATCCCCCATCAGCTTCAGGGTGCCGTTATGTTTGCCAAGCCTGCACAGTGACTGTCAGATTCAGATTTAGATCAACTTGTTGTGCTCCAAACACGAGGACATCAGAAAGTAAGGCCACAAAGTACTCATAATAAAAAAAAAAAACAAACAAAAAAAAAAAAACAATCAAGTCAAATAAGATAAAAACATCCGTCCACTTTAAAACCCAACATGGTATTAATGTGAAAGTGACCAACTAATGATTTTATTTTTTTTTCCACAGGTCAGGTTGTTGTCAGGGATGGATACTAATCTGTACATTTGTTTTCCAGTGTTTGTTGGATGAGTTTGGTGTACAGGCGAATGACTGTTTCTTGGTCAATGCCTATGATTTTTCCTGCTGTCCTGATTTGTCATTGCATCCTGACAGAACATTGTCAGCGAGCGGAGAATCGTTTTCCTGTGATCAATGAATACCACATTGCTACTGATAAAACTGGATTCTATCTTGAAAACGAGTGTTAAGTTAGTGTCGGTTTGGGAGGATGAGATGGAATGAAAAGCTCGCGCAACAGACGCTTTGACAAAACACCAAATCGACTGACTCTTATCTGATGAATTTCCATCTAATATTACTACATCCCTGAAGCCACGGGGCTCCTTAGGGATCTCCAGATTTGTTTTGGGGTCAGACTGGAGATTTTCTCTCTCTTTTCATTATGCCCCAGTCTACTGTATAATTGCACAATTGAAGTCGAAATGAGAACATGTCTTGCAAAAGATAATGGGAGAAAGCCCAAAGTTATTTTGAAATGATTACCATAAACTGCTATTAACAAAGTGAAGCATGAATTCTGGAAGTCTCTTTTCAGTGTGCTTTGTAAAGGGGTTTGATGTGTTTTTGCCCTGAATAACCCAATTTCTTTGAGAAAATGGGGCTGAATGTGGAAACATGTTGACATTAATGTGTGGGTAAGAGGTCCACTGCTCCGATGAAAACCTGCATTACTTGGTTCCAACAGTTGGCGCTTCACAATAGACATCCGTCGAGGTGAAACATATTCCGATCAAAAGTGACTACAGAGGACTTCAGATCTGCTGTGGTTTCAAAAGAAATATTGAAAATGGCAAGAAAGGGAATTTTGAAAGACCCAAGACTCCCTCAATCAACAGCCCAGCCAAAAAAATCAAGAGATTTAGATTTAGACTTGGATGGACGGGGATTCTGTATGGATGCTGCAAAAGAACTGTACATTATTCAATAAGGTGTCAAAGGTGTAACATAACAGCAATGCATTCTGGGCATCTCCAGCTATGGTTACCTTGCCTCTTCAGTGCAACCTTTGTGATTGGATGCACCAGATCAGAGCTCAGATTGGTCTTGAGTATTAGATATTTTTGGTGCAGCTGTAAAATGCTGGATAAACACATTAAGTTTCCTATATATTCTTCACAATAAAAGCCCCCATTACTTTTGATTTTTACTCTTCCCTGCAGTATTAGTAGACTTGTTTTATTGAAGAATAGGCTATAACAGTTCAACCAATTTAGTGATAAACACATTTAAGATCCTCTAAATTCTTGACAGTAAAATTCCCCTGTTATTTTTGCTGCCTACTCTTCCTCCCCGCAGTATAATTAGTCTTGTTTTTATTGAAGATGAATAGCTGCTAATTAAGTGATAAACACATTTAAGTTACTAGAAAATGAGACACAGTAAAAGTCCCCTGTTATTTAGTAATTTAAAAGCTTGTATTTTTGATGCATTGTTTTTGTATTCTGACTGAATTTAATGTTTTACATAATAACTAAATCACCAAACATGCATTTGTCCATGGAAAGCTACTACAGAGGAAACTGCTACTCTCTAAAGATGAAGTATTGCTGCCGTCTAACACTCCAACAATCCTCTGGACACAATGCGATATTTAAACGAAAGACATTTTTTAACTCCACCTACTCCATGTGTATAGAGTATTATAGTAATGGAGTTGGTGCCTCGGGCTAACAGATTTCAATCATTTGTGGAACAATTAATTCTAAACTGTTTCAAGAAATTGCACAGAAGCATGCCACGGGTGACTGTTTGGGATTTGAAATGTACCTTTTTTTGCTGTTTGCTAATTGTCCTTAACACAAAGTCGGTAACTCAAGGGCTTCAACCAACAAAAAAAACCCAAAACAACTTGAATAGTCAAGTCAGATTCCTGACCTTAAACCAATTAAAATGCTGGAGTGTGACTTGAAGCAAGCCACCCATGCAAGGTATTCCAAAAATACCAATTAACTCCACTTGCTGAACAAAGACTAATCACCCAGAATGTTTCCTGCTTGCTTTGCAGGCCCGATCAGCTGCTAAGGAAAACACTTGGAGGCCAGTTGTTGCCAACAAAAACAACCAAACATAAAGATCCACATATTTCTCCACCTTATTCTCACTGAACAGAGATTTCCGTAAGGTTTTAGTTTCAATTCCATCATGCATGCTACATGCCATACAACTATGTTTAATATCAAATGCTTTTAAGTGCATATCGTATTCGACATTTCCACATGTGCATGCATGAGGCATACAGCTGTTGCAGCGTATAATGCGGAAAATGTTCTATTTTATTAATATGTTGCCTGAGGGCAAAATTGCTTATTTTGTGTTTTCTTCTCTCCAGCTCTAACGAATGTGAAGCTGTGGGCCATTGACCGACAATGTTTTCAGACGATCATGATGAGGACGGGTCTCATAAAGCACACAGAATATATGGAGTTTCTGAAAAGGTGAGCAACCGTCTAAATTGTCCCACAATGACAGACAAATGGCCGTGAATAGGTCTTTGATCTGAAATGCAATGAATTAATTAACTAAATGGATACAGGGGGGGGGGTATCTGTGAGCTGTTTCTCACAAGATTGCTTGCTAATTTTTCCCAGTAAATTATATAATTCAAAAATGAATAGCTTTTGTGTCACTGGAGGTGTCATTCACCCTGCTGTAAAAATACCTAGGACCTGTATCATCTTTCTTTAATATCCCTATCCCTATTGGAGAGCTCTACGCCTAACCACCAGAAGCGCATTATCACTTAAAAGGCCTGCATGGAGTATAGGATAAAAGAAAAGACTCATCAAAAGACAGAGGGGAGGGCAGTGTGTGCATGATCAGGATACATGAGAGGCGCAATTAGGTATAACTCTCTTTTGTCCCATCTCTGTTCAACTTTCCTGTTTTTTTCTGTCACCACTTTGATCTTCATCAAGCTAATTGTGAATATTATATCACATCTTCTGTATATTTCATATGCGTGCCCTTTTTCCCATGACTCCGTTTCTGAGGCGATATTAGAGGTTGCTCTATTGCTCTTTTCTCTTGCTCGCATAGATATCTGTGCCTGATATGATAAAAGCACGCCCTCTGCCTGGGTGGATTTCTACTGAACGTAACCTCGTGACTCACTGTGATCACGATCAGACTCTGACACTTTTTGACGGAGTTGTTTCAAAGCAGGCAGGAAACCAACTTTTCACAAGACATTTCTAACACTTCCCCATACCTAAACTACAAAATAGGTTGTAAATCAAAACCTTTCAAAAGAACCACTTTGACTGAAATTACTAGACCAGAAAGATCATAGACATTTTTTAATGATTAATAGTTTATTCTTTGCATGATAGACAAGACAAATGCACCTATGACGATATTAAGTTAACATAGAACATTAATATGAAATGGGAATGAGTATAAGTACATGTCACAGACAAAATGTTTTAAAATAGAATAAAAATGTATGTATATACTTAATGCACAAAGTGCTTGAAAGATAACAAAATGAACTCCTTTTTCATTCATATTTTAATAATTTACTGCTATTTTTATGAGCTGGAAACACCATTAAGGACGGTATTACCACCATAGTCACAGACCTGTGTCACACCCTTTGTACACCCAACCATTCACTTTCACCTTTTGTCTTTGATGTAAGCGCCAGGGTACACTCAATCTGAACAAGTTTGTTTATGTAGCAGTATAAAAGAAAGCACACTACTTCTGCCTTTGCTTCTGAGAGTGGACAGTAATTATTCACACTAATGCAAGATATCGCCACTAAGGAGAACATGAACACAGGATGCTTTTAGGGAGCAATAATGCAATAAAGCCACTTCAACCTTTCTTATATCCATACTAATCTTTCACTTTTATACATAATATATTTCCAACCACATAAAAATACTATTCATCTTATTTTATAAGCATAACTAAGAGTTGAAGTTTATTATTATTGCAAACAGGAAGTGAATGTGCTTGTGAAGACTTTTTTATATTACCTCCTAGCATGCACTTCATCACTCAAGCACATTGCTCCAGGAATAGTAACTGCATAGGTGCTGTGTAATGAACTGATAAGCATCGCTGTGGTTTACAAAAGGCATATTACTGTGAATTGATATTTTTTTTAAAGATTGGTGGACTATTAATCCAGCCTTTGCCCCCTTCCCCTTCCAAGGTAAATGTCTAGCTCCGTTGGAATAAAAGCAGACGGCCATCTGCCCTACAATATTTTAAAAGGCGTGGAAAAATGAGCTTGGGAAAGTGTTAGTCAAACCCCAAGGAAGTGCCGATTTTACTCTGCGTTTTCAAGATTGCCACAGAAATGATTTAAGGTTGTCTTAATCTCTCACAGTCACACAGAACCATGTGTGTAATGATCAAAAACAGCACATTAGTGAAACTCTACTTCCCCATTGGCCTTGTATAATTAATTCATTTCCTATAACACAATTAAGAAATTAAATACAACAGAGGGTTTTTGTTTGTGTGAACAGCTTCACAGCTCGAGGGATTGAAACTCCATATGTTTCATGTAAAGTAGGGTCAGCTGATTAGCTAGCTTCTCTGTCAACGAAGCAACAACACAAGGATCAACATGACAGCGAGGCCTGGGTTGGGGGCCAAGAGGAGATGGTTGAGATTACTGTAATAAAGCATGGAAAATGAGGGGGAAGAGGGAGATGGAGAAACACAGAGTGGGAGATCATATAGGGAGATATGTCCTTTGTTCACCAAGAGGGGTTATTTTCCTCCTTGATAAACATTGGGCCAGTTTTATTTAGTAGGCTTGATAACAGGCAGATATCGTTCATTGAGGCTGCCGGGAAGCAGACGGAACAAACATTAGGGCGTCATACTGGTGTATTCAACCTAGGATCTGATTCCCCGCTGTGTAACTAGACACGTGGCCTAGTTTATGCTGAAATATTTATATGCACCATCTGTAATACAATATACAGGCCAACTGCCATAGCATAATATTGATTTTTCTATGTTACTGTTTCCCATATTTATGTGCATTTCAGATGAAAGGTCTGCTTTGATTCTGGTCAGCTATTTCGCAGACAATACCTGCTGCTATCCACTCTGATTTCTTCAACAACAATAGACCTAATGAGTAATATTTGATATATGTAAGAACCGAATCGATCCCGAAAAGCACTTTCTTTTCTGTCTCACGCAGCGTTCCCACATTCCACGGCCTGCAGGAAGATATTCTGAGCAAGCTTGCTGATGTCCTTGAAGAGGTAAGTGCCTTGTTCCAAAGCCTGTGACACCTGCAGCACAGAGCAGATGTCACAAGCCTACTCCACGCACTGATTTCCATACGTTCACTCTCTTTTATTGCAGTGAGAGCTGGCAGCCAGAAGGGGAAAGAAGACATAATCCAGATAGCGTGCACTGAGTGAAGGGAGGCGTTAACGGAACAACGTTAGCTGGAGAAAAGCATAGCTGGCATTTTATTTATGCTCTTTGGTATGTGCTCAGTGTGGTGATATTGAACCCAATGGTCTACCTACTAAGTGACAGTTAATTTCGTGTCCAGACAGTCAGTACACTGCTGTTAGAGGCCATTTCAGCTTTCAAGAGGGAGGGGGTCAAACAACCCAATAGGCTGAGGAACATTGTGAACCATATTATTTAATCATGTGACATTTCAACAGTGGAAAGTTTTCTTCAGGCTGTTTCAGTGTGCGTTTTGAGAAGTTTCTCAATAGCACATGTTCTACCCATCTGCACGCCACTTCGTTTGATGTTTTTTTTTTCAGCATAATTTAGTTATGCAAAAACATACTCATTCATACTTTTGATGTGTGCTGCTCACATTGAGGCTTTCAACGTGTTGAGTTGCAATCAAATATGGCCTTTTGACTAGTTTTTAAGATTATTCAATGCCACTGAGTGTATATGTGCAATAACTTGAGAAATTACTTCCAGATCCTTTTGCTTTTCAGCAAAGGTAAAGGATGCTCATTCTGCAAACTTGTTGCAGATGTGCTATGCAGCATCTAGTATCTGCAGCATGGTATGGACAATGGCTACAAAGTCTGTCGCAGAATGTAACCTTTCTTTATGTGGTTAAAGGTGAAATTGACTTTAATTCAAAGACCTAACAGTAAAAAAAGCTCAGAAGGCCAAACTCAAGAGAAACTGTTCAGTTCAGCAGGATCACTAGGGGTGTGTAAGGGTAGGAGGACCAACAAAAGGAAATCTATCAGCTTACACAAAACAACCTCAATGTCGAAGGACAAATCCATGGAAAAGAAAGAGGTTGTGGAAGGGCATTTGTGTAAGGTGCTGCAAGCTATGGCACCCACATCAAAACAGTGTGAACAGTAAAGTGTAAAATGGGCAAAACAAGGCTAAAGGGAACTGTCTGGATGCAAGCAAACACAAAGCAGGTTTACCATTTCAAGATCTCTGTTCTTATAATGAATCTGACATATTTGGTACATCTAGTATATCTAATGAACTGCAGTCTAATCACACCTCCTTCCTCGTGATCAAATTCTCTATATTAACCTTATAAAGGACATTTATTAATATGATTGATGAGATCATCAATTTGTCTCAGGCTGGGATGGCATGTGTGAGTGAGCCGAAAGAATGCAAACACCCCGTGAAAATACGATTTTTTGCATGGTATTCTAGACATGCCTTTAAATGTAATCTGCTGTATGTGTTTGCACTACACAAACAAACAAACAACCTATTCAAGGTTTCCTCGATTAAAAAAAAAAAAAACTGGGTCCGCATTTTTCTCTCTTACCTGCAGAGGTCCTGTAGTTTTGTGCAGCTTGGTCACATATGGCTAAATCCATCATGCTGTCTAATGTCTTGTCCTCTACTTTAATGGATGCTTTTAGTCTATGATTGATTTTTGATTAGACAGAATGACTATTCTTCTCTTCAGTTTCCTCTCCTCGAGGACACGCTGGTGAAAAAAGGCAACATTATATAAATAACCTGCAACCTCTGTTGCACATTAGACAGAGGTCCTTATCCTTTTTGTATGTGACTCCTTAAGATATGGTTTTGTAGATCATGTTGGAACGTGATATCCAGTTTTCTCCATGGCACAAGAGGTTTTTCACATCATATTAAGTTATGTCACAACCAAGCAAGCATTCTTATCTGGTCCTAAAGGTTATTTCCAATGTGAGAGGCAATGTGTTAGTGAAGGTTTTTTTCTGTTATGTGTTAGGCTTTACCAATGCATGCTGGGATTGGCCCTGGCACCCATAACCCCGAACATGATTACTTGGTATAGTAAATGGAATGATGGATGGATATATTAATTGTACTCTTGAAAGGGAGGTGTGATTTGCCTTCACATTTGATGCGATATTATTAATTTATTCACCATTTTTCTTCCACCTGCTCAGTCAAGGTCATAGGTCATAGGGCATATGCAAGCAAGCGGTGGGTGTAAGGCAGAGAAACACCCTGGACAGCTGGCCAGTCTGTGGTGTCGCAAGAACACATCTAATTGGAATTTATCTCACTGCACCCAATTCAGCCTTTCGTTCCCTCAATGCAAGAAAGGAGACCAACAAATCATAGTGTTCCTGAATAACGCTTCTCTTCTCTGGTCTTCTCTTCTGACAGACACATTATGGAGATGGAGAGTACATCATCAGACAGGGGGCCAGAGGAGACACCTTCTTCATCATCAGTAAGGGAAAGGTGAGAAACAGTTCCTGTAGCCCACCGGCAATATCACAATTATGACATCACAGCGCATGACATCAAGGCACACATGGTAAAAGGCACCTATCTTTGAAGGAAAGTGGTGGTGTTTTTTGGTCGGAAGTCGGTCATCATCAATCATCTTGACGTAAGGGAGAGGCTGCCTGTGTCATCCTTCCTTGCAGATGCTGTGGAGGGTATCTAGAAAGGAGAATGGAGTCACTTCCATTTCACCTTTCTGTCATCAACACCAGCTTTTACACTGAGCCCAGATGACACGCTGTCCCATCTAACATCAACATGTTGGTGGGCTTTCATGTGCTTCCATTGTCAACGTGTTTTGACATGTTACGTGTTTTCCCTCATATTTTCTCCCACCTCGTCATCATCGTCTTTTTCCTTTTCCTGAAGCTCCTTCCACTGTTTCATCATTATTTACATTTGACAACAAAATAATTCTCAGTCTCTTCCACACATGGTAAGATTTGAACATCCATCAGTGATCCAGTGATTCCAGTCCCAGTGATTGAGGCAAATCCATTGTTTTCACAGGTCATAAGTCAAGGATGTTACTGTCATTCTACGGTTTAAGATACATTATGTTTCTTCTACTTTTTTTTTTTTTTTACTGTCCTTTGACCCCAAACGGATGCAGCCCACTTCACAAAGACATGAGCACATACACATTAGCTCCTGACCTTCAGTATCAACGCTGGACATTTCCACTCACTCTGTTTCCATCTAGACCGCAGACACTTTGTCTCGAGGATAGTCCGCCAAATAATGGCATCTCCCAACGCACAGACGATCTGCCCTTGGACCTGTTCCCATCTCTGTTCGCTGTTTTTGACCCGCACTCACGTGATCACATTCGATCATGAATAATTACTCAGTCACCCAGTTGTTGGCTGCATGACAGCGTGCTGGTGTTTGATATGCTACAACACCTGTGCAGAACTGACACCATCCTTCATTAGGGGAAACGACCGTCTCCGGTCACTTCCTCCAAAATCCACTCAAGTGCCCATCACTTTGATTTGTAAATCTGACCGGCATGCCACAGTGCCATCACTCACATGTCATCTGGCTAATGAAGTGGTCTGTGGCGCCTCCCGCATCCTCACAGAAGAAGGCCGTCTCTTTGTCACTGATCACCCACGAACAGAGATGTCTGTCACACCAGCTCTCCTCCCCCTCTTTGTATTAGAGTCATTAGCCCGCTGTATTGAGAGATCATATACATGTCACTTCCTTTTACAATGATGTGTAAATGAAATGTGTTCTCTTTTGCTGTTATACATCGCCCCTCATTTCTTCGCTTCTTTTTTCCCCATCTTCCTCACTGTCACACTGCTCTTGTGTTTAACTCTCTGCCGCCTGCTTTTTTTCCATTCTTTTTCTCCAGGTTAATGTGACCAGGGAAGACTTGCCCAATGGAGAGCCTGTCTACCTGCGCAGCCTCGGAAAAGGAGACTGGTTTGGGGAGAAAGCACTGCAAGGGTAAGATTGTTCCTAATAACGCTGCCTCTTCCAGTTTAAATCTTCTGTTCTCCCGCTGTTTCTGTCTCCTTCACTGTCACCCGCTTCTCTTCTAGTTTTCACTCGCAACCCTTCTTTTAACATCCTCTTTCTTGTACTTAACGCGCATCTATCCTTTCAAATTTGCTATCAATCAGCCTCCAGCTCTTATCCGTCCCTGTTTTTTTCCCTACCACTCACTCCTCTTGAGCAGCATGATTACTTGTTAAGTGTATGGAAATAAAAGCAGGGAACATATTAAACAACTTAAGGCCAGAATTATTGTAGCTCTCCCAGACCAATTCCATCTGTCTCTGTGCCACAGAAAATAAGTCTAATCTGATAAGAAAGAGAGACTCAACACTGTCATAGTCATGATTTCTTTTTCATTATTCTTGTCATATTTGATTTTTTTTCTGCAACTGAAAATACAGTTTGTTGAGATAAAGTTTTAGCCACAGATATTTTTAAATGATTGGTTATGGAATCATATTCCAAGCTGATGCAATATAAACATATGAATATGAATATCTAAAGATGCAGCTATTTTACGTCGCCCCCTTTGAATAAATTACAAACAAGGCCATATACAATTGCCGTGGAATGCTCCTCTTTCTAAATCTCTTATTTTTTTTGCCAAAATCAAAAGAGGAAAAAAAGTGTTTATGTTCAACTGACAGTAGAGATCCCTCACAACCACATCAAGCGACAACCTGTCTGTGCTATCCTGCTATCACACACAGAAACGACACGGAAGAAGTCATTTTTTTTGCACAGAATTTTTCGTATCGTGAGACTTATTTCATTTAGACAATAGTAACTATACGCCTCTTCGATTCTATTGTCTTTTCTTCTCATTTACTGCCTTGGTTACCAATAACAAGAACATCTTCATGCAGTCCTTGACTATAATAATCACCCTCTTTCGTGAACATTTGTGTTAAGTATGTCAGCATAGTGGCTGTAACTAACACAGCACCCTTTGTCAATTCAGATAAACATGTAATACAGACATTATCAGCCTGTGGCAGGAATGTTTGAAGCAACCAGACTGTATATAAATGTTGTGAGGGTCAGATGATTCACTGCTACCGTACTGCTTACATTCAGTGCCATCTAGGCACTCAAATACTTTCACTAAATAACACTTCAGAGTAATGAAAATATTTTTATATGGCTTCATCCAAGCCCAGCGCCCTGAAGTGATATTTTTACCCTGCTGTTTGTGCTGTCTTGTCATCGCTGTGTGCCTGTGTGCAAAATATATTATTAAAACGGAGGGAGGGGAGAGATAAAAGTGTCTTATTTCTGCGAGGGTGCAGGTAGAGAGAGAACATACTGTATGCACTCACGAGAGGACGTTTGAATGCATGCAAGCACATTGCCAACAGTGTCAACATTGCGGAATAAATGGAGATGTCGCCATCTTGTGGCCACTGACTGTGAAAGCTGCCATAACTTAGATCCAAGCCCTGAACAGCTCAAAAGTAGCCTATAGTAAAGACTTTGAAACATAAAGAGACATGAATATTACTAAACAACTATCCTGTCCAGGAAAAACAGCCAGCTTATGTGTTGTCAAAACACATATAAATCATTATTTTTATTTTCAAAAGGAGCACTCCAGATGTTAGATGTGATGTTCAGGTGACAGCTGGAACTGCACAGATGGTTGAACATCCCCCATATGTGTAAGCTAACAACCATAGGATATAAAAGATGACAGAGCATTAATATGCATGCGGAACATGTGAGCCACAGGAAGCCTGACCTCTCGGTAGACAGAGGAGTAGGATGTTCAAATAGAAATTCGATCCTTTTTACGCTAATGAGATTTTTCAAAAAGTGCTGTTTGATGAGAGCATGAAACAAAGTACTAATTTATAATGGATTGTGCACTGTTGTATTTTCAAGGAATTCAATGACTCCTTGTAATTATTATTTCATAGAAAGCCACAAAAGTCTTGATGTATCACACTGATGGTTGTTTAGTATGTGACGCACACACATGATATATCACATATATATTTAACAGTATCCATACATCAATGCATTTAGTGTTTCCTAGAATAGAAGTGTGCACCTCTAAAAAGCGCTTCAAAGCACCTTCAAGGGCCTCTCATGCTTTGTCTAATCAAGAAAACCGTACCTTCCCACTGCATCCACCTCTGCATCTGCTTGGTATTGTTATCATCTTTTGGCCTGAATGCCTTTTGTCTTGGAGTGTCTTGAGCAAGAGAAGCCTATTCAACTGCACCTTTGATGGTCAAGCATGTCTTTCAAAGATTTACATGATTGAGAGGCTGGCCATCTTCGGAGTAGTCTTTTGATCAGATGGCTCTTCTGCAGGGCCATCTTTGTAATCAGAAGTTAACTGTGTTTGTCCTTGCTCATGAAACTCAATGGCCCTTAGTCAAATGCTACAGTGTCCAATTGAAGATGTTGCCTTTGAACATATTTACAAATCACAGTCTGTTCTCCTGCCAGCGGCAGACAAGTGATTTGGCTCAAGCTTGTGTGAGCGCTAGTGTGTGATGCGTGTACATTAAAGCAGCCGGCCAAATATCAAATGACATGTTTTCTCCGCAGGGTTAGGCCTTAATGAATACTGGACCAGCAACATATCTCATGTCACATTCTTTCCATCATCATATGTTCCTGTTTGTGTCTATGTATCTTTACATATACATACTGCACATAATCATCTGTCTATTCATTGTTTTATGGTCTGCATTATTTTAGAAACAACTAACAGAACACTTGACTTGTAGGAAGACATTCCAATTTCTTATGTTTTCTTATTTATTGTATCTTTTACTTCTATTTTCTTGCACACTTACTTGGCCAAACGAAGCTGACTCCTGTCACAACAGCACAAGTTCGTCCTGTTTCTACAAGGGAGGTGCTACGAGGCTTTAGCTATGCCAGCAGCATCACTCTATGACAGTGTCGGTCGGCCCATCATTTTGGTCCAGACTTAAATGTCTATTGGACTACTATTGGTTTGCTCTAAAATTGTTTCTACCATGGTTCGAAGACAATGTGTCCTAGTATATTTTCCTCGTGTGCCACCATGAGGTTCATCAACTGTCTCAACAACTCTCAGATTGATTGCCATGAAATCTGGTACATTCATGTCCTCAAGATAATTTGTTATCATTTTGTTGATCGGTATACATCAGCATGGTAATATTGTAATGTTAAACATGTTTGCGTGTTTATGTTAGCATTCAGCTCACCCTAATGGAGGCAACAGCATGACTGTAAAGTCTTGTTACATGGTTTGTGTTTGGCCAGGGCAATGTGCAACACAATGGCCTCATCGAAATGAATGCTACATCTTTAGATATGTGCTTGTTGGTCTGAATGTGGCCTTGTAGAATCACCCATCTCTCTTCACTCCAAGCCTTACCGTCATCTTTTAATAGCTTGTTTCCCATGAGTCAAAGCATTGACTTCTGCCATCTGCTGTTAACTACAAATCTGTATATTATACATTGCTGTTGTACGTTCCTGTGAATCTATTCTATGTGTTTTATTTTCTCTAAAGCACATAGATTTTTTTAGAATGAAGACATTTGTTTTCTAAAGTTACTGCTATGCGTTCCTACCATCACCACATTAAAATAAACGGCCAAAGATTTTAAGCTTTTTTTCTTTTTTTTTTAGACTGAGAAGCACTTTGTCAAAGTAAATCCCATGTTACCCTTTTTTATTTTGGAAACATGCACAATTGTTGTGTTGGGGGGGAGTTGTTTCTTCAGACTTTCCCACAGGCCAAAAATGTATTTTAGGTGTTGCAACCCAAGGGAAGATGGGGATGGGAATTGAGAGTCAGCTGCAGCTAAAAACCTGAAATTCACAAAACAACTAAACATCTTAGAAGCACCATTCTGTCACAATGCTCCGTCACCTGCAGGCTAGAAAAAAATAATAAATACAATCAGTCAGAAAAAGTGAAATAATTACTACATAATTGTTGCAAGCTCAATCAGAGGTTCCAGAGTAGCCTTTCCTCATTATCATATTCACAGTGTGTCTGCTACTCTAACAACATCATTTGTGACTGAAATAAATTCACAAACATTTAAATCTTGGATGTTTGAGCTTGGGGGAAAAAAAAAAAACAAGACAAATGCAACAAACACGGAAAATTCACTCGTAAATATTTAATCCATATTATCTTTCCACTTGTTCAAAAATGTCTTCTTATTATAGGTTGTGTATATGATTATAACACCTTTCTAATTCTGGTTTAGAATGGTATTACTTAATGCAATCACTGATGTAATACTTTTCTTTAATCTATGAAGAAATGATACAACTCCTAATTTCTTTATGTCTAATTACTTGATATTTCTTTGTTTTTTGTTTGTTTAGTGTTTTTAGTTGGGGTCACATTTGTATCATCTACTTATCTTGATGTCTTGAATCGTTTTGTCTAATTTTGATTACACATATGATCTTCGTCAGTTTGGAAAGATTTCAGATGATCAGTTTGTCATAATACCATATAGTTTTGTCTGAAACAAAAAACTAAAATGATATTTGTAATTTGTGGCAAAATTCAAATGGGATCCAAAAAATATTTTTCTCTGACCACTGAATAATGTAGATACTTTTTTCTAAATAAGTTCCCATGGTGGTAAACTCATTGTTTTTAATTACCCACTTAAAACGAGATGTCATGTATGGGTTATTCCTCATGAATAATTTCCAACAAGTGTGAAAGTGGCTGCCCGGAAGAATAGATAAAATATATTCATAAATATGCAAATGTGGGCTATGCCTCAGAAAGTGGTCATACTCTGGAGTTATGTGAAAAATGCACAATTTGTTGTTAATGGGAAAAAGCTGAACAAACCCCGGCACATTAATTTACTTAAGTGCTCTAATAGAAATCTGTGATACAACTATCCAGGCCTATCTGAATACATATAAAGTATAATAATAAGCATTATAAGCAGAACGATTCAGTCACAGAATAGAAGCACAAATGTTTGGCTGAGGATCCCACGGCCACCGCTTGTTCTTGCCCCAATTCTGACCGCGGCTTTACTTCCCTCATTTCATTCCATAGCTACTGCCCCACTCTCAGCCTCCGAGCCAGTACGCTATTTTCCTAACCCCATTCCTGGGACACCAGATCACTGTCCAATTACCAGGTTCATTTCAACTATCTACTGGAAATCAACACCTCAGGCTGCCTCCTGTGTAAGTCCAAAGGACATTCCAGCCACAGCTTGCAGCTGCTTTTGGTGTGTCTTTGCTTGTGCGTCTGTGCGTGTCTGTGTCTATTTTCCAATGCGTGTCTTGTTGGGCTGCAATTAACACGTTCAGAGCCATCTTTGGCTTAGTGGATAACTTTGGCTTAGCAGCATGCAAATGAATCATTCTGACACATATTGTTTCGTGTCTGTGCTTCACACAGAACATCGCTAGTATCAACGCAATAGCACACTTAAGTTGTTTTCCTCAGCCACACTCGAGAAGCAAGGGACAGGTGTAACAAGTCGCTCTCTAATTTGAAACCCTTGAGGTCTCTTAAAGATAATTCGTGCTTAATCCTCTATTTCAATATAGCCCAAAGTGTTGTGTTGTGTTGTTTTGTTGTATCACCATGGTTAGTAAATGATACGAACACTGTACACTTAATTTTTTATGAGAGAAATAAACTCATGTAGCAGATTGGGGATATTGCTGTAGATGTAGCTCATTATCATGAGAAAGTGTGTGTGTGTGTGTGTGTGTGTGTGTGTGTCTGAGATCTACAATTCAGAAATGTGTTGCGTAAGCTTCTAAATGTTAACATTAGAATAACAGCTATTTAAAAATGTTTAAATCTTCGACATTCTGGAATTATTTTTGAGTGACCGGCTATGAAAGCAATTTTGTTATCTCCCTTGATGCATACAGTATAGGACATTAATTAAAAAAAACTCTTCGTTCGAGTTACTTGGCAGGTGCATTTGTAGAAGTAGGGCTGACGGCTGTTGAAAAGTGACTCTACAGCTGGCCGATTGTCGCTGGCCAATTCACAGCTGGGACATAACAAGTATTTCTGACTCAACGGCCCTTAACAAAGCAAGCTGATTTGCCTTGCATGGCAGCCTCTGCTGTCAGTGTATGATTTGTGTGTGTGTGTGTGTGTGTGTGTGTGTGTGTGTGTGTGTGTGTGCATCCATTTACTTTTCTTTGAGCACCACAAGGCTGCTGGAATTAAGCTCTGGCAATATTTTGCGGGATGATCATTTGATCTGAACTTTAACTGGCTCCTCCAACATTAAAGCTTCATTACCTCGGCATAAAATAGTACATACAGCTCAGGACATTATTATATTGGACAGCAGGGTTTGTTCTCATTCATTCAGCATCATTGTTCAACTCCTGTCTTCCTACAATCAAGAATTCTGCTTCATGGAAATACCCCTAAAAAACTATTGTCTTAATTGGATTACTCTATGTCTGTGTAATGCATGCAAACATAGTCAGTGTATAGCTGGAAATTATCATTATTTTCTTAAAAACTCTTAATTAACTGAGAAAATACTCAATACTTTGTCACGTATTGAATTCACAGTATACCATAATATGCTTTGTCATGTTGTTATTTCATATAAACTGAAAATATATGAAGTGACATATATCAGAATAAAAGATGTTGGTACAACCCAGCCCTACGTACACCACATATTTATCATTGCGAATATAACGGAGAAAATAAACACACAGTACACAACTCTACATACAATTACGACCGGGGCGACTTTTATGAGGGTCTCATAAAGAGAAGCATCTCTTCACGCCTCAGCCTTGAGCGATGTACACTATTGAGATCTCATTCCCGCTGACTCTCACTCACCATAATCAAGAATAACAACCACGGTGTCACCTGTCAACAGAGACAATCAGTTCTTTCACCCACTAACCTGGTTATACTGTAAGTGTGCTTATGAAAATTGTTGTAAAAGCTGTTTTGGGCAAAGAGGAGAACAAGTGGAGCGGTATTGTTTTTTTAAGAGCATGGACGCAGGCCATAGGAGTTTATCAGAGCTGAATGAAATATTGTTTGCTCGAGGGACCCCAATAGCCCCTGACAACCATTCCTCCACTCTCCTCTCCTCTGTAGCCCTCACCTTTTCAAAATCTGTTATTCCCCCACCAGCTGTGCCCTTTATTGAAAGGGGTCAGCAGAAAGAGTGGGACACCGTGTATGTGTGTGAGTTTGTGCGTGAGGAGGGGTGTGTTTGGAAAAGGGAAGGCAGAGGGAGTTGGCATAGCATGAGGAGGAATTGTCACCTCGGCTCATTGAAATAGGTTGCCATATGTCTGAGTTCAGATCAGGCACAGAGTGATTGTCAGCTACTGTCTGCACTTAAATTTAATTGAATAGACTCTTTTCGAATCTAGAGCAGGGCTTGTTTTAGCTTTTATTCGTTTCCCATCGGGATATTAAATACAACCAGGGAACAATCTTCTTTTTCTTTTTTCTCTTTTTTTTTCAAAAATATGGGGAACGAAATAATCTGCTTATGGGACATCCCCTGAAGAATATTTTTTAAATATAGTTTTTATATATATATTGTTCTGCTTGAAAAGTGGATAACACTGCATTTGGATTGGAGATTTTTATTACAAGTACGCCAGACGTGTCTTTTGTCGGAGGGCTGCTACAGGCACTGCCCTGGCTCAGAGTCAGAGCTTAGCAGAAAGTCTTTCACACTGAAGGATGGATCCTTGGGATACAGACTCGGAGGACTCGGGCGGCTGGAGCGACTCCTCTGAAGAAGCATTGTCATCAGAGGAAGATGAACTTGATGTCAAATATAACAAAGAGTAATGCCAATCAAGCAGTGATGTGTGTTCCCTGTTGAGAGTGATGTGCCAGTGGCACAATGGTTTTGACTGTTTCCATCATCACATGTCTGATAAAGCATTTAAAATGTGTAATATTATGAATAATAACCCAGAGGGCATTCATTGGACCATATGTGCCGATGTTTGCCTGATTGTGTTCTATGATGTTTTTTCCAGGGAGGACATCAGGACCGCCAACGTCATTGCAGCAGAGGCCGTCACCTGTCTAGTCATCGATAGAGAGTGAGTATCAATAAAGATAATCCCCACAGAACATGTTTTACATTATTGATCCTTTTGTTTCTTTAACATTAAAGTGGTCTATCATGAGCAGCCATGCAAAACCCAGCCCACGCAATCTACTCTTAATGGTCCGGCAGGGAGGATTTCTTTGAACAGGCTGTAGAAGTGCTACATTTACTGAGACATCAACATTAACCCACTTCTGGACCTGAAAGAATGTTACAGTTTCAACTCCAAAAAAATTCAAAAAAGGTATCCTAAATGATCCAATAAATTACATTTCAACAAATTCGATAAATGTGTAGTGATAAAAAAAAATAGTGCCTTGTGTGTGTGTGTGTTGTTCGAAGGCAACCACATCATCTCCGAGTCTGTTGATTGATTCACCTTCTACGTTCTGGGCTAATACTCATGCAGATGTTTTCTCACAGACATCTAAACGTGTGAGATTTGCTTTTTAGGTAATGCCAAGAAAAGGCACGTATCTTAAATCCTAATTCAACCTCAGCAAATGTGTGCAGGAATGACTTACGATGTTTATTCCTCTGATGTTTGTCAGGAGATTATCAAAGAGCGAAACCACATTTTCAGCTTTGCATTTCGGTGGCATGTTTTGACATTTCACTACAATGTTTATCATGTTTTTATGGTATTAAAAATGTAGAGCCAAATAAGTTCATATCAGGTCCCCATCTAAGGATTAAGTTGGTGCGTGTGGTGAGAATAGAGAGACAGATGGAATCGGGCATAGGGAGGAGATGGTATCAGCTTACCCAGGGCCTCCCTCTGGCCTCAGGGAACACAGCAGGCTCAAATGGGCCATCCTCAGGGCCGGCAGAGGGGATAGTGAGTGAGTCATCCAGCACAGGTGAGATAGTGCTAATCACTCTGCCTGTCATACAAACAGCTCATGCTCTCACTGCTCATTGTGTATGTGTGTGTTTATATCACCCCAGCCAAGCCCGTCATAGTATTTCAACCAGATGATTTTTCAGATGTACGATTAGGATAATTGCAGGAGCTGTGTAGGAGAAAAGGAGGAGATGGAGACAGTTGGAAAGACGAGTGAATAAAAACAAATGGCAGAGTCGCAGTCTCAATAGTGCCGTAAGCAGCCAAACATTTAAAGAAAAAGCTCAGCTTGGAAACAAGACTCAGCTTCGAGGCATTATGGTCTCAACAGGAGAAAACACTAGATGTATTACATCGACTGGCTGACAGTTTAATGAGCCTTCTTCCAGGATGTTTGCAGTCTTCTGCATAGGCAGCCATACTTCACATAGTTGCTGTTTCTCATGTACAAGATCTTATTTCAACAAGTTATTATTCTGCAGGCAACCTCATCATAAACTTCCCTTAATCAATGTATTATTTAAAGTGCAAAAAAAAAAGATATGTTCATATCCTCTGTAATCATACTAATTAGAATGCATTATCTTCTGTCCAGTGAGAAAATGCATTAACTATAGTTTTATTATTATGGCTTGAAAAGTACATGGTTGCACCGTTTCTTTCAGTGAAATACCTGAAAGTGCTGAAAGAACAGATAATATTGTCACGGTATTTTATGTAAGAATTATAATACCCAATGCCTTGTTTTAATCATTCTGTCAGCACAGTATGTTTTCTATTCTTTATTGAATTAATTAAAACAGTTATGTACAACCTCTACTTTTGTCTCACAAATTCACACTAACTTTCACACTGTTTTACACCTCTTTGTTAGCGCTGTCTTCTCCTATGTTTTACAGAACAGTTTAGAGCTTTGCCTCTAAAAGCAGACTGATGAATATTTAATAGTAACTGGCAGTGTTTTTAATGACAGTCTGGCCCTCTATTGCACCAGCTTTTTTACCGAAGGTCTGCAGTGTACAAACTGCATTGATTACATACTGTAAGTGGAGAATATGTGTATTACTGTAAATTGTAGATTTGTGAACAAAATAAATAGTCTCAGAAGGGATTGCTGTTTCAACATTGGCTTGTCTGTGTTGCAGTTCATTCAAGCACCTGATTGGAGGTTTGGAGGATGTATCCAGTAAAGGCTGTGAGGATGCTGATGCCAAAGCCAAGTAAGACAATTTTAATTTATTGGTCTGCATGAATTAATTAAAAAAAAAAAACACAATGATTTTTGCTTTGGGCTTTTTGTTTTGCTCGTCTTTCGTTTTATTTATTTAACTTTGCAGATTTAATTTTCCGATTGAATAACCCTTTAAAATGTCGTACCATATCGTGACTGCCCTCCAGCTGCAACATTTGATGGAGAAACATGTTCCAGACCAACTGTTAATGCATTGTCTCTTTATGTCTGTTATGTAACAAGACAATACCCGTGTGGCAGGCCAGAAAGCAAAGGCCATGACCTTTGCCTCTATTTCTGGTGGAATTAATATGGACTCTATTTATCGTTGCTATGGAAACAAGAGAATAGCACTATGGAAGGCACCTTGGCAATGAAGTGGGCACCTTGGGGTACAGGCAGCAACGTATCAGCATAATCTGATACCTCGCTCACTCTGTGCTCTGTTGTGAGTCAAGGTGAGGAGACACAAGAACTTGGTTATGAAAGATTACAGAAGGTGAGAGAGAAGGAACACTTTATCGCCCCTGAGAGGCAAAGAGAGGTGCAGATGGATGGACTAAGTGAAGAGAGAACAACACACGGGTGACAAAGCATCCTAGAATCTGTCTGATACTCTGGATTTGTGGCTGACTGATGAGGCTGTCAGTCAACTTTTGCAAGTCACTAGAATTGAGTCATCAAAGAGCAGAGCATAACACCGACCTAACTGCGTTGGGCAGAGGCACTGAGGAAATAGAGAAGACAGAATGTGGGGGGGATTAATAGGAGGGGGTGCCTCTCTCTCTGCCAGGTCCCTCTCATGGCACTCTACCACTGATGATTGCCAGCAAATCTGTGTGGTAGAAAGAAACCCGCAGGGTGCATGTTCTACCCTCCCCCTAGGTCTGCAGGGAAGCTAGTTTTAAGATTGATTTCATGCAAAGTGAGCAAACAATCAAGGCCAACATTTGTAACCTTTTCGTCAACCCAATTCTCTCAAGTGAAGCCACTCTCTCCCTCTGCTCCCTGAAAATCTGTCACTTCAAAGCTGTTTTTTCCACCCTGATTAAGGCAACTTTCCCCGCTGTGAGTGTCGTCTCTTGCTGGCACTTCCAACCCAACAGAGCACGTTTATTTTTTGGTGAAGAAAGCCAGAGTCAGGATCCAACGGTGATGGAAACTATCTCTAATTGGTCACAGCGGATAAGCACCATGCAGGAATACTGTAACTATACAGCTGCACTCTGTGAGGTTGACAGGTCTTTTCTTCCGAGACAACCTCCCCACTATGTGCTGTATGTGCACATTGGTTTTGATCAAGCCACTGCTTCGTGTCTCTGCAGGAGGAGCATCAAGCTACATAAAGTAGAGTTAATATGTCCATCTCTGTTGACATATTTTACTTGTATTTCTGCATGCATAAAATATGGATTTGTTGTTTGGTGGGATGCAAGGTGAGAGTCTGTAGGTAAGACAAAAAATACTCCATATCTATATTCCCATATGTTACATACAGCTGCAGAAGTCTTTAAAACGTTGGCCCTTGGGTTCCAGCTCCTCCAATAATAAGCTGCAATGCATCCGGTCGGGGTCCTTGTTGCATGTCATTCCTGTACTCTCTCTCCCCTCATGTCCTGTTTCTTATATGTAAAATGCCATTAAAAAAATCAATTTGAACTTTCCTATTATAGGTCAACAGCTGCTTCTTTTTCCTACTGCTTTGTGGTGAACTTGATCTCATTTTTGCTTTCAGACTGTCAGTAAATGAATCAAATCTAAGTTTATGAAACTTGCAGATGTCATGTGTTGAGGGTAAATATTTCACTTCCCACTTACTTTCTAATCATAGCCCATCAGGCATGTTGAAGATTGATGAGAAAATATGAACCCGGTACAACTCACTCCCAGTACATGCCATGTGTTTTGAGCAGGTGTGGGAGTTCAGTAAGCAAGAATTACTGGTAAATAAAAGTGGCATTTAATGAGAGTCAGCTTTAAGGTCAGATATGCTGTTTCTCCTCTTTCCTCTATCTTGAGTCAGGCTAGACCAAAGGAAATGAGGACAATAGCACACACACACACACACACACACACACACACACACACACACTCTCTCACATACTCGGACACACGGGGATTGCATCATCTTGTATGATCTCATCCGTTCACTGATACAGATTATCACCCACGGGGGTGCTATAGCTGACCTGCATAGGAACACTTTGTATCTCAGTGCTAGTAAGAGATTTGTCATCTTACAGGGAGGGAAAAAATCACAAGTAATTTCAAACTCATATGAGGGCCTATATAACAATAGAGACAATGTCGATTCCAGACAATGTGTCTGCTCACCAGTATCAAATTATATCTAGTACTTCAGCCATGGACATAGACCGTGTTATTCTCTGGCTTAACTGAAAAAATAGATACTAGTATTTGAGTTGCTTTATTAAATATCTCCACTATTCATAGACTCCCAGAGAGATGTGTCCTTGGTTGAGACAGAACAACGGGAAGTGTTTTTCCTGGAACAAAACTATTCATTACAATTCATTGCAGTGCGCTGACAACTGTACCAGCTGGGTTTCAAGGCTGTCTTTTTTTCTTCACTTAATTATGAGTGAACCTAAAGGAATAGAACATATGAGTTGATTCTTCCATTGCCTACCTAACACAATAGTTTCATTCATGTGGTTCAGCCGTGAAAGGCTTTTAATTATTGTGCATCATCTTCAACTATTTGCTCCCTACCTTGATCCTTCTAACGGCTCATGGCTGCCATCTGTTGGCCAAATCCTGCTATTACTTGTAAACCCTTTTAAAGACCAGCATGAGGTAAAATGATCCCCTCATTCCTGACCCCTTTTTATATCGAGACAAATTTTACGAGACCACCCTCATTATGTGCACTCCTAAGTCCCTGTGTGCACGTGTCAGGCATCATGACCCTATTCATAATCCTGCCCCACACAGGAATGCGTGTACTCTCTCTTGCATCTCTCCATCCTTTTGTTAAGCAGAGAGCATTTGGGGATTTGGAGTGTTTTCTGGGCCGGCTTCCAGATAAAGGGAGGGGAGGAAAGTAGAAGGGATCACCTGTAAATCTTACATGCTAGTAGTAGTGCCTATTTAAACACAAATAAACAGTGACTGTCCTAGAAACCTAATGTGTTTCTCCAAAACACCATGGCTCAGGAACCTGCCAACACATGCCCCTACTGTGCCCGCTGGTATGCAGCTTAGGGGAAAAGGTTTTGTTGTTCCGGCTTGCAGTGTAACTTATGCATCTGATGGATCCATGTGAAATCCTCTTTCCACGTCTCAAATGTCTCCATCAGTCTCATTTACCGATTTTATTTATCAAATTTAAACTTGGAACAGTTCTTCAAAGTGAGTCATTGTTTAACTAAGTAAACTGCTGCTGCACCATTAGGTGAACACTGTTGATTTATTTAAACAAGTCCTTCTTGTGTCCATCGGTGGCACAGAGCTGTACTATTTCTGTGTAGGCGGGAAAAAAAGGCCTGACGTTAAGAGCGATAGTCTGTTCTGTGTGACCCAGAAACGGCTGTCCGTGCTCAGAACTGTCCTAAGCCCACTGATCCAGAGACTGAACTGATAAAACTCTGCCGGGATCAAACAATAACAAGAGAAGACACGGGGCATCTGGGGATAAGGGATGGACACGTGGATGCGATCTCCACTGCCAGCACGTGCAGCTATGCAGTGGCATGTTGGGGTGTTAGCGAAACTAATGGAGGTCTTCAGAGCCAGCTGAGTCGTGAGCTTGTGATGGATGAGTGTCCCGTCTTTTGTTTTTTTTCCTATCAACACTGGGGATAGACAGTATATGTCTTCCTGGAGAGGTCGAAGTGGTTTACCAGAGGACGAGACTCAAATACATCCTGTTCACTTGTTCGTATTTATCCTCTCCGCATCCTCAATAGATTACCAGGAGTTAAAATCCGCTTAAGATTTGCAAACAAATGAGCTGGAGGGATGGATATTTTGTTTCAGGTTGTTGAAATTGGATTATCATTTCTTTCAACCTTCGTCTTATCTCTAATCCTGTTCCCATTCTGTCCCCCCTCTCCCTCCTTTTTGTCGGCACCACAGGTATGAAGCGGAGAATGCGTTTTTCTTCAATCTCAACCTTGCCGACTTCAACATCATCGACACTCTGGGAGTTGGTGGATTTGGTCGCGTTGAGCTGGTAGGGGGCGCTGTGCTGTGACAGTAACGTTTTTAGTGTCACACAAGCTTTGCGGATTAATGTGCCGCCGACCTATGTGTTTGAATATCTGTCTTTCCTTCTCGCTGCAGGTTCAGCTCAAGAGCGATGAGAACAAAACCTTTGCCATGAAGATCTTGAAGAAGCGCCACATCGTGGACACGAGACAGCAGGAGCACATTCGTTCAGAGAAACTCATCATGCAGGAGGCCCACTCTGACTTCATTGTTAGGTACAGCATGGAACAGGCACTACAAATAATCTACTGTGTCATACATCTCACAAGGATCAGTGCTTTATGGCCTCAGAACCGGTAGAACCTGATACTGTGTCGAACTGTGATACTGAGGTGACCTATACAAGGTTTTCCTGCTGTCTTCTCTGTGGATGCTGAAAGAAAATAAGAAGACTCATGAGAGTTTATGTTTATGCTACACTATAATGCATCTAATCTTTTAAGTTTGGAATGTAAATTCATTGCACTTCTCCAGATATTCACCAAAACATTTTTTTAATGCATTTTAAAGCTGTTTCAATAACATCAGCTTTTGTGTTTTTAGGCTCTATAGAACATTCAAGGACAGCAAATACCTCTACATGTTGATGGAGGCGTGTTTAGGAGGAGAGTTGTGGACCATTCTTCGAGATCGGTAAGCTTATTTGTTAATGCAAGTAATTCAAAGTATAAGTACCACAACGTGCACATGGGGAGATGATCCTAAAAACCTCAAGTATCTGTTGTCCTTCTGTGTTTCCAGGGGTTCATTCGAGGACTCTACCACCAGGTTTTACACCGCTTGTGTGGTGGAGGCCTTCGCCTACCTGCATTCCAAAGGAATTATCTACAGAGACCTCAAACCAGAGAACCTTATTTTGGACCACAGGGGCTATGCCAAACTGGTAGGAGATCAATAAAGGATTACCATCCAAAGAAATTGCATTTTCTGTGTCTTGTGTGAAAGTCAGAAATTCTGTAAACAAGAGAAATACAGTCTTTCTATGATGCTACGATGAAGGATCAAATGAAACGTGCACACTTGCCTCATGCTAGCAGTAAATAAAAACTATAATTATGGTATAAAGAAAAGTATAATTGAGGTTAAGTTGGGTTCTGTGTTGTTTGAGGCGCCGCCATTCCCTTTTCTCCTCCTGCAGAAACCAGTTTATTGCTTTTGGCAGGGCGGCAACCAGCTGCTCAACCCTTTCTATCAATCATGTCAAAGCATCAAGTGAAAACTGCAATACTGAAATAATTACACAAATTGCCATTATTATGCATAAGTATCTACATGATCTGATACAAATGGGGGGGAAAGGACCAAATTGTCATGCCACAAATTCCTGTTCAACTTCTGACTGACAGAACAAAAATCTTTCTTTTACTCAGGTTGACTTTGGCTTTGCCAAGAAGATCGGGTTTGGGAAGAAGACTTGGACCTTCTGTGGGACGCCGGAGTATGTAGCACCAGAGATCATTCTGAACAAGGGTCATGACATCTCAGCCGACTACTGGTCTCTAGGAATCCTATGTTTGAGCTCTTAACTGGCAGGTACACACAAGACTGGGAATGGCCAACTAATGTCTTCATATCATAACAATATAAAAATCCATTAAAAGTGAAATGCTGTTTAGAACAATGCAATCTTTGCTTCCGTAGCCCTCCATTCTCTGGGCCTGACCCAATGAAAACCTACAACATAATCCTGAGAGGTATCGACATGATCGAATTTCCAAAGAAAATTACCAAAAACGCTGCCAACCTAATTAAAAAGCTATGCAGGTAAGTGTCTGGGTTTCCAGGAACCGTTTAAACTAAATCGTAATCGTTTAAGTGAATCATGAATGAATGAATCAACATGTTTTATTTCTCTACTGCAGGGATAATCCTTCTGAACGACTGGGAAACTTGAAAAATGGTGTCAAAGACATCCAAAAGCACAAGTAAGTCTATAAACGATTATAATCCCCTCTTTATTTATTTGTCTTCCCAGTATTATGGTGTATTAGAACATGATTGTGAAACTAAGAATTGATGCTGGTTTTCCTTTAGATGGTTTGAGGGCTTTAACTGGGAGGGCTTGAAGAAGGGGACCTTGACGCCTCCTATTATCCCTAATGTAAGTGCACACTGCTAATACTCAGTCAAACATTCTTTTGTAGTCAATCCCAAATTCAAAATACATTTGTTGCCCACTTGTTTAGTCTTTCTATGAACGATTCTGCTGTATTTCTGCCAGGTCACGTCAGCAGTCGACACAAGTAACTTTGACAACTTCCCGGAGGACAACGAGGACCCGCCTCCTGATGACAACTCCGGCTGGGACGTTGATTTTTGAAGTCCTCCACTAAACTTAAAACCAAAAGAGACTCTTCTTTTGCTGGCTTTGGAGGCCATCTTGAGGAGATGGCTGTTGTAAAAAAACAAAAAAAAAACTGCTTTTAAAAGAAAGAGAAAGAGATAGCTATGGAGAAGAAGATAAACGGATAGATAGCAAACCCTCTGGGTCACCGATATGCCTTTATTTCACTGTGGCTCTGGATCAAGCATTTATAATGGGACTGTTGTAGCACTTCTTCAGTGTTGTCTTACGCTCGGCTCTAAAAGGCGAAGGCAAAGAAAGTGCAGGGATACACACACATATACACACACAACTAAACGCAGGCTGATAATGGAGCCAGGTTTCCCCCGGTAACAGGGAACGATGTCAAGTGGGTAGATGAATGTTCGATAGTTTGTCTAAGTTTCGGTTCTAGGATAAATAAGAGTGTGATAAAGGTGGACTGCTCTAAAAGGAGAGGAGGCTAGTGATTGATTTTTTTTTCTGTGTTTCTGTGCAACATTTGGTGAAATGTTGGCAAAGTTTAAATGTTACTGCAGTTGCATCCTGGTTTTTGACAAGCAGCTGCTTGCTGCAGTGATACCTTCCAGAGACCTTCACACTACAGTTTGCAAGTCAAACTGGTATCAAGTGCTCAAGACTAACCTGAATGTCACAGAGTTGTTTTTCTTTCTTTTCTTATTTAACATCCTTACGGCATACAGCAGGCACGGTACATAGTACATAGTATTTGAATTTACATTCACACACATGACCACAGCAAAATCGAATACTTAGTACATTTAATCTAAGATTAACCTACTTTGAAAAGCACAAAACACTGTGCATTCAGTGGAATGAGAGGTCACTTTTAAAAGGGCCCTGCTTAAAATTTTAATGAATCACACTCTGACACGTGAAATGTCAGCTAGTATTTCCATGAAGCAACGTGTTATTATGCACTTAAGACAATTAACTGAAAAATAATTAGCAGTTACGGCTAATTTTAAGATTCGGTAGATGGAGTCACACCTTTTTTCCTCTCTTTAAAATGCTTTTCATCACACTATGAATGCTTAACCACCGGCGTTCTTCTTAATTTCGTTTTTAAATCACCCAAATGCCTCGTCCTCAGTTCACCCCCTGTATAGTTCTGACATAACTGTGAAAATGGCTTCAATGTCTTTGGTGCTGTTATTGATAAATTATAGTAAGAGATGGTGCGATGACAGTGCCGGCTTTTGTTTTTGTAAAGTGATTTTTTTTTTTTTTTTTTTTTTGTGCTTGATTTATTTGTGACGTACTTGACTTTGGAGGCTGGTGTCAATTTGTAAACTTGGAGTGAAGATTTGTTCGATATCACTCGACACCATGTTGCATTGTGCCACGTGGCGTTCTCGTTTTTTAAACAGGTTGAGTTCATCCTTGTAAATGAATCATCCTCGTCTTGGGAGGCAAAATTGACCACAATCCACATAATCTTGAGGCTATCTTGACATAACTTCATAGTTTGGATATTTTAAATATGTCTCCTGGAGGCAAAGAGCGCCAGAAAGAGAGGGAAATGATATTGTCATAAACTCACAACTTTGACTACTAGTGCCGTGATCTCTCACCCAGCTCGTCACCTCTCATGTCCAAAAATCAAGAGCACGGAATCGGAAGAAATGTAAGTGCCTTAAATCAATGGCATACAAAATTAACATCACAAGTCCTTTTTGATGCTGCATGAACACATATACACCTCAACAACGTATGTGTCCTCTTAGATGGCTGCTTCTCATCCTTTGTTTTATCCAATAAATACGTTAATCACCATGGAAAGAGAATTTCATTTGATGGCCGACAAAACTGCATATAAAAATAATTTTTTTTATTTATCTCACAGGAACATTTATTATTATATTAAATTATATACCTGATATGGCTGCAATGACGGGCTTTTCTCTGCATATCTAAAATGGTTTTATGAAGTCAACCACACCCGTCACATGTTTCGGTCATGACTTCTAAGCATGTAGAGAGGGCAAGAATGATTTGCAGTTTTCACAGTTTGCAAAAACATTATTTCTCTTCACCACTGTTGACAATCCTTGGCGGCATGCTAGCATTAATCATAATCTATCATCTTCTAAATTCTCGTTTCATAACAGCTTGACTCATGTGTCATCCCAGTAAGCCACACTTACATTTAAATCATTGAATGATGTAGATGGAGATTTAAGAATGACAATAAATCTCAGTTCCGTGGGCATACCATAAGTATTTTTGCTGTATTAAGGGCAGGTTATGTTTATCACAAAGCCTTATGTATGCCATCACTTTACAAACCACTGGTTTTGAGTCTTATATTGCCAGCCTTCTGCAATGTTACCTGATATTTGCCTTGTGTTATGTTGTTTATCTGCTGTAAATTCATTTTGCAGAGTGCCACCTGTAAGATTTTTTAAAAAATTATAGAGTAAAAACAATACTTTTGAGTGGTGTGTGTCTCTTAATTATTATTATCTTTTAAAACAACTCGGGAGCGGTTCGAGTGTGCTGTGAAGATTTTCCAGTTGCAGTTTCGCTTGTTGCCACAAGAGGGAGCTGCAGGTAAAACAGCCTGTCCTCTCTCTCAAATCAGCCGGCCCAGGCTGACGTGAACTGGTTCAGGTCGCCTGATATCGAATAGTCTGTCCTTGAGTTAATGTCGTCCACTTACCGGTAAGTGCGGATGATTCAGTTTCTCTGGTCTCGGTGTTATTCGCACAACAGATCTGTTTGGGGGGTGGCTTCAGTCATAACAACAGGGTGACACCTCAGGGAGATCAAAGGGGATCAAAGTGCATCAAAGGGGCTCACCTTACCAGCACTGACATTTAGTAAAGTGGAGATAAAAGCTCCACTTCAAAAGACATACAGCAATCCAAACGCGTAAAGTGCTACAGTGTGTTTGTCAGGTGTCTATGGCGCATCCCCCCCACCCCTCTCTCTCTCTCTCTCTTTCTACACGCACGCGCGCGCATATGCACGCACAAACACGTCCTCACACTCAACCGTGAGCTACGTGACCAGCAGATGACGTCCTAGTGCTAAGATAAGATGTTTTTCATAAATGACTCGTTTTCCCATCATGCGCTTCAACACCTGTGTTTTAAAAATCGGAAATTGATTCATAAATTAAATTCTACTTTTTTCCACAATATGATTATATCGCGTAATGGTACCTATTCAAGAACACATATTTCATCATAAATCAACTGTTGACCGGTAAAAAACAAAGGTGTAATTTTATCTGGGTTGAATTTTTTCTTCTCCTGTTAGAATGGACATTTCTTACAGCGGTCAGAGAGCAGGGCAGATCACAGTTGCCTTTAATCTCAAAGTGCCAGTCAACCCTGAAAGGCCTCACCGCGGAAGTCCATTAATTCGGTAAACTTTTCACACCCCTTAATGGTCTGCATATCCCGCACATTGATGTCCGCCACTGGTGTAATCAAGCACACTTTGGAGGATAATTGCCCCCCCTATGCAATCAGGAGGATCAAATGAAGTCGGGCCAGTTAATCGACGCGCGTAACTTCAATCGCTACGCTAGTACACAGCCAAAGGGCTGAGAAAGTGGAATAACCAAACAGCTTTGATAGAGAAGAAGGAGGTAACCCCGAAGAAAACGCACAGAATCCCACACCGGAGAGTTTCTGTCCCAGAGCTCTAAAGACAAATCAATTAACAGATCGAATGTGCTGCATTTGTTACTTTAGATCATTTCAACCTGAAGGTTATTCAAATAAAACACGAATGTGAATAAATGGTGGAACTGTTGGCATCAAGACAAATGAAAACGGTTCATTTAAACAAGTGATCTCTAAACTGAGAAATAACATTTGTCTGATAGGGGTTTTTATTTGGAGACAAGTGACTCCCATAATATATTATATTAAGAGTTGTGTATCAATGTGTTGTACAAATACTCTTAAACCGGTGTTGAAACAAAGCACACAACTCGTGGACTTTGACAAAACTGCTACTTGTTTTCAGAAAAATCAATTAAGGAACATATTCACTCCCTCTTTTATATTGAAAACGTCATTTTATACTAACTGGGTTGAGAAATTCCTGGCTGTGGATATACCCCCCCCCCAGAGTGCATTCAGACTTTGCAGGTCATTATCATTACACAAACATTGTGAAACGCAGTCCTGCGGGGAGAATGGATGGCCATTTCCGTACAGTGGGGCTCTCTTTGAAATTCCACCCTCCGCCTTTGTTGTGTACAGCGAGGGGCGGGAAGACAAACAGGTCCACATGTATAAAGAGATCATCCCGGGACTGCGAGTCAGGAGGCTTCGAAAGCACCGCGCCGAAACTCTCTGGGAACGTTTGTGATTCAGGATTCAAGGCCGCTTTTGGACTTTGTCACGCAGCTATTTTAACAGATAAACAGACGGGATTTTCTTCTTCTTCTCCTTTCTCTCCCCCGTTTCTTGGCAACGCAGCAACTTTTAACAGGAGAATCATGCACATGCCGCCAGCGCGTCGCTTCTTGGCTGTGTGTCTCACGCTGTTTGGATACCTTGGAGACGTTTACGCGGGGACGGTCTTGGTGAACTCCAACGCCATCAAAAACTTGCCCGGTGCAACGGGAGTCAAAGGCGCCGCTACCGTCAGTCCGAGTCCGCGCACCTCTCCCGCCGGTGGCGTGGGACACAAGTTACCCGTGGACGTCTTGCAGGTAACGCACTTTCCCATGCGTAAAAGTCAATTCTGTGCGCCGTAAGTTGCGCTTGTGTTGCGTTTTACGTGTGATATCTCAATACGTCAATAACACGCTGCTTTTGTTTCAATCAAACTATAGCAGTCAGGTGTTTGCACGGATGATGAAGACTGTGGAGGTGATGAGTTCTGCAACGATGTCCGAGGCGCCTGCCTTCCCTGCCGTAAGAGCCGGAAGCGTTGCGCACGGGACTCCATGTGTTGTGCAGGAAACCGCTGCAGCAATGGTGAGCAGAAGCATCCCATTTGCAATAATACTGACGTGTATGATTTACCACGTTGTTTATGGTATTAAGATACATATAGTTATGCTGTCTAATATATATGTGTGTTAATTATATCCATTCATTTGATATTGCATCAGTGGCAGACCCTAAATGTATTTCTTTCTTTTGACCTTTCTAGGTGTTTGCCAGGCGAATGACATGGATGGCACAGATGCATCTATTATCACCGGCCGGCACAAACACAACAACAACACAATGGAGCATCATGCCAAGAAGCCCCCCACTGCCCACGGCAATCAGCCTCATGCTGCAAAAGGTGAGCGTCCCGTCGAGAACCATCAATCTCTATTAGGCTCAAGCAACAACACGAGCAGTTGTCAGTGAAGTTTTTTCATGTAACATAACTTTTATTTCCCCTCTATCACCAGGCCAGGAAGGGGATACTTGCCTCAGGTCCGCAGACTGCTCTGAGGGTCTGTGCTGTGCCAGACACTTCTGGTCCCGCATCTGTAAGCCGGTGCTGACCGAGGGCCAGGTGTGTACGCGCCACCGCAGGAAAGGCACCCACGGCTTGGAGCTGTTCCAGCGCTGCGACTGTGGCGACGGTCTGTCCTGCCGACCAGAGAAAGGAGAGCGAGATCAAAGCGTCAGCAGGACTGCAGCCCGGAACCTACACACCTGTCAGAGACGCTGACACACACACACACACACACACTGAGACAGGAGTACACACACAGAGACAGATATCCAGCAAAAAACCCACAAGTCAGTCACGGACACTGACAAACACCTTTCAGCCTTCCACACACCAGAGATGCTGACACACACACACATAGACAACCAACACCTAAGACATTCTTTCCTGCCAAACTTGCTGACATAAACAGCACCCGAAAGGATAGACATGATTCCTGGGAAAGTGATACTCCCAGAGGAATGCAACAGGGCAAGACGGACCGATCCAATTCCCCACCAACGGATGAGGAGTCGGAAGTATTTCAGAAGTCTTGGGATTGATTCATGTCGTCGGTAATGGCAGAGCTGCTTTGTTTCTCTTTTTATGGAACTTCAAGCCTCAGTTATTGCAGTAAATTACTGTATTGTAAATATTATCCTGAAGGTGGCACTTAATTGAATTCTGTCAACACTAGTATTATAAAGACATGGTGCCCCCATGCTTTGTAAATGTGTTATATATATTGTTTTATAAGAAAATATGAATATATTTGTTTTATTAAACATCAAGTGATAACCTTACTCCTTCTTTCTCCCCGTCATTTTTTGGTAATAGTTTTTCTGATCCACTGTGGAAAAAAAACGAAAAACAACCCCCGAAAGAAATGTCTTTTGGGAAATTATTCAGTTGGGGTCCAAAACCATTTAGTCAAAAATGTTTAGTTGGTACAAGTTGGAACTGTTTCTTGCAAAATAACAACCCCCCCACCCCCCTCCCCCTTTATGGAAAGCAAGAGTTACTTGAACAATCATTTGGTGGTGTTTAACCCGTAGCCCAGAATTCACAAATCAGCGGTTGAGGGCTGAGTACATGGTTTAAATGTTTGGCCCAGATGTGCCTCTCAAACTCATTACACACAATTGCTGGAATATTTGCAGACACACACGCACAGAAGGCATACTTGCAACAAACAACACACTTTGATGAGTCATTGCTGGAGCCTCAACAGGCCACATCCTGCTGTGGAAGCAGATGATGGTCCATCAGGGCTATGTCATCAGGTGAACATAAAAAAAAATAGGACAGGATGCTGCCATATCAAATGATAACTGCAAACGGGGTAATAACAAAGTGTGTGTTTGCCTGGCCAGTGTTTGCCACCTAACCCTTTGGTGTTGCTGGCTAGTTTCTAATTATACTACTTCCCTGCCTTCATGTGCAGCAGAGCAGATAGCTAGCTATACAAACTAAAGCCTCTAATTACTTCATCTTACTCAATCTACACAAGGATTCATGAAATGAGGTGCACCGCAGCTTTGTGATGCAACTGAAAAAAAAAAAAAAAAAGAAAGAAAAAGATCTCAATCTGTCCAATGGCACAGCACACCCCATTTCCCGGCTGTTGTGCAATGGATGTGCTCTAATATGTACATGTCATGAATCCACCCAAATACACCTGGTGACCTGTTATTAGACCCATTTAGATTAAAAGATAGCGAGGAAATTACTGTACTTTCTGCTTGATTTTCATGTCAGATCAAAAGGAGCACAAGATACTCTTGATAACCTCTTCATCTGTTAACTTCCATATGCTTGGACTGTCACTGAGGGTCAGTGTTGGAAACTAACTAATGTCATGATGCTGTACTATAATTCTGAGGTCCTATTTATGCAGCTTCCTACTTGCATTTCAGAGGGACACGCTGTACTTTTTTGCTCCACAACATTCATCTGACAGCTGCTGTTCCAGCTACTTAGCAGCTGAATATTTGTTCGAAAAGCTCTACTGCCCCTATAAAATACAACACTTTCTATGACAGCACGATAAACAGTAATCGTTCAAATTAACCATTTACATGTTAATGTATCTGCAAAAACAACACACTAATACAATATATGAAAATATAACAACAAATATAACTTACAAACTGTAATTTTGCCTTTTTAAAACTGTCACTGAAGTTACTGACATTTTGCAAGCGGGACTTTTACTTGCTCCGCCGCTGTTGAGGATAGATGCACTGACGAGCAGACAGGCAGACATACAGAGACACACTCCATTTAAACAATTTAGTGTCCATTCTTCAGAGTCATTAAGAGTAATGGGAGCATTGTCAGCAGTACAATATACCATGCAGGCTCAGCCAAGTCATGTTTGTGGGGGTCCAGGAATCTGTGTGTGTGTGTGTGTGTGTGTGTGAGCCTGTCATCATTACACCAACCACAGGCTAACACAGGCCACAGGCATGTGCCCTAACTCCAGGAAGTCCAGGGGGTGTGTTACACACACACACACACACACACACACACACTCACACACATAGACACACACACACACAGAGCTATGGCACATTCAATGGACTCCAGAGAAACAGTCGTGTCCCTGCATGCCATCTCACACCGATTACACATATGCCAACACATTTACTCATGTCCACACATGTACACACACACACATCTCACACACCTTTGTAGGGGTGTGAGATGTTTGGAATTACACACACGCCCGAGCAATGACATCCTAACCAACATTCGTCACTGTTTTTTATTTGCAACACAAAACCATTGTCTGACCTTTTTATCAAGTGTTAATATGATAACATTTTATTGTGCAATATAATCCTGCATGTATTTTTTTGTACAGTTGCCTTAATAAAACACAATCTGCCTTCACAACAGAAGATGTGCAATAAAGTGAAGTACCTGGCATAGCCACAATTATTATTCCAACATCGCTGGCACCCTTCCCCGGGTTAACAAACTCTTGAGTGAATCATCAGAGATGAAAAGGTGAAGACCTTGAGGCAGCGTGCACACAGGCAACGCGTCTTATTTTGTCAGATGAAGATGGCCTACTTCTGGAATAAGCATTTGGATCAAAAGCAGGCCATTATGTAAACAACATTTCACAGGGATGTGTCAAACTTCTAGGAGCTGGCACTTATCGCTTCATGGAGAAGAAACACAATGCACGCCATTCATCTCTGTGGGATGACAATCTGCCTGATTGAGCAATAAGGGGAGATCTCCCTGTCCTTTGGAAATAATAAACAAAGGACAAGTGATTCAGCACAATGCGTTGAGTGTGTGACTGCGAGCGGAGAACAGGTTTGCGCCACCGATTTAAGTTGTTGGGTGAAGTAAACGCAACAGGGGAAACAAGGGGTTTCACAGAGCGAGGTGATGACGTACTCTGATTGGGTGTCATGTTACGTGCCAGGTAAAACGATTGTTCTCTCTCACCTCCTACGTATTTGCATATTGTATTTCACCTCTCTCTGCCTCCCTATTTGGATATATTTGAGCTCATTTCAAAGGCGTAAGCTAGCGTTCCCTGAGCGAGATGATTAAATCAACGGCACTCACGTCTACGTGCTATGCAGCTGGACAAAGGATGTGTTTAGCTTAGCTTAACGTTAAGTGCTGGACACAGTGGGAAGCATTGAGCCTTTTTTAGTTAGGAAAGTTACAAGTTGGGAGCTTTACAGCTGCTGGTTAAAGTGGATTTGTTGCCTTCGGAGGGTGCCAGGGTAGACGTTTCCACCTGTTTCCACTCTTTGTGCTTAGCTGGGCTAACTGGCATCTGTTTAACTCCGAAAGATGCCCAATTTTGGAAATACACTCCTCTCGAAGATTGAGAGAATCACATTTCCCAGACTATCAACTATTCATTTAACGTGTCAGCCTTATGCTGGTGAAAACATTTCCACTTAATCAGGGAAGTGTGTGTGTGTGTGTGTGTGTGTGTGTGGGGGCTTTCCATGTGGCGACAACGGGGCCCAGCCCGTCTCTCACTGCTATCCCAGGGACAGAGATGTGACACAAGGTTTTGCTCACCAGGGGAGTGTTCATGAATGACTGGTTTGATCCATCCTGGTGTTCCTTCCATCTGCAGCTGACACCTCCTCGGCGGCCTCAGGTCCCTCTCTGATGATGTCATCCCATGTTTGAGTCTCCGTTAACCACATGAAGGAAACTCGGCTGCCCTGACTACAGCTGTAAAGGCCCATGGTTGGTAAGTGTGCTAAAACAGAAACAAATGGTCATATTATGTTGGGTAATACACTGCATGAAAGCCCAATTAAAGCGATACCTGACCACAATACCCTATTTATTTTCCCCCGCTAAGCTCTAGTACCCTCTGGACTCGTTGGAAATATTTATGTCTGGCTTTTTCAGCCATTTTTGAGGAGCACGATGACACTTCTGTGCATCCTCCACCACCTGTATCCTTCAGGTGGATTCCCTCACTCTCTCTCTCTCTCTCTCAGTCCCACCATATGCAACATATCCCAGTGCTTACACAGCTGTGACCGCTTCAGTGCAAACAAACAATCTGCCCATTGTTTATACAAACAATATCCCAATACGCCATGTCTGCCCGCTTTGCCAGAAGAGCGAGGAGCGAACATATGCGCCAGGAGAGTGGACAGAGCTACAGCTGGGCCTCCTCTTCATTATGGTTGGTCCAGAAGGCTGGCGGCCTGGGGATAGGGCTAGGACAAGGGCCAGGGCCAGAGCTGGCTCAGCTCCTGGCTGCTATGTTAAGTCTGCCTCAGCCACAACCACATTGCGCAAAGCTGCTTCACACATATAATTTACTCATTATTCACGTAGTTTTCAAAAGAAAAAAAAAATATACCAGAGTGAGAGAGTTGGTGGAAAACTAACACGGACTGAGTTGCTATTCAGTTAGAAAATAAAGTTATATGCAGTTATACAACATTAATAAGATGGCAGGCTTGTGGAGTCGCAGTCAATTAGCACAGTTGTTTGAATAGATGTGACCACAGAAACCTTATACTTTGAAAAACACCTTATAGTACCGAGGAGAGACCGTTTACCCAATGATTGGCAAACCCCAGTATGAGTGCACAGTATCAGTTTGTTGCTGGTGAACATGCCTATTAATGTATGCTCAATGCAGACTACTTTTTTAAGAGGGGCAGGAAATAAGTGTCTCTGAGCCCTCGGTTCATTTTATCAAACATCCTCAACAGGAGATGAGCCTGTCTGTCGAATATCTCTGCACTTGAGCAGGAGCATCAAACGTTGTGTAATGGCATAGCCAAGCACCCTGTAAGACAATGGCACAGTAATGGCCCCAGCGGTTCAAGCATTGTCCCATTAACAGTCATCAGGCCTTAATCAGCGGCTTTTTGCTATTCGCCACCTCCTTTCAATGCCCCCACCCTCCCTCCCCAGTCCATCTCTTCTCCTTCATCATCCAAACTCTTTAATGTCCCTGCTTGTTTTCTGACCTTTCAGAAACATTGTCTTTAACCCCACCAAAGAAAAATGGCTGATGCACAATCTCATTTGTGTAGGGACTTTGCAAAGGTGGTGCCTTTGGTAATAGAATGAAAAGGAGGAGGCCGGGGCTTTGATCTCTCTGGGGGGCAAATGGATTGGATTGTCTTGCCCCTGCTGGTGGGGCTAAGCTTGGGACAGTGTGAGTCGCAGGGGGTCATATCAAAGGTAGTTATCTTCAGAGGGTCTTCTCAGTGGCACATTAGTACGCTATCTAAATGTTGATTTCTTCACACCAACATCTGAGGAGCCCTAAATGAGCTGACAAAAGGCAACACCCAGTGAATGTAAATGAGCAAAGTGGTCAAGTTCACTTCTTCCGACAGACGTTTGCACAGCTCTTCCCCTCACCACTGCGGACACTGTTAAACCCGCCCCCAAAGAGCGAGATTTCCCCCGAATAACAACCTGACAGAAATCTGCTTTATTTGCTTGTGTACTGCCTGGTTCTTCCGCTCACAGGACCAAGCCTTAATAGTGCAGCATGCTCATTGTCTATGTTGTGGGTAAGGAAATGATTGAGAACACCCTATACCCTCAGCAAACAGCCATGTTGAGGTTGCTGACTGTGGGTTGGAAACATCATATTACTGTCAGTCTCACAGCTGACATTTTAGAGAAAGGTATAAATCACAAACACAGACACACACACACACACACACACACTCCATCACCAACTGTCAGCCACAGTCACAGACAAAGGATTATGTTCATTGTGCATGACATCTTTTCCCCTAATTTTATATATCGTGGACATCTTACGTTCACAATACCCCTGCTGGTACAAACCAAAAACTACACGCATGTCTGTTGGGGGGGAAAAAAGCCACTGTTGCATTTAACATCACTCTGAAGCGGCAGATCTCACATTAGATAAAAAAGGATAGGTATTTTGTGGGGGATTGAAAGAAAGTGAGTGCATCTTGGGAAAAAAAGGAACAATTGAAAAGTTGCTTTACAGTTGAGCGACTGAAGATTGAACCGTCATGTGAATGCCAAGAGCTCTCAACCCTCAGCGTTGCTGCTGTTCCTAACCAGTAATGCAGGCGTCAAAGAATATATTTCCATATTTATTATTTCAAAGGCTGCCAAGCTTGTTAGAGCGCATTTCTCAGCAATAACTATAAAAGAAGGAAACTTAGACTCCCTGCCTGGTGTCACCGTTTGCCTTTCTCTGTGTGCACGGGCCAAATGTGGGATTGCAAATAAGCATCTCTATTTTTAGGGACTTTAAGACCAGTAGCACCCGTCTGGGTCATTCTATATCATTAGAAACAGCTCCAGAGATGAACAATTTCTCCTGGCACTCAAATAGAATTCTGGTCTTTTAGCCCACGTTGATTGAAAATGCCCACTACTTTGGTTATCTTGCACATCAAGTGTCCAGCTCAGCACATTCCTGAGGGGCTTGAATGGCGCTCAGAAGCCTCAATCTAACCCCCTGTTACCAAAATGTACATTGCAGCCCTTCTTTATACTCCGTGATTAACCATTCTAGAAGTCTTCATGGTTCTTTTCTCTGCCTTTGGCTGCTGGTAAACATTTGCTAGACTGCATTCAGAATTGGTAGTCCAATGTCTCTTTTGCATAATAGTTGTTGTGAAGGCCTCTATTGTCTCATTTAAACTGGCTACATAGTGTATTTTGGTGATGTTGGCAAGGGCTGGCTTCTCTACAACTCCAATTAGCATTCCTTCCAGATAAAACAATGATCACTTGAATACGACTGAGCTAAGCTCGCAGGAAGTGATCTAAAGAGCTGATAGGAACCTGTGATTACCAAGCAACTGCAGTCCTCCATGCATAATGTTTTAATTCAACACCCCCCCCCCCCACCCCCAATCACCCCGTTTTGTCCCATCACTAATCTTGTCTTAAGTTATCTTCAAACTACAGCTTTGCCCTGCGGCTATGGGCCTTATCATTTATTGATTATGTCTCTTAGATTAAAGGACCCTGCTTTCATTTCCACAAGAATGTGCCCCACTCTTTGTATCCATATGGAAGCGTTTGCCGGACAGATGGGGTTTTTCGCCTCTAGAAAAGGTCCCACTGGCCAGAAAGGGATTCACAGGGACTTGGTAACTAATGGTGCTGTTGATATCCAATTGTTGCTTACTTTGAAGTCCATCTACCAGGTGATCTGGATTTGACCACGAGAGAGAACAAAAAGAAAAAAACATGAAACAAAATAGCAGTACACATTAGCATTATAGTGAAGCTAAAAATCTCCACATTATTCACCTGAGACAGTTTTCTTAATTCCTCCAGACAATTCATGGCTGCATAATAGTCCCCCCCCAAACCCCCTAAAGCCTCCAAAACTTAATTCCATGTGCTGAGAAGCCGAATTGCCTGAATGTGGGTTACACACAAATAACGGACATTTTGTCTTGGGGTAATTACTAATATGCCACTGTTGTTGCCCAGGCTGCCTGTATCTGGGTTTTGGTTTAAATGTTGGGTTTACGCTCCTTGGGCTGTGTGGTTTGCAGCAGCTTAATCACAAAGCCACAAGCATCTCAGCCATTTTGATAGGAGCCAAACTGGGAAGGCTTCATATGTAACACTGTTTTTGCTTGTGCTACATATAGTAGTCTTTTCTGCAGAGTCAGCAGGGCAACTACATTGAAATAGTTTATGTTGACAAATTGAAAATGTGCAAATAAAATGAGAAAATAAAACAAAAAAAATCAAGGCTGTTATATAACTATAATGAAGGAGGTTGACAGAAACGTTTTAAAATGTCTGTGATTTTTAGTTTACTGGAAGTGAAAATCTTAAACTTTGAAAACATATAATCAGGATCATAATAATGCTAATGCGTATATATATATATATATATATATATATATATATATATATATATATATATATGATATTTGATATTGCTATTGGGCCTTGTTTTCTTTGCTTAAACGAATGGAGTCAGTGACAACAACTGGAGCATCTGGAGACAGTTAACAGATCAGCTTCAGGTTCGGAATGGAAGATGAGTAAGAAACCAAAGCACGGTTTGAAGATTAAAGAAAATAAAGTGATAAAAGACCTTCGATTGGACAAAAAGACCCATATGACAAGATAAAAACGGATCACCAGCCTGTGAACAACACATTGGCAGCTTTTCACTTATTTGCCCGAGACATATTACTCAGCATGAGCGTTCCGATCACAAACAATATTTCCCAGCACGCAGGTGTTTACGATCCCTTCCAAACAACCTTGTTTACAAAAACAACAGCGTAAAAAAAAAAGGGATTGCAAAAAAAGTTACAGGCAACGAAGCAATTAACGCCTGTGTACCACGTTGAGTGCCTCAGCTCGCTACTAATGGTTTGGGGCTGAGTACCAAGTCTGCTTTTTATTGAACTTTCTTCTTGCTAGACGTCCAAACGTTGCCACAAGGGAGATTTGGGAACGCTGGCTCGCCAGAGACACAGAGGCTTTTTTGTTGTGCTGTGTATGTAATTTACAATCAATCTGATGAACTTAGAAAACTTGCTACTGTTAGACTCCTGCGGTGAAATCACATAAAGTACTTTTTTTTTTTTAACTTGGTGCACTTTGGAGCTGTGAGACATTACATTCAGTGCGGTGCCAAGGTTTGGCCCTCGGAGCATGAGTTTTTCCACAAAGGGGAATAGCTGATACATTTAAAAAAAAAAAAATAGTGGCTCATTTATGATAAAGCTAAGTTAAAGTTGGGTGCATATCAAATTTCTCTCCCCTCGTTTCACCACATCTATTTATCGGTTCCACTCAAATATTGTGCATCGCTGCTCCTCTCATCCTTCGCTCTTTTTGTCCTTTCTTACTCACTGACATCACGCACACAGCGAGGAAGCTAACCCGTGCTCCTCAGAGATCTGTGAGTACATCGTGAGGAATGTGTGTCCTTCCTGACATTACAACGCTCTTTATCAACTAACAAGAGGAGTAGGAGGGGAGTCAGGAGGAAGAGGGGAGGATGTTGAGATTTTAGGTTTGGAAGCGGAGGGGGGAGGGGGGAAGGGAAAAAAAGAGGGCTCTTTGTGGCTGCTTATCTGACAGGATATGAAGCCACTCAATGGCTTTGGCATTTGGCAAAATAGCTTCCTTCAATAGGCATTCACTACAAGAGGCATCCCCTGACATGAGGCCACATATGTCTGAGCAGCTGAGAGAGAGAGAGAGAGAGAGAGAGAGGGGAGAGAGAGAGAGAGAGAGAGAGAGAGAGAGAGGGGGGGGGGGGAGAGGGGGGAGAGAGAGAGCATTTCAGGAAGAGAAGCAGCCAGAGGGTGTTTTAGAAGTTCCGTATTTTGTTAATTGCTCACGATAAGATGCAGCAATTTGCCGGTAGTTGAGATGATTATCAATGGCAGCAATTTAACAGATGTTGGTGGACTCTAGAACACATTATTCTTTCCAGCGGTAACTAAAGGACTGCACTGAAAAATATATACATTTTGGAGCAGTTATATGAGTTGAAGATCCAAATTTAACTCACCAAAAGAACACTTAAAGCTCTTCCTACATGCACACACACACACACACACACACACACACACACACACACAGGCACGCACACACACTCACACGCCACAGTATGAGTATTATTTTTGTTAATGGGATGTGAGCGGACATCGTTTTCCTGATGTGGTGTAATTGAAGCTGCTGTATTAAAGGGTAGTGTTCCTCTCCTGCTGCTGAGACACAAAGTAATGCAAACCCCATCCCAGTTATTAACCCAGGAAGTCCCCACGGTGCACTGCACTCTAATGAGAGAGGCCGATACGTATTTTATTTTTTTTTTCTCTCATTTAGATGTTGCCCCTTTGACCCATGTGATGCTTATCCAGCACTCGGTGTCTCGGGAACTCACTATGTCTAAATGCTCTCAAATGCTCCCTGTTTTCTTTCTGATCAAATTCATTTTGTAAGTTTGTCCTTTTCTAGTTAACCATATGTATACTTTTGGGACAGATCTTTGAAAGTGAAAGGAAATACAAATGAAGACTTTAATGCAGGTTTCAACCTCTTGAGCTGCCTATCACCCGATCGGGAGCGTTACCTTTTGAACTTCATGAGAAAGATACACAACAGATTTGCTGCTTGTCATCTCAAAGCATCACATTTTATACCATCTCATTACGTGGTTAGAAGATGAATTGTATCACAGGCAGTCCCCATTCTGTCATGTAGTTATGCTTTAATATCAACACTTATTGGCCTTTCTTCTCTTTAGCCTCGAAAACACACAGTTCTAATTTATTGCATCAGTGCACAAATATTTTCCATTCGTTAAGAATTGACGTATTCATTTGCCAACATTTGCAGATAAGTCTAATTGACGCTGTCCCAACCCACTCTCAACACAATAGGCCTCCTTCTCGCAACACAACAGCTCCTTGTCTTTAAACAAATTAACACTAATGCATCTTAATGGGGTTGAAATTACAACCCCATGTTACCCGGGGAACATTTCTGACAGAGATTCATCTTGTTTTTTTCCCCGATCTCCCGAACATCTGGAGTTTTTAACAAAGTAGATTTGTTTTATTGGTCCTCTGGCTTTTTCTCACTTGTTCACCTGATGCTTCATACAGTGTACCTCCGGAGGAATGCCATCGCTGTTGTGTATCCAAAGGAGAGATTAACTCTACAGCACTCAAAACACTCCTGATTTTCTCACACAGGGCTAAAAAAGAAAAACCAGCCACAGTTGTATTGTTGCGTTGCTTTGATGTAGGACTTTGAGCCCTGATGGACGTATAATATGGTTTACAGTCAAAAATCAGGGGTGGTCTTACCCGATGTTAACAGCTAACCCTGCTTTGTGTCGCGCTGTTTCCAAAAAAGACCGGATTTTTCTCAGGCTGTTGAACATTCACCGAATGGTTTAATTGCAAGCAGACTCAAAGAGATGGATATTTGAATCATGCTGAGTAAAATATGGCTCCATCTGGATTTGATGAACTCATAAATGAATGCCATCTGATGCTGATTTTACACTTTACACTTCAAACAATTGCATTAATTCCAGGACACCTACTATACCATGACTGTGGAGTGAAAAAGGCAGTAATCATAGAGTAGACACGTGGTTAGAAAATATGCAGTTTCATGTTGAGAATACTTCGTAGCTCCAGTTGTATCATCACAGGAAAAAAAATAAAAACATTACGTGTTTTCTAAGTACAGTAAATAAATGAATGACGGATACGCTCGGCTTTGATGGAGAGTCTCATCCTTGGAGAAAAGACGTTGAAGCATTTCCAAATTTTAGGACCAAAACAGTTTTTACCCCATGTTTGGAACAGCAAAAACATTTGCCTAAAGATCTACTGCAATCCCCGACTCAGTAACATTTAGACACCAATAGCTCTGATCGCAAGAGTTCAAGAAATATGTGTCAAAACAGGTTGCAGAGGAAGCATGAATCTATAATTACACAGATGGTATAATTACGAATCAAGCACGTATACAATTCACGGTATAATTATGAACTTCTGCGACTATAAGCCACTAATGGGAACTGGGATTGAGGAGTTATTCAACACGCAGACAGCGAATTACTGTGTAGGCCTCGTTAATTGGTTATGCCCGCTGTTTAGAACAGGAGCGTGATACGGTTGGCAGATTTATGGAGCAGGGCACGTGTTTTGAAGAAAGATTCTTTTCTATTTTTTTCGGGATCATTCAACTGTGTTTACCAGAAAAGGTATGTGTGACGGAGGGATTGACCGCATAGCGCAGGGAATTTGGCTCACAGCGAAGAGATGACACACACTAAGCCGTGACGTGTAGCAACAAATGATAACGATAAAAATCCGCTACCGTGTGTGATCCGGAGACTTTCACACACACGACGAGTTGAAAAATAGCAGCCGTGCAGAAACAGCCAAACGATTAGCTTTGTGGTAGTAAAAAAAAAAAAAGAAAGAAGAAAAAAAAAAAGCTTTGGGATCACCAAAGCAGCTTGGTTTTGTATGGAAACAACTGTGGCTGAATGTTTGGTTCTCATGAAAGCCACATGACAGGGAGGTCATGAGAGAGACAGCAGGCCCGGCACTGTGTGCGATCTCACCACACTCGTTCCCCACTGCACTTTTGATGTTTCCCTCCTCGACTTTTATCATTGCTCCTTGAGAGACCCCTACTCTCACTGAGAGCACACACACACACTGAAGAAGTAGCCACACATTTTCACCTTCACAAAAGGATTTCAACAAGCATAGAAATCATGATGACTCTGGGATCCTGTACTTTTATTGATCTGCTCTCTCTGATCAAATGGATACTTCCTGGGCCAGGCCTGGTCAGCGTGGAAGAGAGGAAATGGGGAGGGTGTGCAGGACGAAGATGGGGAGTTGGGGGGGTGCTCATGTGAGGCTGAAATGTGATCCGGGAGCCTGTGTCGCATTAGCCTTAACAGGCCGTGTGGCAGACGCACTGGCACCACAGAGCGGAGAAGACGGCTGGAGGAGGAGGACTGGGAGGAAGACGAGGGAGGCAAATAGCTGGACACCCTGACGCAGGAAAAGTATGTGGTTCTAAGCAGGAAGGAATGCCATCATCCAGACTCAAGTGTTTTTCTGCCCCCCCACCAAAAAAAAAAAGAGACAACAGCAAGAGAGAGAGAGGGAGAATGATGCTTATCCCTGGATCTAAGTCACCTTTGTACCCGCAGCACACACATCATCACACATCCCCTGTCAGCCTGTCATCCCACAGGGTCACGGTCAAGCTGGCGCTCCCTCTCCCTGTGTGTCATGTTGTCTCTCTTCTGCTCTGTAATTTCCTTTTTTTCCCCTCTCCTCTTTCCCGGAAAGAATGTGTCTCCTGTCGCTCCACCAGTCAGTGTCAGGGGGCTAAACAGCCCATTTCACTGTCTGACTCAGTTACGGAGTCCCAGAGGTGCCTGGAGGATTCCAAGAATTCCAGCTTTTGCACCCACAACTGTGACGCCAGCTGAGGGAATGCCATAGAGATCACACCAGACACTTCCTGTACCAACTCGGGATTCACCTTCGAGCGGCAACTCCTTCATGTCCAGGTGACAACATGATCAGGGTGAACTACAAATGAACTGCACACGCAGCATGTTTCTGACTGCAATACTGAATAAAATGTTCTTCTCGTGCACACACATGACCGTGAATGGAAGACAGAGTGATGATGACAGAGAGGATGAAGGAGCAAGAGAGCAACGGAGGAAAAGAGAGACAGAGCCAGAGTGAGAAGAGTGGAGGGGGTAATGACTAGGTCTGTTCAGGACAGAGGAGGCGACAGAGGGGGAAGCGTCTCCGATCGTCTCCTCGTGGCTCCTCTTTGGCGTCTGTGATCCTCGGACCCTTCACGCAATCTCCCTTATTACAAGGCTTCCCCTCTCCACACGGGCACCACTACAAAATGGAGCAATTACATTTAATTAGGCTGCAGAGGGTAGCTACCCTGCCCCATCCCAAAACCTCAGAGAAGCGTTCAGACTTCAGGTAACACAACGGTCGGGGAGAACTTCAAAGAGATGTAAAATTACAGCGCCATTAGTGGAGCCACCACAGAACTGATGTGAAGCCAGGGAATCATTTGACCCAGAGAGTAAGATTCAAAGGAGTTTAAAACTGAAAAGCAGAGCTGGAGAGACAAAAACATCTCAACTGCCAAAGATTAAGGGGCAGACTGAGCACTTCTAAACACTGTTTGTGTTGTATGGGAGACTTGAAAAATCAAGTCTTTAAAATGCCCATTAGTTATCTCATACCCCTACGGCCTCTCTGCAAGGATGCTCTTTTGGGTCATCACTATTTTGTGGTTTTACATTAAAAAAAAAAAAACTCAACATGTTTTTATTCTGAAACAAACATAAGTGTCCTAATTAGACATTCAGGCTGTCCTTGAAAAACGATATGCAAGGAAATCCCACTTTATTCTGTTGCTGTTTGAAGTGCTGGATTTTGGCTCACAAGAGGGCATGATGGTCCTAAAATGTTTTTATTGATGCTGACTCACAAGGCCAGAGTGGAACATTCAGACTTCAATGCTGTTTGATCTGTCTCTGAGACAGAGGGACTCTTGTTTAAGTGCACATCCACACAGGTGAACCTCCAAACAAATATTACTCATTCTGCATTTTTCCAATTTTTCCTCTCAGCTGTAATGCAAAGTACGGAGGTTGAGTTAAGTGATGAATCACGGCTATTTACAATGACTTCACTCCAAACAATCTCTTCCAACATCAAAACACTGCAAGAGAATACACAGCCCAAGCTCACCATATTTCTTGTGGCCCCTATGTGGCATTTCTATACCCCTGATGTGTGTTGAGAAGGTGTGGGCCGTAGCCCTTTAATGCACATTCTCCATCACCAACCCAGAACCTTAACAAGACACATAATGTTGGCGTTTCCCTTAATTTGTCTGTACATTATTTCACGAGCATAAAAACAATAGTCCTTTTTTTTCTCCGCTCTTTTCGTGGAACATTCTTTCACACATGTTAATGTGTCTTTTGTAGTTAACTGCGACTCCATAAAGAAAGGGCCGGGTCCAATTTATCCCCCAACCACAAATTAGTCTCATGCTGCGTCATGATTTACTGTCTCTGTTATAGTAATCACAACCAGATCTGTGCTCACCGTAGACTACCAGCGACTGCTGGAAACTTTGACAGACGACCGGTTGTACTTTTGTCGCCTGTGTCACCAGTGCTCGGTATGAGAGAAACGCTCATCATATTTCAGAGACTGGGTTGATGGCTACCACAATGTTCAAAAGTATTTACCCACTGGAATTAACGTTTTGTTTTCTTCAAGTGGTCAACTAGAATAAGGGATTAAAGTAACATTCCTCATAAAATAGTGCAGAGATTATCATAAAATAAGTAAATATATACTGAAACTGAAAGAAAAAACAAGACCTCTGGAAAACAGTGAGGTATAGCCCATTCAAATGATTTGGGGATCCTGAAGAACAGTTTATGTAAAAAGCAGGTTCCTAATAAGTGCTTTATTATAACCAAAAATTCAGAATAGAAAATACAGTGCGAGTGCAACACAGTTACTTAAAGGAGAAATCCGGTCATTTTTGACCCCATTGCAGTTGTCCCCAGAGTCATCCTGAATTTCACAAGCAAAAAAAAAGACAAAAATTGACTAGCCCGAGATCTGTACCTGCCTGGCAGCCTTCCAGAATAGCTCCAATCCTAACCCATAGGGGCAAGTTTTATCTGCTTTTCTGGGCCTCAGAAAATAATTCCAAGACCTATGGGTCCTTACGAGCCACGACAGCGCTTGTTTAAATTAACATACATAAATATGTATTTTTGCATGGAGTTACTCACCTCAAATCACCCCGTAGACATTAGCAGTAGATTGCCGGGCACGCGAAAACAGCTCCAGAGTGAGGACGTCAGATGGGAACTCGCACGAGACTTGCATTGTTTTGGCTACGGGCTGCTGTTTAGCTGTAAGCAATCGTTGCTATGTTGTAACATAGTCATACATATGGACATAACAGCTTCATGGATTTATTATGGACATGACGACTGCACTGCTCAATCATTTCTTTATGGATACAAAATCAAAACTACGCGCGCTCGGCTATCTACTGCTTATGGCTACGGGGTGATTTGAGGTGAGTAACTCCATGCAAAAACATATTTATGTCGTTTCGCCACACTATTTGAACTAAATGAGCGCTGTCGCGTCTCCTTAGGACCCAACCTGTGTTGTATAGGACTTGGAATTATTTTCTGAGGCCCAGAAAAGCAGATAAAACTTGCCCCTATGGACTAGCATTGGAGCAGTTCTGGAAGACTACGAGGTCAATTTTTGTCGTGTTTTTTGCTTCTGAAAAGTTGGGATGACCCTGGGGAGAACGAAAATGGGGTCAAAAATGACCGGATTTGTGGTGTGCGATTTGGCGACATCTAGTGGTGAGGTTGCATATTGCAACCAAGTGAAAGTTCTCCTCTGTGAAAAGCATGAGCACACAACATGCAAACATCGAACATCGGTCTCCTGGTTCAAAGTCCTGTGATTGTTTGGCCCATCCACTACACCCCCCAACCCATCATGGGTGGGTTATTTTGGTCTTTATATCATGGCATCAACCTCCCAAAAGCATGTTTCTTATTTTCAGGTGATTATACACTAAAGAAAACAATATTATTATTATTATTATTATTATTATTATTATTATTATTATTATTATATTACATTCCTGCCAATAGATTCCCCTAAGGTCCCCCTTGAACATTTAACAAGCTATCTTTTATTGGATTTGGAACCATAACTGCCACAATTCAACGCAAAAAAACATACTTTAGATTCTCCTGAAGCAGTCTTATTCTAATTGTCCTCACAGAAGTTGGCTGTGTGTGACGTGAAGCTGTAAAAACAGCAGGGGGATGTTGATTTAAAGTGTGATTCGTGGCGTGAACCTTCAGAGTTCAAGATGACATTGAGTCTCGCTTATGTGTCACTCGGACTCGGCCTGCTGTGGCTGTATCGTGACAGCAACACGATAAGGCCAAAAGCATTCCAGCGTTCATCAGCGACTATCTGAGCGAGGCCTGTCTCCACTTTAGACAGGATGGATCTCTTTAAAGAGAACTTAAATGCAGTGTCTGATGATGGGTGCAGCCTGTAGATACAGTGAATGATATAAATCTTTGGATAAGAGAAAGAGACACAAATAGATGAGAAGCCAGCGAAGTGAAACAAAGGCAGGGGCAGTGTCTTGTCTGAATGGTTCATGGAACGCACCAAGGATATGAAGCATGTGGTGCCCATCTGAGTTTAGCCTGAAGCAAGTTCTTCCTGGTATAATATATGGCTGTGATAAAAGTGTTCCTAATGTGCTTCTATGCGGATACACTCATATATTCTCCTGTATGAAACAACAGGGCAAAATCTAAATAATACATCATAATGATCGGTGTAGTGAGCCAACTAAAAAATAAAATGGACACTGCCGGGTTATCAAAAGTAAGTTGAAGCAAAAATGCAGGCATTTAGAAATTAAAGATGATATCCACTTCTATATGGGGTTTGCTTTAAGATGTGGAGTGCTGCTTTGCGCCAAAGCCCACAGGAAAACATCCAAACAACGTCTGGCATGTCCCCCCCACAAGATGTTCTTGAATGTGAGCAGACGTCTAACCGCCTCTACAGCTGAGGGAGCGCACTGGCGCTCACTCATCTATGCAAGCATGTCATTGGTCACATGTGCATGGCATTAACAAAGACACAAACTAAGCAGGGGTGAACCACAACCCTATGATTAGGCTGATTTATGAAGATGTCAGAATGCACTCCACAAAAACATGATCCACTTTCCCTAAAAAGCTAAATGGATGAGCGTTTAATCCGGCGGGCCTTCCTTTGGTGACATCAACTTGCAAATTGCTATGAATTAAGGAGGCTGCAAAATACTTGAATGTGATAGCAGAGTTTGAAAGAAGACTTGAATTTGAAAGAAACTCACAAAAAATATCTACTTTTACAAACAACAAATCGCTAAGGCAACAGGGGTCAAATAACTTTGAGGATCCTTACTGCCAGATTGCAAACAACAATGGCATCCCGCCTTGACAAAAAGGCCTCACTGCAGCGCTCCATCACATCACCGATCAATGAAATCTAGACAGACACAAAATACACTGCGGGCAGCATTGCCGCAAGGCCCTACTGTATCATAAATCATCGTTGAGACCACCGTGATGCCGAACCGCACAAGGCTTAGATTAAGGCTACTTTTAATGGGAATCTTTTACGCTCGAACCCCTGTAAATGATTAAGAGCTGAGGTTATGAATGACATTTTGCATGTCGACAGCCTCTTCTTAGCCTAAACTGTTTTCTGGAGTTTCAGATGCAGCTTTCGGGCCTCACTCTTCCTGATATATTGTGGAATTATTTCACTTAGAGATCTAGAGCGTGTCTCATAGCTGTCCAACACTCTACTGATGCTCCACTTTAATTCCCGGAAAATTGTCATTCTGTTTGCCACATTTTAGCCACACGCCAAGATGTGCAATTTGGTTTAGTGTCAATATACATCATTGCAGGATCATACGCAATCCTACCTCTCAACACCTGTGCTATTTCTGCCCACAGTTTTTGAGTTACTGACTCTAGCCCTGATTGGCCAAATTTAGCAGCCCTGCTCCTCCATGGGAACCCTGGACTATACAGGTTGCATAACTCTCCCTCTCAAGAGGTCTCTCTCTCTATTTCTTTTTCTCCCTTGTCCTCCTTTCAGTAAACACCTCTACTTTGACAGGGGTGGCAATTTTCATCTCACTGATTGAAGAGTAAAGCTGCTGTTGGTCCGCCACACAGACTCCTGCCCTGCCCTGCCTCGCTCCCTCTCTCACTTTGTGCTATCAGTCATTTAAAAGAACCTCCCCCATAATCTTAATCCTTCAAGTCTCAAGGCCCCTTAAGAACGGAGTCTGAGCCCTGAGTGTCTCCTCTGGCCTGTTTTCATTTGCTCCGGAGATACAAAGCAGTGCAATTTTAAATAAGAAAAACGTCTTCGGCCACTAAGCTGTTTTTCCAGCAGCGGGACTTTGCGCACAAATCCCCACATGCAAGTTATTTAGACTCATGGACAAACAAACAAAAAAAAACTTCACTAACTCAACCTTTAATGAGTTGACTGTTTGCAATAACACAAAGAGGCACTTTATTCTCTCCTCTTTTAATCTGCCAGTAGCCTGTCCCTTTAATAGCACTGCTTAATTGTAATGACTGTGTCTGTTTGTCTTGGGATGAATGCGGCTCTTGGATAGAAGGGAGGCGGCAGGCCTAGACCACAGCAGCAAGGCTGGGCAGTGGTGACGACTAACAGCTCATCAGTATTGGAGACGGAGGGCACCTCATCAAAGACTAAATCAACTAAACTGTCCCCCCGCAGATTAGAGCCACGAGTGGCCGAAGCCTCGAAACGATGTCTTTGGATAATCTTAACCTCACCAAAGCCTTAACTAATGTGAAGAGAAAACAGAAAACTAACCACAGATTGTGTCTAGACGGAGCCTTAATCTACTCTGATGACTTATTCCAAGAATTTGCAGATGGGGATATTGACATCACTGGTTTAGTTTAGAAAAGAAGATTACACATGGAGGAACACAAGTGTACTCTTATGCTTCTGTTTAAAGAAAACTGACTTTAAAACATGTTGGTATAATGCATTTATGAAAATAGTACAGAGAAAAAGTCCATGTCTACAAAAATAGCTTTCCAGTTTTTCTCAATTGTTTACACATTAATACTAGGACTCATCCACTCTGACTCCTCACATGGGCAAACGCAATTGTTCAAATGAACAATCTGATTATTAGCAATAAAAGGGCCACAGGTGAGCTCTTCTGTGCCGGAGCAATGGATGCCAACATAGTAGCGAGAGGCATGGCAAGGGTGAGGGAGGAGGACGGGAAGGAGGAGCAGGAGGAAGACCAAGACCAAGACCAAAGAAAGTCATGATCTGTGATGAGATTTGGGCCACTTTAATCTAATGATGATGGACGCTGGACAGAGAGTGCATCCAAACTTGAGCAGGTTCACTGTAGGTAAGAAATCTACTCTCATTACTGTGTTGTAGTGCTGCGTATACAGTACACAATCATACTGTAGTACAATATTGCAAGTGGACCGTAGTCCACGCATCCGGCTTTGTGTTTGGTGGGATACTTATATTGTATTGTATTGTAAAGAGATGATTTTGTTTGGTTTTATATGCGAGTATCTTTGTGTTTCTATTCTTTCCTACGACCTACTAAATTCAAAGGTACAAAGTATGTGGGTTTTTAGTGGTAACTTGTGTTCTTGGCTTTAAAACAGTTATGAAAACATTGCTCAATCCCACAAAAGTAATTTATTCAAACACACAAATTACGATCAAATCTGTGTGAACCTTTCAGGAATGAGGCCCAATATCTTCAAGCGAATGTGCGTGTCAATGAGAATGATAATATTACTACAGTATATATCATTTGCTGCAATATTACCTAGCTTTTAAGGACACGTGTATAATATATTCGTCCCTTGCGGCTGGTTAGAAGGAGTTTGCCTGCTCGCTGTATTTGCTTAGATGAACAGGAAAGCAGCAACAAAATAATAATAAGCTCTAAGGAAAATTTCAGACTGCAGCGTTCATTACAGCATGTGATGATAACACTATGTGTGATGACAGGAGCAAAACAACATGCCTCCTTTGCATTTCCCCCACTGCCTCAGTTGAGGTCCCTGCATGATGAAAGCATCCCATAATCCCGCTGGAATGACAGTGGACAAAACATGGATAAGAGCGAAGAGGAAATTGCAGTACAAACAGCCTGATGAGTGCCAGAGACACGGCCCAATGAGTATGGTCTGATCTGTGTTTGCACAGGACCGAAGCATGCAGATTGAAGCTCAAAGCCTTTGTGAGTGTGTGTGTGTGTGTGTGTGTGTGTGTGTGTGTGCTTCATTGAGCAACAAGTTGAGGTTGGGGTAACAACAGCGAGCGATGCCAACAGGTGATTCAGGAGCTGCGGAGATGGATTCCCATGGGATTTGTGGCAAACCCCCCCTCCCCTTTGCTTGTTTCCTCTCACAGATCCCAGAGGTGTGACCAGAATGACTTAAAATAAGAGTGGATTATTGATAGGCAGTATCCGACGCACAATTAACCTCTCTTTCTTCCGCATGAATAGAGCAAGGCACAAGGTTTTGGATGATAATCTTTTTCTTCCTCTCAAAAAGCGTCTAATTGCATTGGCTGGCGGCAAGCCCACACAGAATGGCATGCAGTTATGAATGGTGTGTTTACGCAGGTCGTTTTTATGTGAAGTGTATGTTTGCTCTCATATTGCATATAATTTGCCCAATAACACTCACATCTGCTATTAACTCCACCACAGAGTGACTTCAGGCAAAAAAACACAAGGGATTAACTCTTTGTGTTCCAGTCTGGACAGCAATGAAATGTTAGCAACAACAACAACAAAATACTGTCATTTTTCTGCTATAGAAATTCAATTGTAGGTTTAGAATTAAGAATTCAGCTCTTGTGGAGCACAGACGTCCCCTACATCATATTAAATTTCTGTCTTTTGAACTCTACATATAACCAGCCATCCAATGGCTGTTCAAACTGTCCCAGACGCCACAGGCACAGATATTAAAAAGACATTCATATTCAAAATCATTGTTAGAGCAGCTGTTATAGGTGGATAGTGTCTATTCCCATGCTCACATTGTCCCCCCACACATAGCCACGACTAAATCAGTGGCGCCACAGCCGCTGAAGCAGGTAGTAATAAGGCCCTGGAGGGTGGCCCATAGATGTGTTAGCTGATGTGTTACTCAGAGGGCCCCTATGAAAAGACCCCAGGCGCCTATCCCAGTGCCTGTCTCCATAGCACTAAGCGACCATTAGGCTGGATTTAAAGGGCAAGACATTTAGGCTGCTGTCATCTTGTGTCAGTCCGCCACAGGGACCGCGCCGTGGTTAAACAGGCTCGTAAATAAACACCACACGCATACAGGCAGGGAGCTGGGCTATGGTGCTGCTGCTGCTGCTGCTGGGGGAGCCGACCGCAGGTTTGGACCAAGGCTCCTTTCAACGCCCCTCTCCCCGCCCCCGCCAGCAGCTCCGTGAATTGCCAGACCATAACCTTCAACTTCATCAGTCATCGACAAGTCTGACGGCTCCCCGCAAGTCGCTTTGTCCCAGAATTGCTTTCTCTCCTCCATCTTTCTTTCGCGTCCTCTCCCGCACACACACACACAGTTTGCATCTGCCCCACACTGTCCCCTGGCTCGGCTCACAGGCAACACCACCACCATGGTGGTGGCGACAGCAGTGATGGAAAAACTGAGGGCTTCTTTCTGAGCAGCCCTGGGGTCCGACCACTCCTCCCCTCCCCTCCCATGCTCCTCACACTCTGTCTCTCCCCTGTCTGTCTTCTTCTGGAGGACTGGGGACCACACAGATGTTCCAAACCACATCCAAGCAGTCTGGCTGTGATGAGCACATTTGCACACAAAGTGTTAGCTAACAATCTGCCAACAGCTAAAATGTGTCTGACTCTGGCCTAGCACTAATCTTAGTCTAAGACAACGGCCACTGGAACTAAAATTGAAGCTTCTTACGTAACTCTGGTAGACTTACTGGGAGACACGCACATAATGGCAAATTATCACATGGAATATGGGATGAGCTGTTGCTTTGGAAACAGGGCGAACAACGCAACGGCTCCGGGTTTGCCTTGTTGAAGTCTCTCAACTGTCAGCAGTAATGTTTTGATCATCGAGAAATAAGACCAAGTATAACACTGTTTGCAGAAAGGCTTGTGCCTGAAATCACTCATGAAATGAATGTACCGAGGAAGAAAGCCATGGATTAGAAATGTATTACAGTCAGGAACAGCCTAAATGGTGCGATTCAGTCAAAGTCCACTGGATAAAGAGCAATATAATACAAGTTACCGAATGCCACGTCCTCTTTGAGTAATCAGCCATCTTTACCAGCCTCACAGACATCAATGCAAGTATGTCTCACCCCTGTCATTTAAAACAGCTACTGTTTTAATGCACCAAAAACTAGTCAAACCCCTCAATTACTCTTCATGTGAATACTGTGTGTGTGTGTCTCTCTCTCTCTCTCTCTCTCTGAGAGTGTATGTGTGTGGTGCGCATACTCATCTGAAGTCTGTGGTTTGGTATGGTTTGGCGGGTGTGGGAAAGTGTGGTTAGAGCTACACTCACACAAATAGCGGTTTTCAGTGTGAGCAGACAGTGAAATTCTCATTTTAAGACAACAACACAGTGTGTACCTCGAAGCTCGCCAATGGCCAAACCGCACAATGTTTAAATCATTTTGGCTTAATTGCTTTTTAACAAGGTTCCCTACTGCGTTGACATTATACATTAACACTGTGGGTGCTGAAAGCTTGCAGTCTGACAAGTCTGGCCACGTACTGCTTCGTCTGACTCAGAATAACACGGGAGGCCTTTTCTCTATTATGTGCTGTTTATAAAATCACAAACAATGACAGCAAAGAAGGCCTCTGAAAAGCATTAAATTATATTTTAATGCCTCAAGAGCTATAATTTTTTTTTATGTACATTTTTTTTTTTTAAATAGTGGCTTCATATCCTGGAATTACGTCTCCACGGTGTCTAATAGACTGAGCTCATTGCAGACTTGCGCTGCTGGCAGATATAGGATGAGATATAATCTGACCTTGTATCCAGTGATAGAGCGGTGCATGATACATGGTACATACAAACACAGGACTACCAGTCATAAACCCCTTCATTAGGAGAGCCAGACAGTGTGGAGCATGTATTTTACTACACACCCAACATTTCGGATAGAATATAACCTTTGGGCGGGATGTTGAAGGACTGGGCTCACTGAGCTGCACTGTGTGTGTTTGTGTGTGTGATTGTGTGTACGTGTGTTTGTGTGTATGACCTGTCTGTCAGTTAAACCTTACTTTGGGTTCTGAGTACATTTCCAAAATAACAATGTGCAGCATAGAAATTATAAAGCACTCAAGATGTACAATATATAGTTATGGGAACCCAAAAACATCTGAGATGACTTCTAAAATGGCATTAAGTCAGATGGCACGCGCTTCGTACACGACGGCCGACGAAGGTATAGAAATGTCAGAACAAAACATCCTAAGACATCCTAATATCCTTGAATTAGAAGTTTGAAAACAGGTCCCCAGATAGCTTCGTCTGCGGTCATTGGGCGCCTATTTTGGAGAGGCACAGTCTTAAATAGCTGCAGGAAATGAGGAGATGATGATGGACTTGAATCTACCCTCTGCCTAAGCACCGCTCTCCTAAAATAGGAGTGATCTGTTGTCCTCTACATGCCAGAAAGAAAGAAGTGCTGACTAATTAGGCAGACAGCAGCAGTAACAAATCACTACCATCATGGCCATATTTCTAGGCATAAAGGCCAAAAAAAAAATCTATTAATTGAATGCATATTTAAGAAATACTTAATTGGCTGAAGATCAACATCAGCATCAGGAGAAGAGAAACTATTAAACTGTTAAATGCAGCAACAACTACTACTTTGTTATTAGTATTGACATTTTCCTATTTTGGTCAAATATCAGTTTCATCTGCAGCATGTCCTCACTTAGTGGAGAAATAAAACCCACACAAGATAAATAAGAAGCCGTGCTGCAGGGAATCATATGTCAAAAGAGAGTAAAACTCAACCATATGCATCTTTAATTTCCACTCTGCCAGTAACATCTCTTCATTGTCATCACTTCATTTCTCACAGGCAGACATGAAGCCACAGTCGTGAGTTTAAGGCGCCATCTTGTGGCTGTGTGTATACAACATCAGTGTTCACACGACAAGAGGCAAAAAATACATCATGAATTAATCTAACGGTTTTATAGATGCACTGTATATATATTTTTTATATTTAAACAATAAAACAATGTTACCATGACTATGGAAGCAAAAACCCCATTATTTCAAAACACAATATCTATTATCACATCATTGCTGCCTCCCTATTTATGATAAATAAAGTGTCCTGTATGACATGAGGAATACCAGTGTCTGAGATATAATTAGCATTTCATAACCAGGGCAATGAATACTATAAGTCCACTTCAAGAGAAGCAAAGGCAAATACAATATTATCCTTGGAAATGTTGCTGCTGCCAACGCTGGCAGGATAAAAAAAAAGAAAGAAAAGAAAATTAAGTATATAATATGATGCAGGGCTGCATGGGAGTAACTTGTGCAACTTTATTTAATCCAATTTTACTCCAAATACTTTGTTCCGTTGAAATATGAAGTTTAGCTCATGATGTTCTTGTTGGATCTTTATCATTTCTCAGGTGTCTCTCTGTGGGATTAACAGTTTTGGATGCTTCCACAGGGTCATGCAGGGATTCCCAAAGCTGTTCTCAGTCGGCTTCTTCTGCCATCCCTCCGATCAGACTTGAGACTCCACTGCACTCCAGCTGAAATCTAATTAGCAAGCAGTGATGTGCTGAAATGTGAAGTTGGGTTAAGTGTAATCTTAACAGGTGGCTGAGCTGCAGGCTAAAGCTGAAAAGGTGTGTGAGCCAAATTGATCGGCAGTGGCATTAGTGGCTTCTGAGGGCCCCGAAGAGTATTGACAGAATATTTATGAACTGGACTTGAGCGTGGTTAATCAAGTTGTCACCATTATTAAAGCTTTGATTAATTTAGCATCGATCAATAAAGGCCAAAGCTCAAACAATACCGTCACTTGTCTGCAGGATTAATGAAAAGCTGCAAAGAAAATCTAAGTTGATAAGTGTCTCAGCTGGGGAAGAAAAGGGCACAACAACAAGACAACACATAGGCCTACCTATGATATACTTTATCATTTAGTAAGGCAAACCTGGGGCCCGTTTCACAAAGCAGGTTCAACAAACTCTGAACCTAACCCTGAACTCTGAGTTGAACAACTCTGAGATGGGAAACTCTGAGTTTTCGGTTCCAGAACAGTGGTTTTGAATTAGTTCACTCAACTCTGAGTATGTAAACTCTGAGTTACGCGCGTGCCTGCCGACTCTACAAAGCCATCATCAATGGATCTCCGATACTACGATTCACCATGGCAACCGGGAGAGCGTTATTAGATATTACCGAGTGTTTATGTAGAAAACGAGCTCATCCTGAGAAAGCGTAGCTCCATTACTGCAGCAAAGTCGCGATAGTTGGCGTGGCAGACAATTACTGACCGATCTAATGTGTATAACTTAATGAAACAGTCTATTGATCTAAAGGTAAAAAGTGTTCATTTTCAGGTTTGGAGAGCGACACTGTGGTGTAATGGTTAGCAACGCTGCCTATGGTGCAGGCGACAGCGGTTCAACTCTCGTAGTTCACAAAATATGCAACAAAAAAAATATAATTTTTATTGGGTGTAATCCCCCCAGGCACAGAAAGAAAGTGGCTTCAGTTGAAAATTAAGCATAAGAATATTGCGCAAATACGTTGACTAAGGCATATGATTTAATCATATTTCACATATTAAACAGTAAATATAAGCAGGTATTTCAACACAGAAATGTACTTAAACATTTCATAAATCTCCCGTTCACAAAAACACTACCTCCGCAAAGAATCTGGTTGCGGATTATGTCCGCGATATGAAATGTTGAAAATGTCGGAGAATATTGTTTAGATAATATCTAATGTGATTGAAAGGAAAGGTAATCAAAATTCTCTCCCGACGCAAAGCTGCTAGAATCACTTTTATTTCCATATTGATTAGGTTGACGATGAAAGGACGGCACAATTTTTCAGAGTTGGTTCAGATTCCGGAAAAAGGCGGAGACATGTAGGGAGAAACTCAGGGTTTGTTGAAGCAAACCTGCTAGCGAGCAGGTTAGTTTCACGGAGCATGTTACCCGGGTAACTGACTCAGATTTATGCTGAACTGGCTTTGTGAAACCGAAAAACCAGAGTTTCCCTCATCTCAGGGTTAACTAACTCAAGGTTTTCACTAAACCTGCTTTGTGAAACGGACCCCTGATCAATTTGAACCCTGCTGGGATCTTGTTATTGTTGTCTGGTATCCTTAGGGTAAGCTTGAATGGCATCCACAGTAAAAGAAAATGAAAGTGGCAGTTTACATGCCATATTCATAGTCATAAATATGTTTAAAGAAGGTACCCTGTGCAGAAATGATGCATATTGGAGAGGTCTGTGTGTTCCAATATGATGATGATATGATATGGTCTGTAATAGACATGGTCAGTCGGTGTGATGGACATTACTCAAGAGTAGCATTGTCTCCGAAACTTCAAAATACCTGAAGCTGACATCACACACCATTTGAGGAGCGTATTCATCTTCTTTGTTGGTTCTTTCCACCAATGTCAAAGTATCCATAAAAGCACAATATACATCCTATGCATAATTATTAATCTGTTGTAAGCACATCATTCCACAAACACAAGTCAAAATGTAGGGCTATATATGTCATTTATCACAGTCAGAAATGAACCAATCAAAAGTAGTTCCTGAAAATTACAGAACAAAGAAGTTGTGTATTGTTTCTATAATATTCTATTTTGTTTTTGTATGTTATTTTATTATTTTCTCATTTGAAAGATATTGAAAGACTGTAAAATGGAAGGGAATGTTGCTTTTTAAAAAAATAAAAAAATCCAGCACAAATGTAATACAGATTTCCTGATGCTGGATAGCAGAGACATCCTGTGGAATTATGCAATACATTTGTTTAGAGGTCTTGTGAAATGTGCATTTCAGATACACTTTGACATCCATGTTATTTGGCTACTATGGCTCCGAACTCTCAGCAACAATCCAGCAAGACTGACGAAGCAGCTCAAGGAGAACCACAGGGAGGAATGGCGCCCGACCGATTGACCCGACCGATTGACCCAGACTTTTCCTGTTTTTTTTTCCAGGAGCCTCCAGAACCCATTGCCATCCCCACCAGTCACTGGCTGCAGTCTGTTTATGGCAGTGACATTCTCTCCCACATCGACCACATGAAGGCCAGCATAATGGTTGGTCCCAACTCAACCATAAAAGGTAAATAACCTGACTGCGAAAGTAAATACATAATTTCCTGTACACATTAACAGTGTTAATGTCAGTGATAACAATGAATATGTAGTCATGATAAATCTGTACTGTGTAATAAATCTGCACACACTTACTGCTGTCAATAATGTGTAAAAAAGATGTCATCTTAATGCTCAAACCCAAGATCACAAAGAAGCTGACCCGGGACAACCCTTTGGGTGACCTTCATTGGAAACGAGGTCGGCAAGATCCTGAACAGCATCCTGGCGGTGCAAGAGAGGCCGGGACTGGACAATGTGGTCTCTGGTGTAATGTAGCGTTCTGCCGGGCATGTTTTCCACATCCAGTGCCGATATATATGGACTCTGGCTGCTGCGTGAGTGAGGGGACGAGCAAGCTGCAGGCCAGGTTTGCAGAGTGGCCAGACCTCCACATACGGCTGGACATCTGGCATTTTATGAGGCGACTGGCCCTCGGTGCCTTTATGGGCTGCCTCTCTGCCTGCATCTTTGAGTGGGACGGCAGGCAAAACGAGAGCAGCTCAGGCAGGAGGTTGTGCCAGCCCTTACCGATTGCTTGGTGGACAAGAGAATCACTAAAAGGAGCCGTGCCAGTATTGGCCCTGGAGGACACGCTGGGAGGAGGCCAGCATCAAGAGAGAACTCATGGGGGTGCCGCTGCTGGACCAGGTGAGATTGGAGCACATTTGCCGTGTGCAGAAAAGCATTCGGATTGAAACGCAAACCCTGTTTTTATTGCCATCAATACTCTTTCTTGTTTCCCCAGGAAATAGTGCAAATACAATACATTTCCAACTACTTCCTGGAAGGAACTATCAACTCTGACTCAGAAGAAACAGATGACTTGCTGGAAGATTCAATAGTCTGCATCCAGCCAAGTACAGTCACATCAGAGGTGTGGACTTTGGACAGCCAGGTATCTCAGAATGCATTTAACATCAACGACAAAGATGGCCCAGGAAAAAACACACAACTGAAAGTTATAATTTTGAAACTGTTGCTGTGTCACAAAAAGCAGATGTAAGATTATCGTTGTTTAAACTTTAAACCTGTGGTCATTTGATCAAAATTTGAAAATTTACTCACAAGTTTTCGGAGATGTGAGGTCCTTGGGATAGCTAGCATGTCCGGGCAGTCAGCGTTCATGGTGCCGACTGAGAAAAGCCAAATTCGCTACTGGCTACTAATGTCTCTTTAGTGATTGAACATGCAATATAATAATATATTCTTTTTGGGTTTATTTTTAATTTATTTTAACTGGCACTTTTGAGTTTCAAGCTATTTATTGTTCCCGGGCATATCGGTTTAGTGATTGGAAAAGTTAAGGTTCATATTTTACTTCCTTTTCCTTGAGGATATCCCCTGCTGCCACACAACGTTGTGAAGGATGCAGCAGACGCCAATCACCTTCGGGACAAACAGAGGCCGGATCTCCAGGGCCCTCAAAAAGATGGCACGCCACCTCGTTTTGAGGATACCAACGCTCAATGATGTTCCTGCCTCTGGCACGGTGCCTGTTGTATCTTGAATCCACTTGGCCTGTTAATTAAAATTAATGGGGAAAATGTATGATGGATTTCAAGTTCAAAGTAACTGTGTGTGTGTGTGTGGAGAGAGAGAGAGAGAGAGAGAGAGAGAGAGAGAGAGAGAGAGAGAGAGACCTGCTGTGCTGAGGCTGCTGGTATGGGGTCATGATGGCAACAGGACGCTGCAGGCATGGGTACCCATCTCCTAATTGGAAGTGCCCAGCTGGTGGATCTAAAGAGCCTGTTGGTACATGGGTGATCTTCTTAGGACAAGTGCTTCATGCACCCATCCTGGATTATCAATGTACACATATAGAAATTGGCATCACAGACGCCCTGCAGTAGCACTGATGCAAAAGGTTTTCTATTTATATAGCATTTATTCCGTGGCTCTGCAGGAGGAAGAACCCTGATGTGGCACCATCAATGGCACCGGCAGCACTGCAGAATGCCTCATGGCCAGCAAGGGGAGCAAAGCCGGCCCCCACCTCCTCCATCTCTCTTCAGGTTTTGGGAAATGAATAAGTCGGTGGCGAATGGTCATCATTTCCTTGAAGATGTCTGCAGTTACCCTGTAGGAGGCTCCACCTCACAGTCTCTGGTGTTCCACTCCTTCTATCAACTTGTGTCCTTTGACCCGACACTTCTTTTGTCGATGTTTTACTGCACCACCTTAATTGGTTCTTTTTCTCCTTAATGTTATGGCCTGTGCCAACATACCATAAGTAAATTAACTCGCCTTTAAAAAAAGATGTGAAACTTCTGCCTATGTCAACTTTAAAAGCCTCTAGGCTCTAAATTTTGATTGAAGTGTAGATTTTTTTTTTTTTTTGATTAGATTCAACTTTGTTGTCACTAGCAGAGTACAACCAATGAAATGCAGTTGTCGTCTAACCAGAAGTGCAAAAGAAGCATTTAGAAGCATTTAAATACCAAAGTGCTATTTGAGTACAGTGTTTCTGTGCAGTTAAGTAGGCAAAAGAGATGTATTATGTACAACAGTGTAAGGTTGTAAATACAAGGCAGGCAGTAAATGTAAACAGGTGAACATTGCAGAAAGTGAGATGCAACAGGTAAGTTGGTAACCATCTAAAAAGTCCAGACCATTCGTTGGTTGTTCCTCTATATTTTGAGTAACATAATATTTCTGTAGATTCTATTATTGCTATTTTGTTTTGAGTTATTTCATTTCTGTTTAAAATTCCATCTTCAACTCATAATTGTACATGAATGACTTTAGGCCACTGGAAACAGCCTATAGCATTTAAATGGTATTAACCACAGTAGCCTGTACTGTAACTGAGATACCGATGAAGAACACCCCAGAATGAGGAAAACTACCAGCATCCACCTTATTTGGATTCAAAGAAAATCATCAAAGCTTCAGCTTGTTAAACCTCACACCTCACAGCTGTGCTGTTTACTAAAGAAATGACCTCTACACCAGATGGCGTGTTTGGAATAAACAGTATTGCCGGCACCATCTAATGTAGCTCCGCTGTAATAATCAACCTGTGACCAGCCTCAGTCCCCCTTGCAGGATTAAACTATTCCCATCTGTCCCTGTGCCGGCTGCAGGGCAGATCTGATATAGTTTAATGAGTGAAAAGGCAGAGTTCACTGCATAACGAAAATAATGACACATCCGGTTACAAGGCATACGCTGTAATTTCCCCAGTAGCTGTGGTGTGTGCTCACAAAACATATACTCAGCCTCTGAATTTGGGCTCAGGAATAGACAATCTATATATTTTTGTAATCGTATTCCTAACCATAACTGATTTTGCAAAAAATGAATGAATATGTGACCTCCAAGACTGAAGTAATGAAATGGATAATTTTATTTTGGAGGAAACGAAGAGTCCTGCCCTCCAGGTCTGGGCATGCAATAAGCAATGGTGACGGATAGGTATTATGAGGAGTTTTTCCTGCCTCCGTTAGGGATTTGTGATAATCTCCTTTAGAATGAGTCATGGGTAGATTACCATATTGCCTGCTGTAGGCCAGGATATCCTATATAGGCTATGCTAATAGGTAAAACTCAGGAGGCTTGCCGTTGGACTTGGAATGAAAACAGTGCTTACCTGTATCTGGGAAACACATTCCTGAACAAGTGGAATTGGCATTAATGTATGAGTCACTCCTCCTGTGAACACAGAAAATCAAATCTGCATGCTTATGTCATTGCTTAAGCTATCAAACATCTCTTTACACATTTATGACATGTAGTAATAACATGCTATAAAAGAACACGCACAAACACAGTCAGGGGCAAATATCAACAAACATGGTTGCACAAATCCTAATATTATTTCTATTCTGTACATGATGATACAAACACCTAAAGGTCTTCATGAGGACACTTATTGACTGCTAGTTCTATATATATGCAGTATTTGCAAGGTTTTTGTTGCTTTTGAATTGAAGTGTTTCAAGATTGGACAGTTTGCCAAAGTGGTGCAGAAAATGATTCATTACCTTGAAAGAAAACATTCCTGAAATGTGAATTGTGTTTTTAAACCTTAGTGATAAAAACAGGACTTCTATATCATAAGGAGCAGCTATGTAAGACAACCTTTTTTGACCCTTACATCAGGAATGCTCTCTTGTGCATAATTTGTGTGACATCAAATGCAATGAAATGGCATGAAAAAAAAAAAAAAAAATGCCGGCAAGGGAACATTACTCCACAGGGTTGCTATCATTCTACTAACACTTGAACATTCGGAAAAAAAAAAAAGAATAAAAAAGAATCTGAATTCCAATTCCTATTGAAGGTATGTTTCTATTTTACATTCACTATGAATATTTGATTATGAGGTGATTGAATATTGATGCATTTCTGTGAAGTTGCTTCCGCTTCTTCTTCCTGTCAAATTGAATGTTAACATATCAGGAGCTCCATCTGCTAGAGCGATACTACATCCTCTGCAAGCCAATGAATTTGTTCACTTGTTAAAGAGGCGTCAGGCATATCTGAATGCATGCACAAGCGTGTTGCACTGATTAAACTAAGGGCCAGGAACAAGGCCTCAATAGACCAATTAGAATAAGCAAACTGTCACAAGCTTGCATAGAAACAGAGCAAGATTCTGCACCATTGTTTCGCACATGCATTAGTAACTTTGCAGACTCCCCAGTGTATGAATAATAACCCTCTATAAAACCTTTCAAGATTTATGAATCTCTGTGAAGCACAGCAGTATTTCTGCGTGGTGATTTACATCCGTGGGTCTATTACAGAGTTACTGCTTCAGAAATGGCTTCGCATAAACACAAACTGTGGCAGAACCTCTTTTGCGGAATGTAAAACACATTTAAATGAACCCTGAGGTGAAGATTATATGATACAGGGTGCAGAAATACGGCTCGCCACTTTTGTGATCAGTTCATAAAATTGAATTTCTACATATCTGGTTTACAATGAGGCTGAGATTACTGTCATAACAATTTACAGACAGCTGAGGCTATATATTACTGCAGATGTCACCCATTTGCACAAACTGTCGCATCCTCACCTGTTCATGTTTGGAATCACTTGAAACGCACCTGGATATCTGCATTCATGTAGTGAATTGGCTTCTGAGGAAGGTCATAAGAGACGTTTTCAAACAGATTAGTAAATGGTTAAAGCAGATTATTAAATGGTTAGAAGGCCCTTTTGGCCCTGATGAGTATGTTATTCATTTTGAAAAATTATCAAAATTGTTACAATGACCTGCTGGTGGCGATAGAGGAAAGGTCAGGGGATCACCAAAGTCTGAGATGAATCATTTGGGGAACATGACTATCTGTACAAAACGTCAAGGCACTTGGTGCAGATTATCACTTTGTTTTTCACTCTACTCTCTTGTCTATAGGAGCCGGCCTCTGTTATGGCCGATAACCGATGTGACAGCGAACAGTAATGAAACTTCAGATCTGCTCAGAAATTTCCGGTAGGTGTGCAACATTTAATCATCTTTTGACACGTCTTGTTTTATAAATATTAAATGCAAATTACAAGCAAATCCTATTTGAGGAGACATTGGGTTTCAGGTTCTCTCGAGCAAAAATCATTACCATAGGGATATGTCCATTCTTAATGCTGTAATTTAATCTACTAAGTGAAATGATCAGGGTGAAGAGTTTAAAAAAAGGCTTGAGACATAATCCTGTGACAGACAGAAATGCTCAGTTGAAGCGCTTCCAATATTCGTTGAGCCAGATTTAATCCAATTCATCAGGAGAGTATTCCAAAAAGTGATTGGTGAAGTATGTCCTTGTGTTTGAGAAGACGGGGAAACTGATGCATTTCAAATCTACTGCTGATTTTTTCACCCCGGAATACACATCCATTTTAAGGCTTTGTTAAATAATACATGCACGTTTTAAGAGAAAATAGGCACAATATGGCAAATGGCACAATATGGGGCCCCATCTGCACTGAACAGGGTTTGTACAGTGCTGTTCTCCTGTCAGCAGCAGGCGTTCCTGTAAGAAAGCATGCAGAGAGGAGCGGGTGCATAGACAGGGAACACTAGAGAAAGCCTGTGCACATAAAAAAAAAAAAAAATAAATACTATCCACACAAGATGTCACTGATTTAACAGCTGAAAGAGACACAAGGGACAATTAAAACAGGCTCATTGTTATGTTCTCCTTTTGCAGGTCTTGCTTGGTCTTTACTCCTCCTCCATCAGCACAGTGCAGAGATTTGTTTTGATCCTGTAGGACACCAAACTTGTTGTGGTGGGAACACAGTTCCCTCCTGACCTATTTCTTTTTTCTTTCTTTTTTTCTAAGCAGCTTTCCAAGCTACTTCACTCTGGCATTCAGCTCCAGTTCTTTTCTGAACTTCAGCCTCCAAAGAACTCTGTGAACTTGATTGGCATGCTCACAGTTTGATTGACTGCAGGACACTTTTTGGGAATGTCATTCCAGATGCCTTAGATGTGTCAATCTCTGATAAAACCAGGAAACAAATGAATAGGGTTTGCTTGAGATTTCTGTCACCTGTTTTTGGTTGCAATCACTGAAATCTTAAAAAAAAAACTACTTTTTTTTAGGGGGGGTTGTTTTGTTGTTTGTTTCTGTTGACAGGTGAGAGAGTGGGCTCAAGAAGAGTGTCAGTTTCTCAGACTTCCTGGCATACTCCCATTGCTTTCCAGAGATATATTAACTATCCACATCCCGATGTTCGGTGACCTGTCGTTATTCTTCTTTAGAGAGAGCTCACTGCATGGAAGGAGCCCTCATTCTGACAAGCCCTTCTCTGCAGACATTTTTTGGCGAGTTCTACTGCTGTGTGCTGCCTTATATTCAACTTTCGTTTCTATTATGAAATCCATGGACTGTATCTTTATAACCCCAAGCGTTCTGCACATAGTCACAAAGGCACACGATAATTTATATCTATCTTTTCAAACTTTGAGCTACTATTAACATTACCTACATTGCTAAAGTACCTTGGCATTGAAGGTAGGATAAAGTGGCAGAAATAGTCAAATCCTGCAATTATACTTCACAATTTACGTTAAAATAGGTTAGAACTTTATTGTTGAATCTGGTACATGTTTTTGTTGTTGTCCTTTTCGTGGTGTGCCAGTAAATAAATCATGAACAGAGTGAATCTGCATCATGTGAAGGAGGTAAGTAAATTCCGTAGTAACAAATGTCCATATAAAAACACTATGATCACACTGTCATATCCCACTGCTGAAATACAGTGATAACAGTCACGTGGGTATTATGTCTTTAATGTCATATGTTAGATTCTCCATCTCTGTTAGATACAAAATAGACAAAAATAATTTCATATATTTTTCAGAAATTTTCAAAAACATTGTCAAGTGATCACAACATAAAATAATCAATGACAATCATTTGCAAGTGAAATGCGATTAGCAAAATAAGTTTCTTTTACTTTATCATAGACTATATAATCACAATTTCTTCTTATGTTCACCTTGATTTCTCTGTAAATATCTTCAGTGAAATGACTGAAAAACAGACAAAACTGAGACTGGAAAAAAAAGAAGAAAATAAATCATGGAATCACTCAATAAAAGAGTCCCATCTGAACGAAGAGTTAAAATTACAGTCAAAGGTTCACATAAAATTTCAGATTTCTTTGAGGCACTCATTGCCTTGCAGCTCCCATCCATAATAGCCCTGTCTTCGATAAACACTTGGTACAAGTAAGCTCATGGTTAAATAAAATTTGACAATAAGTGCAATCATCTGTCTTCGACAGTGATCAGAGCGTATCCAGTTGAGGCACACAATCATTTTTCTATGACCATTTTCTTAACAAAAACAACAACACGATAAAGATAGGAAAATAACAAAAAGGAAAATGTTTTTTCTGTATGGTCAGTCAGAGTTTTGTCATTGGTATGTGCAGGCTGTTCCAGGGTCCCATCCACAGTTCCTCCTCGTCTGATAATGTGTGGTCACTGTGGGACTCCAGTGTCTCCCTACTGTTCTTGTGGTTGTCAACGGAAGTATCCTGCTCCTCATTGACACACTGGGCGCTAATGTTTCTGTCAATCAAGGCCTTGTCGATATTGATTTTGGACCCAAAACTTTTCAAATCCGTGATGGTGGATCCGAGGGAGCCACAGGAGGGCCGGGTGTTGAGGTTGACGTCCACGTTAGAAGAAACACACGTCCCCGCTTCATTTTCCGTGTCGTTTGCGCCGTCAGTGCTATTTAGGGGAGCAGGTTCTTCATGAGTTACACCTAACTTGTCTAGTTTTTTAAATTGCTTACCAAGCCGGCACGGTGAACCCAACTTCAAGTTGTTTGGGTGGGGAGGCCGCCAAGTTCGGACGATAGTGCCGTTCTGTGCGAGGTAGATGTTCCCGTTGATGTTGCTGTGGCTGTTGGGGAGTCGGCTCCGCTGGGTCTCCGTGGTGCTCTCCTCTCCCGTGGAGCTGGTCTCATTCTCCCGATCAACCACCAACTTAATCCGCTTCTTTTTCCCGGGCTGAGGAGTATAGAATGGGTCAAAGTCAACATATGTTTTTTTCAGAAGGTACTGTGTATGTAGGTTTATCTGGGGAAAAGAAGGCAAACAACATTGCTGGTAGCTGGCTGGGTTGTACACCAGGTATTAATAATCCTTGCCATAACTTAAACTAAACCAGCAAGTACTGATACAAAGATGCCTTCAACAAATCTTATTCATGCTACCAAAAAATATAGACATCCAACCAGAAAATGGTATTTTCACATTACATTTTTGGCGAATAACCTCACTTTTCTACGTTAAAGACTAATACTGTATATCCCAAGAAAGTAATAACTTCAAGATCACAGCAAAACATTCAGTAAAAGCAGACTGCAACATGCAAAATCTCACAGCAGAAACAAGAGCATAATGGTATAGGAAAAGTTAAGACATAAAAACAGACCCAGGGAACATTCAAGAGATGAATAAGTGTGTGGGAGAGGTGTAAGGTGTAAGAGAGATATTTTGCAGCCGGAAACCACCAAAGTTTTTCCTTGCTTAGGGGAAATAAGGAAAAAGTGGACATTTGAAACACTCTGCAGCGGCAAGCAATATTTCTTCACTCCCATGCAAGGGTAATTGATTTTATTCACTCTTACTTCACAGTGGACAATATATCTCCCTAGAAGGCAGTTGAGTTTCCCTCAGACTCTGAATCAGCATCTGAAGTAGCTTCTGTTTCTCCTGAGTCCTTCGATGCACTGCCGCTCTCGGATCCGGTGCCGCTGGCTGAAGATTTGTCAGAGGAGATGGCGTCCTCGTCCACCTCGGTGATAGGGGAAAGTCCTCCATATGTCTCTACAGAGGTGTCACCGATGCTCCTGATCTCAGAGCTGTATGGTGGACCAGAATAGGAAGCAGAGGGCCCAGGGTCTCCGGGCGCTACACTGGACCTTGCTGCCGATACGTCGTCACTGACCTCGCTGGCTGATTCTTTGCTCTCGTCAGAAGTCTCAGATTCTTCCTCATCCTCTTCTTCACTCTGCTCTGTGATTGTGTCCTCAGATTCATGCCTCAGGATGGACTTTTGGGAACAGCGGCTGCCACCGGTGGACCAGGAAGAAGCTGAACTCTTCTCGCTGCCCAGGGAACTCCGGTCTGTCATCTGGCTGCCAGAGGAAGAGCCTTCACCGGACTCTGACCCAGACATTTTCCTCTGGCTGGACCTCCGAGACATCAAGGGTTCACTTCCTGACCCTGACGCTGACTCTGCCTCGCTGGCTGTCCCTGTCCCTGACTCGCTCTCACTGAGTTCTTCACCGGATTTTTCCGAGGTTACTGCGCTTCCTGATGATCTGGTTTTCTGTGATGACCTTGAGCCAGATAAAGAGGCAGATCTACTCGCGCTGCCACTCTCACTTGTACTTTCACTTCCTCTGGTATCAGTCTTGCTGTCACCACCACTCCCACTACCACTTTCAGTCCCACCAGCACTCCCACTACCACTCCCACCAGCACTCCCATTACCACTACCACTCCCACTACCACTCCGACCAGCACTCCCACTTCCACTCCCACTCCCACTACCACTTCCACTCCCACTTCCACTTCCACTCCCACTACCACTTCCAATCGCACTACCACTCCCACTGGCTTCAGTAGCCGATGATCTCATTGAAGAGCGGGCAGAAGACCCACTTTCTCTAGTGCTCCCCGAAGCCTCTCCTTCCTCAGACTCTTCATCAGAGTCTCTCTCTGTCCCTGAATCCTTTTCTGTGCTTGTTTCTTTCTCTGTTGCGGTGCCTGTTCCTGATTCTGTTTCCTTCTCAGATCCAGACTCTTTCTCAGTTTCTGACTCTTTCTCCGTAGCCGATGACCTATCTAACTCTGACTCTTTCTGCGACTCCGACTCTTTCTCTGACGAATCTCTTTCAGTCCCAGATTCTTTCTCACTGACAGATTCCTTCTCCGTTTCTTCTCCTTCAGATTTGGACTTGCTTTCCTCATCAGAATCCCCCAGCTCTTCATCAGGCTCTTCCTCTGAGTCCACGGTGCTTTCGTTGGCATCGTCCCGGTCCAAATCTACTTTGAGATAATCTGTGGCAACACTGCTTTTCTCAGAGGATTCCCCATCGGAGTCTTTCTCCTTACTGCTTCCACTTGCACCTGCTTCTGGCTCACTTTCTGTAACACTAATGGACACTTTAGACTTCTTGTCATCCTCACTGGCTCCTTGTGAGGCCTCCTCGTCTCTCTCGCTGCCTGTGGCTGAGCCACGACTCACGCTACTCTGTGACTTCCTCCGAAACTGCAACTTATTGCCTAAATTGATTTTCTTCAAAACTTTGCCAAGCCGGCTGCGGGTGTCAGACTTGCTGTCAATTGGTCCCAAAGCTGCTGGTCCACCAGTCAGACTCTCCTGACTGTCAATGCGGCGGGCTGACATCAGTTTGGCATAATCCTGGTCCTTCTTCCCGGCACCAAACATCTTGAGCATCTTGGCTTTCTTCCATGGAGATGTGCCGGAAGGACCAGCATCAGACGGCTGCTTGCTGGCTGCCAGCAGTTTGCTGAGTTTCATGACAGACTTCAGTTTCTTGGCAGCCTTAGAAGGCTCGCCTCCCTCTGCTGGCTCAGCTTGTTCAATTTCATCCCCTGGCGGCATGTCCCTAAATGCAACCCTCTTGGGTGCACCTCGACCACGACCCCTGCCTCTGCCTCTGCCCGGGCCCTAAGACAGTCATATTTAATTCAGCAACTTCTTGGTATGATACATCTGCAAAGTTTGTCTAAGACATTAGACGTCATACGTAATACATCCATTTAGGGCATAACATCTCTCTATTTTGACATTTTCATTGCAAGTATGAAATTCTTGTAGATAGAAAGATAATACCTCGGGGCCATGTGGACCGTAGAAATACCCGTCATCCTCCACGATCACCTCTCCATATTCATCATACATGGGAGCTATCAGCCTCCTCCGACTGCCATATTGAGGAATGTCATACCTGAGGAATAGATTCAAACAAATATGAACACAGTTGTTAGAATGACTGTGGACTACCCTGATTATTTGCTTGTTTTAATAAATCCTAATGTAAACTACACACCATCAGCAACAATGATTTAATGATTTTTAATTTTAATAAACATATGAATCTAAATCTCTTAAATATCCCTCTAATTTACCAGGCTGTTTTACCTACTCACTGCTGTTTTTTTAATTAGATTTGGAATTATCTTCATTCAGTTAGGCAGTAAATGCTGTGGTGATTTGCTGCACTTAAGGGCACTTGTTAGTCTGGGGGGGTATAATGGAGAGAAAGAAAGTTGCAAAGGTGCAAGAGCTTTTCCAAAAATAAATATAGTGAAGTACATATTTGCCATATCAAAGGGGTGTAATAACTTACATGAATGCAAACACATGCTGAGATGGGAACCTGTGCAGTCATGAGTAATGCCTAAAAGCCCATTTAACACTTGACTAATATCAGGTTGCATAACTCATCTCTATGCACATGTTTTTTAAATTTTATTCCAGTTTGCCTACATGGCTTTTGTCAGGGGAGTGTAAAAAGAGATCTTAAACTCTACTCGAGAGAAGAATGCAGTTTTATTTTTTTTTATTACCATTTAAATGAGAGATAATAAATAAGAAGAGATTTAATTCTTTTATCTATTTTTTTGTCTATTATTTCAAATCGTATCCATCATTAAGTTGTCTGCATTACTGCGTTGAATGACGTCAGTTAGATTGCATCATTGATATTAAGCATGTGAATTATTCCTCTTAGTCTGCAACAGTGAATTACAGAGAAAGCCTAAAGGAAAGATGCCGATTCAACATTTGAACGCGTAAGGGCGGCTCGCTGCACGGTCTGGCGATCGCTGGAGCAAAAACTTGACCGCAATGATGATGATGGCACACTCATCGGCAGTAGCGGCTTACACACTGAACTTTGTGACATGCTATTAAATTATAATTACAGCTTGTTGACAATGAAGACCAGCATGATTCAGACAGCTTGAGCAGATTAGAGTAAGTAAAGATTACATGAAGTAAATTGCTGAGTCACTATGAAGGTGATTACGATGCTTGATCTCAACATGGGCAGTTTGGAACATTAAGCCTGTAAGGTACAAAATCTCCTCCCTCTTTTGATACACTAGTAATTCCCCGGAGTGGTGTAAGTCACCTGCCATGGTGCGGAAGCTTTTAATGAATAACAATTTCTCAGCAGCTGTTATGGCTTTCAGTTCCATGTTTTTCCTCTTTAGACCATATGGGCTGTGTAACAGGCAAGCCAAAGCAAACCCTATCCATTAAACCATGGGAAAACACATCCACACTCTAAGGTGCCCGACTCAAGGCTGTATAATTGATCTAATTTGACGGGAGCAGATAGGGTAAACGCTCGGATGTTCTGTACAGCTGAAGGCGAAGTGCGAGTTATGCTCATCATTTTATCCTGAACCTCTTTAAAATGCTCTGCTCTCCCCATGGACCTGAGAAATGGGAGCTGGAAGGCAAGGTCGCAATAAATAAGTTCTAACGATGTTATTTTTCTAAGCTTTAAAGGAACTGATCGGTTCCATGGATTAGAGCAAGAATAATGAGAGATGAGATGGTCAGCGGGCAGCATGCTCACCCTTGGTCGTAATTGTAGTAGTCTTGTGTGTAGTAGTCCTGGCCTGGGTCGATACCTGACTCCATGGAGAGTTCCTTTATTTCAGAGAGGCAGAGAGAGAAATTACTCAGCACTCCTCGGAGAAAGGCAGAAGAACCAGAAGAACAGCAGCAGCAGCACACAGGGTGAGTACACAGCAGAATGACTACAATCCCTCTGAATTAAGAAAAGCAGGTTTTTCTACCTCAGGTCTCAGAAGAGATGGCCTCAGCAGTTGCTGTTGCTGCCAAAGATTAGTACAGAAGAAGGATAAGGCAATGGAGGGAAAGGATGGCCATGAGAGACACAAACACAAGGAAGTGTTCACTTCACATTTCAGATTTAAATCCAGATAATGCAGGCCTCTGTTATGTGCATTGCTAAGTCTGTGTTATACACAATGGCGGAGCAAGACGAAAAGGTTGATAAGAAAATTGATGGAAATGAAGCAAGGAAAAAAAGAGGAAATACAAAGAAATGGGAGTATGTAAGAAATATAAACTATATTGACATGAAACACACTGTGTTAGATGCTGACAGGTTGTAGATTATTGGAAGTTGACAGAAAAGTGTCATTTTGTTTGGTTCCTGATTAGTTCTCCCCAAGCACAAGATTAAAATTCATCCTAATGCTTATCTGCCATTTGACAGGAAAATTGGTGAGTACAACAGACTTTCAATCAAACGTAAACTGTAATGTCAGAAGTCCTATCTTCCGGGATCTCTGTCAGTCTCATTCAGTGTTTTCCATCGAGTGAGTTGTAGATAAGAATAATAGGATATAAGCTGCCTCAAGCTGCTTTGAGTGTGACAAAATGTCTCGGCGCAACAATAAGATAAGAATACATCACAACAGTAGTGCTTACCTGTCTGCCGTAGCCTCGCCTGCTGTGCGCCGCCGAACAGGAGGAAAACAAGACAAATAGTGAATATGGATCGACGGCGTCATTTTGAGTGCTTTCAGATAAATAAAATGTTGAATCTACGGGACTTCATTCTGCTGACCAGTGAGTAAATTGCAGGCTTTACTTACTGTGCATTTTCATGTGTTAAATTACACAGTCGCAGATGTTTTTTCAGTTTTAAAAAGATGCCTACGGCGACAATGTTATCGTGTTGATGTGGGCTGTTCATCCCCCCGCTGTTATCTCAACCAAAAACAGAGAGGGTTAAAAAAAAAAGATGCAACAATGCAAATATCAAAGAGGCTGGGAGGTTTTGAATTTGAAAAAAAAAGTGAGTGTTTCTACAGACATATCTAGAGCATCTCCTAGCTATATGAAAAGGACATTGTGATTCAGGGAAGAATTACTGACTCAAAGAACATTGCTTTAGTTATCACATAAGAATAAGCCATTTTCTATTCAACAGTTTTTTTTGTTAAACTGAAGTAGGTAGATCTTAGGAATTTCACTGTATCATGTGAAATTGCTTTAGTTATCACATAAGAAGAAGCCGATTTCTATTCAACACAGTTTTTTGGGGGGTTAAAATGAAGTAAGTAGATCTTAGGAATTTCACTGTATCACACACATTAAAAAAAACAACTCATAGCTGCTCCCGAGGACAACAATGCATCTGCAGTGTATTCAGTACAAGTCAATGAGAACCGGCGAGTAATGGAGCAGCCGGCCTGAACCCTCCAGTTTCACAAGCGTACAACTGTAACCTGTCTGGGCCCATAAATAATGACGACTTTCACACTCAGATATATAGCCAAGCAATGATGTGAGCTTCCTCTGGAGAGCTGTAATCTGTTATTATGGGCAGGGACCAGGGGACAGGGCACGGCCATATGGCCACACCTCCCAGGCAGTGTGGATGATGGGAGTGGGATCTGATGGATGACCTGTTGGCTTGGCTGCTGGCTACGGCTGCTTCATGAAACATCAAGAAAAATGGCCCAGTGGACGGCAGCCATGGGGAGTTTGCACAAGAGGGGACTTGGGGGTGGGGTGGGGGGTTGATGGGTGATAAGGTTGGGAAAATAGAAGAGGCGCAGAACCCAGTGCAACAATAAGGCGATATTCACAAATAACCAGCTTTACATGTTTTAACTGCATATTTCTATGTAGATAGATTTTATTATTCCGCCAGAAATACCAAGAATAAGTATTTACCCAACCCACTGTAGAAGAAATCAGTTAAGGAAGTAGTTTGAAATATGCGTATCCTTGCAGGGAGTAAGATGAGAAGAATGATACCACTCCGTACTCCTTATGGGAGTGGTATCAATCTTCTCATCAAACTCTCAGTACAAAAGGGAATAAATGTATTTCCCAAAATGTTGAATGATAGTAAAAATATGACGCACTATGAGCAGGTGTATTCAAGCCTAAAATGTTCCCTACCATATCTTTGGTTGGTATACCATGCAGAGATCTAGTTAGTTGAAACAGGTACATTTTGAAATGTCTACTCGAAACATACTTTTATTTTTAGGCTTGTCTTGATTTACGTTGTTTTAAATCTCTATTTACGTACATTTATTAAAAAAGTGCTCTAGAAATAAAGCGTAGAGCTACTATAATATTAGACCTGGGATAATAGTTGAATTCTGTCTTTCATATGATTATTTTTTTCACCTTACTGCAATTAATTATCAGTCAATCAGGAAACACACACACACACACACACACACACACAGACACACACACACACACACACACACACACACACAGACACACAATGTAAAAATTGAGTATAAAGAATCCCATCCATTAAGGCTCGCTGCTCTTTGGTTTGAAAAAAACAACAACAACAAAACACCACATGAGCTACTTGCCTTTCTACAAAAGAAATTACCCCATGAAGTGAACATGGAATGCAGAATTAACAAGTCTTCGATCTGCCTCGTCAGGGGAACGCGTGATGAATCAAACATCGCATTGCTCTGGAAGGGAGGTATGCTAAGCCAATTTGCCTTTGGGCATGGATGGTGAAACAAACACATGAGGGGAATGTGGAAGAAAGACGAGGAGGAGTGGAAGCGAAAAAACCTGAGCACAGAAAGGATGAGAGAGCAGGGGGACAGAGGCCGCATTGCAATGAGTGTAAAGAAGGTAATGAATCTCCTGAGGACCACGGGGAAAGATTAACAAGTGGAGGCCAAGCATTGGAAAGTATTAGAACCAAGTACAGGGGGAGAGAAAGTGAGAGAGAAACACAGATAAATGGGACAGGCAGAAGGTCAGAGAGACGGGGGGGAAAAAGAGAGGGTAACTGTAGTTGACAGTCCCAAAGGCAGCGGCCCTACTTAACGATTGATTGGTTCTCTAATTAGCCTTTTCCAGTGTGCACCCGGACATCACAGTGACTACTCTATCATGCTGGGAGGATCCCTGCACACATGTGAAAAGACAGGTCCCCCAGAGGTTGGCTTTCCTCATTCAATATGAGCCTGCCGGGAAACCCAGCTGAGGTATCTTTATATCTGATGTTTCAACCGACGTTGATGTTTTCACTTAGTCTCTATCTGCATCCAACTGCACACATTTAAATAAAATGATTTACTGTAGCCTGCCTTTTGCTATGTAACCCCCACGCTCATTAGCGCGTACAACAATTTCCCTTTTCACCGCATCGTACATTGGTAACGTTTATACCTCACATATATTCATCGCAGTAAGTTGTTTAATAATGCTTGTTTCATTGTATCTGCATACCTTTGGGAAACAGTTATGGTAATTTTCCCCTTTCAAAAACATTTTCATTTTTTTTTTTTTTTTGTGTGCCTAATTTAGATTCTGCACATAGTGTCCCAAATGTTTGTGTTCTTGTTTTATGTGGAAAAGTAAAGGAACACTTTCAAAATTAGCAACATGCAGCCAGCAAAGAGTTTAGGAAACAGTTGTTGGATTTGTAATGTTGATGTTAAGTATAATTTAATTAAATTATCTTTGCTTATGAACTGTGAACATCATGAACTTACAAATTAACTAACATATAAATGAATAAATAACATATAAAACTTATGACATGATTTCTGAGGTATGCGTAACACTACCATAGATCTTATAGCAGTTCAGATCGTTCAAATATGCAAAGAACAGAGCCAAACTGACACTGTATATGCAAGCCTCTTTTATGTCCTAATGAAAGCATGTAAGGATATCGTAATTTGAACTGCAATTTGATTTCCACACAAAGTAAAAAAAGCATTTGGTCTGAAAGACTGAAACTCGTCAGACATGGCTAAAGCTTCTATAAATATACACACAAACAATTAAAACAACAGAAAAACAGGAATGAATATGCAGAAATGGAAATAATGATGGTGTGGAGATGAAGAGGAAAAAGTCAGAACACAGTGGATTGAGAGGAAGACTGCTCAGCGGTGTTTGGGCTGTTGGAGTTCAATTGGTTCGTCTGCTGAACATCTGCTGCCATGTTCAGTTCACTCGTTCCATTTTCAGCACGGTTCGTACTTGTTGTCGAGTTGATTTGGACTGCAGAGCTGGAGACGGCTGTTTTTGGCGGGCTCTGCTCATCCCGGGGATCAGAGTGCTGCGGTTTGTTAGCCCCCTCCGATTCTTCAGTCACTTGTGGTTTCTTGTGAAACTTGGGCACCTTGGAAGTTTTGTCTACTTGGCTGTACAGATTGGCAACAGACCTTTCTATGTCGGCTAGATTCTGGATGTTTTTCAGGATCCCTTTAAGCTCCTTCTTCCTGACATCGGCTTGTGACGGGTCAAGGGGAGGAGGGTGTTTACGCTCTGAGACGGGGCGAAGCGAGGACGCGGGCGGCAAGGACGTCGGAACAAACTGGACCACCGGCCGCAAATGATCGCTGATAGCCGGCGAGGATGGGAATTGGGGAGGAGGAGGAGGAGGAGGCGGGGGAGGAAGAGGCGGGGGAGGTGGGGGTGCAACCTGTTTATTGACTGGAGGAGGGGAGGAGTGAGGGGTGTATTGAGGTTCATGAAGGTAAGGGGGTGAAGGTGGAGTAGAAGGTGGACTAGGGGGAAGAGATGTGGGCGGGGAAGGTGGATGTTGCTGTGGGTGAGTTGGAGGAGGAGGAGGGGGATTTTCTGGTGGGTCTGGTATGATCTCCACAGTGATCTGACACGGCTGAACCGTCATGTAGCTGGAGATGCTGGAGCTGAACTTCCTGAGGACGGGCGGAGTCGGTCTCTGGCTGGCCAGGGGCCATGAGTCGTCTCCCTGATTAATGATAATGCTGGGGGGCACGTCCCTGCCCACCGAAGTGGGGCTGTAGGGGTAATCCATGATGGAGAGCAGAGTTTCTGAGGTCAGCTCCAGAATCTCATCGCTGTCTCTATCTCGGACAACGATGGAAGCGAGGGAGCCTTGTGAGCCTCTGTTTTGCCTGAGGGTCTGTTCCTGGAGGGCCTGTTGCTCAAACTGCCTGGCCTGCTCACGGACTGACAGCTTGGTCTCCGAGCCGCCGCTCAGGTGAAGCGCTTCCAATCTCTCCGGCATCCGCATGCTGCCGGTCATGGCTGCTCTGAGTATGTGAAGCTCCCAGTCGTCCGGGTCCATGAGGGCTTGTCTCCTCGGCGCCTCGTAACTGTGCAGCCCCCCGTGAATGCGAGCAGGCATTGACCAGACACAGTCAGGCCCCACCGAGTGGTGAGGAGAGAAGGCGAACCGCTTCTCAAACGGACTCTCCCCCCGTGCTGAGACCTCGGGACTGCTGTCGTCGTACATGGGGTTGTGAGTGGTGAGCGGGTTGCAGTCAGAGAAGAAGGTCACGTTGCTCTCCGACTTGGGCAAGTTGACGTGCAGCGCTCCGTTGCCGCGGGCTGCAATGGTGCGACAGGCAAAGGTGCTAAGAATCCTCTGGTGTTCGGCCTCCTGAATGACAGACTTTTTAGCCCTGCCCCGTTAAAAGGTGGAGGTGAAGAAGAAGAAAAAAAATGTGAAACAGGTGGAGATTGATGAGCCGAGGGTGAGCGAAGCAAAGAAGAAAGAGCGAGGCAAAAGCAACACTGCTATCGTTGTACCTGCATCTTAACTGATTATGACTCCCTTGTATTGTGACTGTTGCTGAGAACGAGTGGAAAAACATAACTATTCAAAAGAATTTTAATTAATTATATTTCTAAACTGTGAAAAGATCATGCCCACAGATGTGCTGGGCTTCGCAAGAGATGGTATAACACAAATAACCAACCTCAACTCATATTCGATGCATAAAGGCAATCAGTCACAAAACTAAGAGACGTGAAGCTACAAAAGGAGTGGGATGTTTAGTGGGGAGGGAGACTAATGATATCTACTAAGTTCAGTATATGTAAACAAACTTTTCCTGAATACATGGAAGTTAAAGAGTTACTGCTACCACTTCACCAAGGTCAATTTACAAGACAGGGTTTGCCAATTAAAATGTATTAATACACAAGGGTATACAAGGTAGAAGAAAACACCATCCTACCATTTGAATCAAATAATATCTATATATAGTCTATGCATATATGCTCAGCAAAAGCGATAAGCAAGGGGGGAGATGAGGGTGCTATATTTACAAATTATGATCATAGACCTCCGATGTCATATGTCTGGGGATTACTTACTGCAGTCTGAATCCAGAGAGACAGGGGAATAGAAATGATGGAAAAGATAGAACAACAGATGGTAAGAAGACTAAAGCAGAGCTGTAAGAGGTGTCGATGAAACGTGAGCTCAGAGGTGCGTCAATACTGTACTGATTTATTAGCTGTGTGCATCTGAGTGTATGCAGGACTGGTGGCACAAACGAGTGAACACACACACACACACACACACACACACGCACACACACACTCTGTTTCTTTATAGAAAAATACACACTAAATATGGAGATTTTAATGGGGATGTTTATAGGACTCTCTCGTCTTAGAAAATAACCTCTAAATAAACGCTGCTTGGCTGCAATACAATCCCCTTTAGAGTTCGTCGCCTGCTCGTTGTTGAGTGTTGGTCGACATCTGTTTTAAAAATTACAAAAGCTCTCGACAGCTTGTTGTTAAATGTTTTAATTTTTTTACTCATTTTTTTTTGCTGTGATTGTGATGCTTATTATAATATTCTTTAACATGTAATAAATCAAAATGATTACACCCATTGGGACAGTAGTTTCAATTCAATTTAATTTAATTTGCTAATTTAAAATTAATTGAATCAGCAAGTATTAAAAACTCATTAAACATTCAGGGTAGTATAAGGTGAAAGGTATGAAGGTATGAATGACATTCTTTAATTAAAAAAAAAATAGATTAAAATCAGGCCAGACTGTTTCTATTTTTAGTTAAGTTTGTCTAATTTTGTGAACGTAAACTCTTACCTTGAGAAAAAGTCTTGCAAAAATGCATTCGCGGTCAAAATAAGAACCTGGTGTTAGTTAAAGTTTCACCACTGACTGTGCTGCTGCATACAGTGTAATTCACTTTCATCTAAAGTGGATGATGGTGGATGTCTGAGGGCAACATGCAGAGCTGCCAGTGGTCATTTTTTTTCTGAATAGCTGAGGGAAATGATTTTGAATCCAAGATAACAGTTGGAGTAAAAGGCAGTAGTACTAGAATTCTACATGAATTCTTCTGGGTTTTGACTCAGAAGCTCAATGAAAGGAACCAGCAGAGCAACCTGCTCATCATGGGAACAGGTGGTAAGGGAGGTAGATATAACAAAGGGCGAGGGTTGACTCACATGCTGCTGTCGCCCAGCTCCTCATACAGGTTAGCACTGGGAGCACCTGCTGGAGCTGCTTTCCCTCCCGGTGGTAAAGCCATCTGAATCCTGGCAGTTTTGGCACACTCTGCCTGTCGCCTGTGCAAAGTGTTAACATTTACATTTACCAAAATATGTGTTTCTGGTTGACATGCAAAATGAAATAAAGAAGAAAAACAAGGAAAAACACTCGCATATACACAAAGAAAAATCGACCCAAAATAAAAGTCCAAGTTAAGAATGAATCCTTCTTGGTAAAAAAGTAAGCAGAAGCCAGAGACATCACTTATGCATGAAGTCTCTACTATGAATTAAACATGTGTTTTCACCAGGCAAAAAAAAGAGGCACATGCGCTAACTGTAGTAACATCTATTATCTTATTTTGACTCAAAGCTGCATTCAACCTTTCACCTAAACAACCTTTTTCATTGAACTATATCAATGGATTTCCTATAGATAACATGCTAGCAGTCTACTGCAAGCGAGGCCAATATTCAATGCCATCTTAGTCCTGGCTTGTTCCACCGATGCCTGACAAAAATAAATAGCTCGTTCAACTCTCTTCACCTGCTACTTGTTCAATGTGAAAGCTGCACGGAGCTGCAGGTATTGATTCTAAATTGGATTGGCCATGTGACCAATCCTTTCCCCTTTAGGCAGCCATTTGTTTCTGTACTAACACCAAACATGAGGCCTGCAACACATGAGTGTTTTGGAGTCGGTGACGATATGACAATATCGTCCTCTCAGTCTCTTTGAGGAAAATCATGGAAAATTATATTGACTAGTATGATACATAATAACTGAAAAGTCATTGTTAGATTTTTAGATTTATAACTGAGATACTCATATACTTTTCTTAACTAGGACTAACATTAATGCACATGCAGAACTTATGTTATCAGGTTTTCTACACAGGTTGAATGTACAATTGGATGAGTGGATTAAGAGGATATTAATACACAACTCTATGTCTTGATTTTGAGTTGATTTCCCTTTTGAATTTCCAAATGAATCCAGACATCCAAAACATTCATTCCATAACCGACTTTTTAGAAGGGTGGCGTAAGCCAGCATGCATTTTCACCATCATCTTTGCACAGTCAACTAATCTTTAAATAATGAATAATGAAGGTGAGAGAAACTATACACATACACCCACTTCAAGGAATGAAAGAGCAATCACTTGTAAAACACGACAAAGAAGAATCACTTACTCTTTGAACCTGGTTAAAGGTTTTGATTCAGAAGAATTGACAGGAAGAGAAAGAGGTTGGAGACAAAGAAAGACAAGTCATTATATCATTTCTTAAGAGTGTAACCCTGTAATATGTTAATGCTAGGAAGTACTTAATGTTGAGAGATGACACTGCAGAGATTAAATAATCAACATCATTCATGCAGTCCTTTCTCAGACAACAAATTATATTCATATTACATACGATTATCATTTTAACAACAAAACAGGAGAAAACTTTCTGTATGTTCTCTCCCATTTCCATGCAAAAGAAGGAAGCACTCAAGCCTCCAGCAGCGACTGCAGGGCTACATGCAAAAGTAGCTGTGTGTGTTTTTTTTCTTCTTCTTCTTCTTCTTCTTAAGTGAATCATCCATGCTTCATATCACCATCACTTATTCACAACATTCGATTATTCCACATGAATAAACAGGATCATGTTTTAAATATTGCGCTCATTCTCAAATTTAGGCGAATTATGTTTAAAAAAACGATTTTCCGAAATCATTTAATTTCACCAAAGAGAAATGTGGCATCAAAGTGCCATCTGCCGTGACAGTTTGTGCGATGGGTCTAATGTCACCATCGACAGCTTTCTGCTGTGTGTTTGGTCTGTTCGTGTGCGAGAGGACAACCACTCAGCCCCATCTGCCGCGAATAAACATTCCGTGAACAGTGATGTTCGAGGGAACAGTGATGCCAGCGCGCCAACAAGGGGATAAGGACGGCCCGGCTCCTGCCAAGCAAGAGTTCAACCGTCTCACCTTTGAACATTTACATTTACATTTAGGTCATTTAGCAGACGCTTTTGTCCAAAGCGACTTACAATAAGTACATTTGTCAAAAGAAGGAAACAAAGAAACCACGACGTATCATTGCCGATAAAGTAAGAGCTAAAAATAGAACAAGTGTTAGGTCCTCATCTGAGTAAAGTAGTACTTCAAGAGCAACAGTGCTAAGATCAGAGTGCTATAGCTAAGTTTTTTTTTTTTTTTTTGGGGGGGGGGGGGGGGTGTCGAGGGAGGGTGCTAGTGGGTCATGCTATGTAGAGTCGAGGTGAAGTCTAAACAGGTGAGTCTTGAGCCTTTTTCGGAAGATGGCAAATGACTCTGCTGTCCTGACATTGGTCGGGAGTTCGTTCCACCACTGAGGCGCCAGAACAGAGAAGAGTCTGGACTTTGCTGAGCGACATTTGCTTGGCATGAGGTTTGACCAGTGTTTGAAGGTAGAAGGGTGCCGTTCCATTGATGGCCCTGAAGGCCAGTGTCATCGTCTTGAATTGGATGCGTGCTGCAACAGGGAGCCAGTGGAGGTCACGGAGGAGGGGGGTCACGTGGGAGAATTTGGGTAGATTGAAGATAAGGCGTGCTGCGGCATTCTGGATACGCTGTAATGGTTTAATCGCAGAGGCCGGGAGTCCGGCCAGGAGAGAGTTGCAGTAGTCAAGGCGGGAGATGACCAGTGCTTGGACCAAGAGCTGCGTTGCATCCTTTGTGAGGAGGGTCCGAATCCTGCGGATATTGTAGAGGGCGAATCTGCAGGATCGGGCCACAGCAGTGATGTTGGGGGTGCAGGATAGTTGGTCATCGAGGATTACACCCAGGTTCCTCGCAGTTGAGGAAGGTAATACTGTGATGCCCTCGACAGTGACCGACAGGTCCATGCGAAGGCAGTCTTTCCCTGGGATGAAGAGGAGTTCGGTTTTGTTCAGGTTGAGCTTGAGGTGATGTGCAGTTGTCCAGACAGAGATGTCAGCCAGACAGTTCGAGATGCGAGTTGCAATGTGAGCGTCAGAGGACGGGGGAAAAGAGAGGTGGGTGTCATCTGCGTAGCAATGGTAGGAGAATCCATGCGATGTGATAACAGAACCTAGTGATCTGGTGTATAGTGAGAACAGAACAGAAGGCTAATACTGAGCCTTGAGGGACGCCCGTGTCCAGAGAGCAGGGTTTGGACATAGAGCCATTCCATGTGACCTGGAAGGTGCGGTTTGTCAGGTATGATGTAAACCAGGCGAGAGCAGAGTCAGTTATGCCAAGTTCAGCCAGAGTGGAGAGTAGGATTTGGTGGTTGACTGTGTCGAATGCAGCAGATAGGTCGAGGAGAATGAGAACGGAGGAGTGGGACGAGGCTCTGGCGTCTCGCAGGGACTCGGTCACTGTGAGGAGGGCCGTCTCAGTGGAGTGAGCAGTCCTGAATCCTGATTGATTAGGGTCTAGGAGGTTTTTCCGCAAGAGATAGGATGACAGTTGGTTGTAGGAGGCACGTTCCAAGGTTTTAGAGAGGAATGAAAGAAGAGATACAGGTCTGTAGCTTTGAATGTCAGTAGCGTCTAGGGTGGGTTTTTTAAGGAGAGGCTTCACGATAGCGGTCTTAAACTCCGCTGGAATGACACCTGAGGTGAGGGAGGAGTTGATCAGGGTGGTGAGGAATGGCAAGATGTCGTGTGAGATGTCCTGGAGAAGAGAGGAGGGAATCGGGTCAAGGGAGCAGGTGGTGGCGCGGTTAGATGTAACAAGTGCGTGGACGTCCTCAGAGGTGAGGGGGCTAAAGCTGGTAAGACCATCCGAGTTGAGAGTTGGGGGAGATGTCTTCTGGGAGGGAATAGGCGTGAATGAGGAGCTGATGTCATGTACTTTCTTGGTAAAGTAAGTTGCAAAGTCATTGGCAGTAAGGGAGGAAGGGGGGGTAGGGGCAGGAGGGGTGAGGAGGGAAGAGAACACGGAGAAGAGTTTCCTGGGGTTAGAGGCAGAAGAGTTGATCTTAGCCAGGTAGAAGGCAGATTTGGCTGCCGAAACAGTTGAGGTGAAGTCAGAGAGGAGGAGGTGGTAGTGAGCAAGGTCCTCGTGATGTCCCGATTTCTTCCATTTTCTCTCTGATGCTCGCAACAATGATCTGTTGGTTCGCAGAGGTTCAGACAGCCAGGGAGGGGCGGGAGATGATCGCGCCGGTCGTGAGATTGGGGGACAGAGAGTGTCCAAAGAAGAGGAGAGTGAGGACATCAGGATAGAGGAGGCTTCCTCAGTAGACATTAAGGAGAACTGTTCCGAGGATGGGAGCGAGGAGATAACAGTTGAGGAGAGAGCGGAGGGAGTGAGGGATTTCAGGTTGCGGCGGCTGGTGACCATTCGAGGCGTAGAGTGGAGGGATGAGGTGGGCTTCATGGGGATGGAGAAAGACACAAAGTGGTGGTCGGACACGGTGAGCGGGGTAACAGAGAGTGCCGAGATGCCACAGGATCTTGTGAAGACAAGGTCAAGTTGGTTCCCGGCCCGGTGAGTTGGTGGAGAGGGGGACAGTGTAAGGTCAAAAGCGGAAAAGAAGTCTATGAATTCAGATGAATGCAGCTTTCCCGGGTGGATGTTGAAGTCACCGAGGACGACGAGTGGTGTGCCATCATCAGGGGAGCAGCTCAGGAGGGCATCCATCTCATCCAAAAAGTCACCAAGAGGACCGGGTGGGCGATAGATCACTATGATGTTGAGTTTGAAAGGAAGCGTAAAGTGAACACTCACGAACACTCACGAACAGCGTAAAGTGAACACTCACGTGTGTGTGAGAGAGGTAGAACAAGCCAGACGCTGTTTATTGTGCGCGTGCAAGGCCCGAGGAGAATACGTAGCGTGCGGACGCGCTGTGACGGTCACAATTGGCTGTAGATATTTGTCACAAATGAGTGTTAATTAATCTGCTTTCACAGAGCATGAGCAGGGAGATTAGCCCAGCAGAGTGCGCAGTCAGCATGTCTGATAAGAGAAAGACACAGATAGAGAGAGAGAGAGAGAGAGAGAGAGAGAGAGAGAGAGAGAGAGAGAGAGACACACAAACACAAGAAGGCAGCAACCAAGTGCTCTCGATTTATCTCAAATGCATCATCGCTGTTTGTGGTTTGTGGGGTACAGAATGTAAACAATAGTTTACATTATTATGATAAAAACAACATTAAGTATGTGATTTGTCTGTGAGGAGAAAACGCTTTCCCTCAAATCAAGTGTAACACAGCATCTCCTATGACAATGGTCTGCTTAATTAAAATGTATTCCCCCCTCTTAATTCCATGACAACCGGTTAAATGTGATTAATCTATCGCAGAAGCCAGCGATGATTACTGTGGGCGAGAGCACTCACTGTTTGTAGGTGACCATGACGATGAGGATGGCGGGGATGCAGCAGAGGATGATGATGATGGCCAGGGCCAGGAGGGCTCCCTCCGTGTAGCCCACAGCCTGGGCCGCCTTCTTCACACTGGCCACGATGTCTGGGGAGCGGATCTCCAGGATGCGCCCGCCCTCGCCCAGGTACGGCTGGAACTCCTTGTTTATTTCCAACACGTTCCCATCGAGAAATCTGTGAGAACAAGATATGAAGTGTTTTTTTTTGTTTTTTTTGCAGCACAGTTAATCTTCTTGATCTTAATCTAGAACTCTTGAATATACTTTTTTATCTTAATGCAGCTATAATCAATATTTTTGGGGAGAAACAATGTATCAAATGATTATGTGAAAACAATGAGAGAATGTGAAAGGGGTTTTTCACTAGTGATGAACCTAACAAGAATAATCACCTGAAGCTGCATCCCTGCTTTACAAAACTAGCTATAAAACAAACAATAGCTCATTGTTAAGCTGTCCGACCTCTCTCGCAGTTCTTATAGTGTCTTTTTTCACTGCAGCAGGCAGCTTTTATCTCAGGAAATTTTGGAAAACCACTATCGACTTATGCAGATGGCACAGTTAGTAACTTGTGATGATGAGATAAAGAGTCAGCCAGCCGTCAGAAGTTGGTACAGACCAGACTGCAACTTTGGGTCTGAATAATGAAGCATAAGTGCATTTGACTTGCGTTCTTTCTAATCACCAGCAGAGGGCGACTCCTCTAGTTGCAAAAAGAACTAGAATTAGATTTATGACTTCAATAAACATTGCAAACATGAGCTTATGGTCTCATTCACTACTTTCAAGTCTTATTGAAAGTAGTTGCCTTGCCTTATTAAACACAGCAAGATGTTCATTTAGAAAATGATGGTCCCATTTACAGCAATATAGCCGATAAAGCAGGTTATGCCTTAGGGCATACCTGTGATTCTGGGTCTGGGTGTCATCTGTGTTTTTGTCTTACAACTTCAGTTTGAGAAAGTCAATTATAACCTTTTTGGTTGCCTAAAAATGTCTTCAGCATTCAGTGTACTTATCTCCACCCTCTCGTGTCACATCTGGTTGCAAAGAGCCAAGATGGTAATGGCTAACATACCAAATTTGAGGCTTCAAAACACAAACAATGGATGACATCATGGTGACTCTATCCTCTTCTTAAACTAAAGTCCAGGTGGAGACCCAAAATGGAGCTAAAAAAAAGAGTGTCTCCAAATTAATATACGAATATACATTTTATGTAACTGCTGGGTTTGTAAATACCATACGTAACTGCTTACTAAAATGTTTGAAATGGTAATATGTCAGTGTTGTGTACAACTTCATTCCGCTGCCTCAAAATTGACAACAGCAAAAAATAAAATATTGCAGGTTTAACTATCTAATTTGTTGAGAAGGAATTATTTCAAGGTCAGTGGCCTCTGGCCATTTAGATAATCACATTATGAATGTGACAGGCGATCTGCATACTGCTCAGAGAAATTCATTTTTTATCTTGAGGCTCAAATGATTTGTCAAAAGTTAGAAGATGAAGATAAATGATATACTTCATGTGACCTTCCTACTAAAAAAATGTTATTTTTAACTTCTACAGAGTTTCAATAAGAGACATGCGGCAACATTTGCATAAGTATTGTAGTAAAATAACCATGCATGCAAGCACTCCACGCGCTGTTCTTCCGTCATTTTCCTTACAATAACCGGGGCGGCTTTCAAACATTCTGCTTCACAAAGGAGTGAGCACACTGCCACATCCAATTACTGTCATTTTTGTTTTTCTATAGGTGAATAAATGAGACGAGATGAAGGTTATCAACTGGCTTCTTGGGCAATCTATCCTCCAGAGAAGTCAAGCGGTAGAGTGCGCTGTATTCAAAGTGGCATAAGGACACTCTATAATGCAAGAATTCACTCACTATGTTGCCTTTCTCTTTCTCCCTCAGTGATCTGACAGCAAAGTCACAGATATATTACATGCAATTACCCCACAACACTGTCAGACATGGACTGCATGCACAAGAAGCCTTTATCCTCCACTCTGTTGTTCCTGTCAGTATCTGTATATAAAGTAGCAGACTCGTATTAGAGCTGGGGTGTAGCAAGCCTCTCCTAAAATTGCCTTGGCTCTCTTAAAAGCTGCCACTTGTGATAATGGCTAAAATGACTAGTTTTTGGTTGAAGCTGAGAAGGCGGCTCTTATGACACAAGTGCCACACTTCCAATGGCTCCAGCCTCCATTTAAAAGACAGCTAGGGCACCTCTCTCATAGTCAAGGACGTCAAGATAGTGCTTATAGATGAATTCACTACATACACAAAGCACATCTTAATGTCATTTGAGTGGAGCATTTACAAATGAACACAAATGGTCTCATTTCAAAGAGAAGGAGGGAGATTTCCTCAAAGTCACGCATCAACGCAAACCAACATTTGCAGTTATGAGGATTCAGAAAGATAGAGGGTGGTGTCAGATAGCTCAATGTAAGGCAAGCAGAAGAGAAAATTGGCAGAGTGAAGGGGACAAGTCAGAAGTGGGGGGGTCTCCTACTGATTGGAAACTCTCATGCTCTGATGGAGTTGCCTTTATAATATCGGTGTCTGATCGGTTTCAGAGAAGGGCTGAAAAACAAAAGTGAGCCAACGTTGTTCTTAGGTGTCAGCTCATGTATTTTCTCTTCTGAAGGGATGACAAATTGTCATGCAACGGCAACTTTTTTCACTTTTTTCTATGTTGTTTAACAGCACGTGAACATGGCCTCTCAGTGTTACAAGGGAAAAGAAATATGTCCCCAAAGAAAAGGAATAAATGTATTGCTGGCACATCTCCAGGCTCTTTTAGGCACTGACATGATGGATTGGATGGGCTGATTGAAATACTCCCCGCTTCGCTCTGACTTTGCCCCTCCCTAACGTCACCCCCTCCCTTATATCTGCCCCTTTACCATGACATACGAATGATTTGCTGCACCTGCAGGATAAACAATGTCTTATTAAACAAGTAAAGGCAGAGGAAAAAATGGAGACACTGTTGAGGAGGAAGCCTACGGGAGCCTGCTGACTCACTGCATGGATGAAGGGTAAAAAGAAAATGTGGGGGAAAAGACATGCAGCACAGCAGGGACATTAGGACATTCATTTGAACCCAAATGTTGGACTCTGATCGTCGTAATCAAATTCACCCACTCACGTGAAGAGCTCCTTGGGGGAAATGGCCCGGTTGGTAAGCGGGTCAATGGCGTACACCATCAGATCGGACTTACTGTAGTCCTCTAGTTCATAGCCATCGCCATGACGACGCGGCCCGATTGACTCTACAATCACCTTGGCACCTGGGATCTGGTCCTGGACGTGACGCTCCAGGATACTGACATGAACACAAAACTACAAGTCAAACTTGTAGAACTATAAAGAAAGCAATAACAGCATCGATACAACAAAAAAGAGGCAAATTATGCCTAGACTTATTTAAGCCAATATCCCGGTTGCATTAATTTCTGGCACCTCTGTGCCCAAAGCAATATAAGTGCCACCAATCTTAAGTACTCCATTCTGGCAATGATTACGCCACTGGCCTGCATTTTGATTCTCCACATTGGGCTCTTGGCAAAGCAAGGGTTTTGATAATCCTTTTCAGGCACGGAGAAATCCACACCTCAAATCATAGCCAATAAAAGAAAGGCTTGCCATCTGCCTTTGCCAAGGTGGATAAACAGTTTGAGCACTCAGGTAAAATGGCCCCTCGGTCTTCACCAGCACTGTGCAAAATTGCAGACCTCTCAAATGTTATCAATTCAAAGAGCTTAACGTGACTAAAGAGCAGTGCCATTTGTGTAAGAGAGACAGAGCATGCTCTTGAAAAACAAATATTAACTCCCAGTTGCCTTTCAGATTGACTAATTTGATTAAACATGTTGCCACTAGAGCTGCAAAAAAAGATATTTCATGATTCTCTATCATAAATTAATTTGGACCTAGAAAACAGACTTTTAACTCTTTGGTCTATGGATACTGAATAACAACCGACAAGCTGTGTGTAACATTAATTTAAATTGGTTCCTGGCAATTATCATGTGAGCAAGCAGAATCATATATGTCACTCCAGGCCTTGTTATATGCAAATGAAGGTGCCACATTGAAAGAAGTTCACCTTATATAATAGTACCACACAAAAAGATACAAATCACTTTTCAGTGTCAATTGCTCCTGAGATCATTGAGGAGAGAGACTATTAAAGGGTAAGGAAATGTACAGAAAGGATGTGTTGCATGGATGAGAGCGGGATAAAAGACTTTTATATTGGAATAAATACAAACATGTACTCCTAACGCTGATATTGGTCTTCTCATTGAGCAGGTTCATTTGGTTTCTTTTCATGTCATTCATGGTGAATATGCTGTCTTACCTAATGAGCTGCTCCTTATGCTCTTCCACTAAAGTGGGCGGGACAGTGGAAACCACAACCTGCATGTCCAACGCGTTGACCACGGAAACCTGCGAGAGATTAGAGTTGAGGGAAACAGAGGATCAAAAGGTGAAAATAGACAGCAGAAAATTATGATGTTTAAGCTATTAAGCCGACGGGTCACATACAGTATGTCCTGCTGTGAGTTTGGTCCACTCATTCAAAATACTTTTGTCGGTGGATCAAAGGAGATCCTGTAATTGCTTGCTTGCATTGATGCCATCGGGAAAACTTAACAGGACTTAATTCTGATGCTGCATTTAGGTGCATAGGCAACAGCCTCTGTGGTCCGAAGCCAAATCTGCCATGTAACTCCTATGAAATTAAGTTTCCTCTTGAAAATTAACGAGCACCATGGTTACGCACTCGCTGCTCTCCAATATCCAGGCAATGTCCCAGACCCGCCTTCTGTCTTGTTAGAGGCTTGTTAGCCAGACATATTTCACTGAAATGAAAAACAAGCCTTCATACAGCCAGGAAAGATAAGCATTGAATTGGGAGCAAAGATGAGCCCAATCACAGCGTGTGCATGGGGAAATTATTGAGAAAAAGACCGGCACACATAGACGAAAGACATTACGGCAAAAACACCGACACAGATAGAGACACGTAATGTGTATCAAGTTAATGCACATGGCTGAAAGAACGAGTCTAATTGGATGATCAGCCAGTAGCCGAGACCACATGTTGTGCGTCCTGTACCTACTGTGAATAATGTAATAGACTGGAGCCAAAACATTTAGCCCACACTAAAATACATCATTATAAAGAGTCACAGAGCAGAAGTTTCAAACTGAATGGACCAAATATACAGATTGTAATTGTTCTTCAGGCATCTTTTGATGTATTGACAGAATTGAAAAACAGCCTTTCATTCCTAAATTTCTACTCTACTGGATACTCCAGCAATTTGACGTGATTGGTATCAGTCTTCTCATCTAACTGACGATAAAGCGCACGTCCCAAAATGTTCAACATTTGTGATAAACATTGTAAAATCCTAATCCAAGTTTACTAAAGTGATGTCACTTCAATAGTTTTCTTTCGTAAAACTTCTCCAGAGCTACAGAAGACCTTACTACCTTGTAAAATTGATGGGATTCTCCTTTGATAAGGCTCCTCAACAATTAATTATAGACACACATATTTTAATGGACAGTTCTCTCCAGATATACCATGTTGTGGATGCCACATACACCATGCAATCAATATGCTACTGGTGTTCAGGCACAGTGTGCATGTGCAGTATAATTATATAGATTAGTATAAGCCACAATACTACTTACCACCACTTCAGCACTGCTGCTGAGACCTTTCCCATAGTCATCCGTGGCAATAACTTCAAACTTGAAGTAGGACCTGCGCATATTTCGAAACATGATGGCCGACTTGACGATGCCCGTGTAGGTCTCGATGACGAAGCTGTCCTGGCCCTCTGGTGTGGGTGGGATAATCAGGCGGTATGCCATCTCACTGTAATTCCCAGTGTCCTTATCGGTGGCCTATGACACACATGTAGCATACACAAACAGTTAGAAAGGGGAAAAAAACACATTTTATACCCAAACCAATAAGAAAATGAGAAAACAATGTGTGGATATTTCAATAGAGCCTGAGCTTGAATCCACCAATCATTGCTTGAGCATTTGGCCATCATGGTGGCTCTTTGGTTCCAGATATTATACTTCTGGCCACTTTCCAAATAGCCATATCACAAGAGACATTTGGCAGCTTACAGGGAACACCTGCTGTGACGTCAGTGGACGGGCCGGAAGAGCAATGTGCTTGAAAGTCCAGGCAGGCAGGATTTTTCTTGTGTGACCCCCCTCATCCCCCAGAACCCCAACCCAGCGGTGCATCAATCTTGCTGTTCTGCAGCCATGTGACAAGTCAAAATGATTAAACTTTCCCATCACGATCTGTCCAGTTACAGAACTTATTTTCTTGCATTGCCTTCATTGTACCCACGATTAGTTATCTAATAATGTCATAACCAATGATGGATAACTATTATGACGTTGTTATAAGCTTGCTGGAGTGGAGCACTCCAGGGGAGTGGCACATTTTTATTAGCTATTAATTGTTCGCCTGTCATGGTCTTGGGTTTGGTCATCCTCCTGTTTCATTTTGAAGTTCCCTGCCTCCCGTTTCCTGACTGAGGCACACATTCTGACTGGCCACTGAGCTCACACACAGGCATCAATTTTCAGAGCTCTTGTCTGTAGCAAGTGACACTGATAAATAGGAGCAATCTCTCCAGCTATTGGAAGAGGAGGGGAAGGGGAGCAAGGCCCAAAAGGAAGGACTGCACAAATAAACAGTGAGATACCCTCATTGGGTAAAATTTGTAAATGCATGTACCGGCATAATTTTCAAAAGTTGTTTGGGACATATACATGTCACTATAATCAGCCAAGAACCAAAGAGATGCTGAGAAAAACAAAAAGTAGTCAAATTACTAAGTGATTAAAGGATCAAGTAAGTGCCACAAGGAGCAGGGTGTAAATATGCAAACCAACTTTTAATCTAAACAGCGCACTTTTACCTTGTTAATGAACTTTTTTCGACATAACTTTTCCAAACTACTGCAATTAAAAATAAAGCAAACGTGTTGAGCATTTGCTTCCATAAAAAAAATAGTCTGGTAGTTACTGCTCGTGACTACTTTATATTAGAGTATGCCAAATGTTGATGGTATTTCTCCAGAGGAAGGGGCGCTCAGCCTCATTACTAATGAAGTCAAGTACAAACACTAGCCATACTCCAAAGATGCCTTGGCCTCCGGGGAAATTATAGATAGCACTTGACCCATAATTCTACACTTTAGTGTGTACTCCAAGTAAAACGTAAGACTGGGAAAGGATTGCAAACTGGTCGAGTTGTTCAGTCGATGATGATCTACCGTATTTCTGAGCCTACACAAAATGGGTCTATACATATTAAGATGTCGTGTGCAATGACACATCATTTCTAAAGCATCTTCATCATTCATGATTTGACAAGTTATGATTTTGCTCTGCATTCCTTATCTGAAGGCAGCAATGACTGCCGTCCCTTCTTCAGATTTTAGAAATGACTTTACATATTCTCTCACTCTCTGACACACACACACACACACACACACACACACACGCGGACTACAACATCAGATTTTAAATTGCTGCTTGACCCACAAATGTATTTTCATTTGAAAGAAATTGCAGGTAATAACGTTTAATGGCATCCATGCCAGGTATATATAGTGTGTCGCAATTTGTATGAAGATCATTTTCACTGTAGAGTTTCAAAAGTAACAGCAGGAGGAACGTAGCTCAAATATTTTTATGGGTATCTGTTTTGACAATTGTGTCATTTTACAATTGAGAATAGATTTCTAGTCTATCACGAAGGAACAAAGCCCTCATGAGATGGTTAATGCATATGACAATGTGGGGTCATGATTGAGACAATAAAATATTCAGATATTTTTACTTTTAGATTTCTTTTGGGGATTTCTAAGATGAGTGACAGCTCCCTCCTCTGTATCCTTTGATGATTTGGAATGATTTTTATCTGCAGGAAGGCCTTAAATACTTTTTATGAATCTCCCTTCGTGACCTTTGTAAATGGTAAATGGCTTTTGTCCAAAGCGCTTTACAGCAATGACTGACATTCACCCATTCACTCACACATTCACACACCGACGGCGGAGTCAACCACGCAGGGCGATAGCCAGCTCGTCAGGAGCAATTGGGGTGAGGTGTCTTGCTCAGGGACACCAGGCACTCAGCTAGGAGGAGCCGGGGATCGAACCGGCAATCTTGCGGTTGCCAGCCAACCCCCTCTACCTCCTGAGCTAAACCTCCTTTGTAATCCTCAACATGCCTGCAAGATATTTTATTACACTCTCTTCTTTTCTTAGACTTTCCCTCGACACCATAGGTGTCCATTATACTGTAAAAAGCTCCCATGTTTATTGCCAGGTCCCACTTTAATATAAACTGTCTGCAGCTCCTCCCAATGACGTTTCCGTTCGCATCCAAAATATTTGAAAAGGGGTCCTGAGATCCATAATACACTATAAATAATAAGGCACACTATTTAGCAGTTTAAATGATTTCTGAGCATTCTTACGTAGAGTAAAAGTCTTGAGCCAAACAGGCAAATAACACTTAAAGCGCACCAAACAGATAAGGAATGAACATCACCTTATATCCATTTCTCCACATTTCTTCTTTCTATCATTTTGTGGACAGTCAGCTCAAAACCACGCTCGAGGTACAGGTTAGCTCATTATATCAAAGATACAGCTTAGTAGCCTCGGTCAGACAACACTACACACACTATGTGTTATGCAGGTGGCAGAGTCAAGCTGAATGCATTTTCACTGACATTGACAGCAGAGATGTTTGATCATGGTAGGCACTAAAGTTATTCTGCCTCAAAATCCTGGTCTAAAATTGTTTTTGACACCGGCTTTGGTGCCTGGGGAGAAGGAGAATTCAGGGACTTTAGTATTAAAATAATCCTAACACAATAAAGGCGAGGGGAACAAAAATAGGACTTTTTGTTCCCCTCGCTGGAAAAACTGGAAATTACACCCTTTTATGGCTGTAAATACTCAGTTATCCAATTGGAAAAAAATGGATACATAATGCCAACAAATCCTTAGACCTTGACAAATACACACATCTGTCATGAGATATTGTACTTTCGCACATATATGCATGACTGTGTGTCAGCTGTAGTGCTGATATTCAAGGTAGGCTATGAAGACACTCTTTTTTGCACACAACCACAAAACCAAGTACACACCAAAACACCCACGCATAGAGAAAATAGACCTACAGGCTAGTATGCGGGATGACAAAGTGAAACCTTCCTGGCAGAGCGGGCTGCTAATCAGACAGGATGTCCAGCCATGCTTCTGTGAACATACTGGGATTACACTGCTCGACTCGCTCTCATCCCACCTGCTCTCGGAGAAGGCAAGACAGCGGGGAGAGACGGAATTGAGGAAGAGATGCAGTGAGCGATACGGGCGAGGAGATGAAACTGCGTTGCAGGGAGCAGCAGATCGGATGGATTCTGCCGCCGTGGCCGCAGGGTAAGCGTTGAAGAATTGGAAGCACAAACCAACAACACCAAAGATGTTTTTCTCACCGCTATCTTGAGCACAGAGCTAAAGATCTTGCTGTCCTCCGTCACGCCGCCGATGTAGAGCTTCCTGGAGAAGACGGGATGGTGGTCATTCTCATCCCGCACCTCAATGTACACCTTGGCTGTGTTGGCTGCAAAAAAGCAAACGACATCTGAATGCATTCAAGTTCCTTGGGAGGTATACATATCTAGTATACGTCTAGCATATTATTAGACCTAAATCCAGTCTGTGTACTTCAAAGACCCTATTCACCTGCTGCACCATCACAAAATAAGAATTGGACCACGCAATTCTATAAAGTTTATACTGCCATGGCCTCTAACTGTTGAATAACCACATCTCTGAAATCATCCGAACTGGAGTTGATCAAGTGTTGCATAACTTAGCCCCAACTCGGTCACGTCAATATCATTTTTTCCACGGTCCTCAGCTGGTCCGCAACTTCAAAAGATAGCTTGAAATCATTTTCCCAGAATGCTTTGCAAGTAAGTCATCGCTGAAAACATCACAGCGTCTTTTCAAATGAGATCCCGTCGCTCGCCATCATCAATTGTAAATAAAGAGGGTGGTTTGAAGAATTTGGAAATCTATTTTAGATACCCGAAGTGAGGAAAACGAGGGCATATTCATGCCATTTGCTGTTTTTTTTAAATTATTATTTATATTATTATAGCAAAAGTGTACTGAATTAATTTTGGATAACTCCTTTTAATTTAGCAGACTAAATTAAAGACTATTTGGATTTGATTTGTAATTCCATGCAGGAAAAAGAAACATCCTTTAGTCCTATCGGAATCCTTTCTAATAAAATAGCATGAGAAGCAATTTAGGAGAAGCGGACAACTTTGCATCAATAATGAGGAGGTTAATTTTGTTTTGATTACAGCAAAATATTCAGAATCACTCAACAGTGAGTCTGAAGTGTGTTGATGACCTCTCTCTCACTGTCCCCCGATAAGTAGTTCAGGAAAACAACCGAGCAAGTTTGCATTCAGTTTACCAACCAATTACTGAGAACACTCACACTTTGAGTAAAATATGGCGCTGCAAAATAATAAAAAACGATGATGAAACCTTGCCTTCTGAGCCATTATTTTTAAGTGAGGTCTACCTTCATTGTAGAGGAGTTTGTTTTCCTCACGACTTGGTGCACTAAATAAAAGAGTCTGAAAGTTAAACCTGCAAACAATTCCCCACATTATAGGGAATAATTGTTTGAAGGGCAGCCGACAATCAAGCAGCAGAGTAAGGAAATGCTGCTAGAAAAGAAATGGGGAATGGAAGCAGACAATTTGGCATTTTAATAATAAATTGCCCCTTAACTGGCCTTTTTTGGCTTGTGATATATTCATGCTGCCCCTTTAAAGAGCAAAAATTGTCACTCACACCTATGTAATGAACAGCATAAAAATATAGCACAAACATCCTTCCAACTCTGCAGTTTAGGTGAAAATAAATATGCATAGTCAAGGACCATTTTTCTTCTGGTGGCATACAAAAAATGTAAAGCCGTGTGGCATTGGAGCTAAGGATACACCAGGGGAATTGGACAAACAAAAACACAGCACATCAAATTACAGGCACACAAAGCAGTGAGTGTGAGGCACAGAGGGAGGACTCCAGGGGTTTGGAAACTTTCTCTCCCTTCCCTCTCTTTGTAGAAAGTGGATAAATTCCATCCGCAGAGCGTCAGGATATAAAAATATAAATACAGCCCACTCCCTCCTCCCCTCACGCACTCATAAAGATGCATGAAAGTAACTGTTAAGAGGAGGCTAAGGCAGGCAGAGCTTGAGTGGGAATATCATTTAGAAAACATGTTAAATTAAATCTAGTCTGGATTATCACACGTGTGCATGCACATTTAAATGCATGAGTGCATATTTGCCTTGTGCATACATAGACGGTGCATTGGTCTAAGTCCAGAAATGCTGTGAGAATTTAAATTCAATACAGAGAAGAAAGAGTCAGGGAGTCCTGATCTGCACTGCAGTACAGTAATATAAGCGAGAAAAGACAGTTTCTCCCCACTCTGCCAAAAGGCCAATGTCAGCCTGTAACGCCCCGCAAGAGAGATAGTCCCCGTCTTTACATCCATCAGATAAGTGCTGTGAGTGGGTGTTTGTGCCGGAGTGTTGTGTACGTGTAATTGCCGTCATCAGACAGGCGGACGAGGGGAGGCAGGTAGAGTAGGTCATCGATTATTCAGCTCAAATGGATCCAGAGTGAGGCATGAACCCAACTAGTTGCTCGCACTTCATCCATCATTTCACAAAACTTTCGTCCGCGAGCGAGCCTAATGATATTCCGGGTGAAGTTTGGCCGTCTGAAGGTCTCCGTATTTGCGCCCCACATCTGACGATTGAAGGTAATTATACGAAACGGACGACCTGACAATAACGCCCGCTTCACGGAGCAATTGGCCAGGTATGATAAAAAGTCAGTGTGGACATTCTCTCGTCATCTTCAACTCTTCCTACTATCGTCACTTTTTGTTTGCACAACCGAGCGTAACATTGGGGGAGAACATATATTATTCACCTCATGCAACGCATCGCACCCGGACTGCGAAGCCATGAAAAAGACACTGGAGAGAGAGATCGGGGAGGCTGTGGGACACAGCCAGGTTCAGGCTTTTAGCCCCTCAGAATGGAAATGCACAGCGATTTGCATGAACTTAGAATTTGCTATGATTAATTTCTTGTCACCCGCCCTCCTTTTGGGGTTGGTCTCGCCAAATTAAAACAAATGGGCTATTTCTGATTGTTAGACCCCCCCTTGCAACACATTTGAACCTAATGATTTTTAAGGATTGATGAAAGGCTGCTTTTTGAAGATATGGATAAATCCTATTTTTAAGGTTGTTTTTAACAATCGCTGTGAGTGGCAGATGAGAGTCGAATCTGCCTCTGCATTTATTACATAATTCATGTTTCTACACATTCACACTCAACTTTTTATATTGCGAGCAGTCTAGCTGTGACAGTTCTAGGCAGAGCTCGCACCCGGCGGGCGGAATGGAGGGTGGTCAAATATTAAACACGTTTTAAAAGCTTTTGAGATATTCCACAAATTAATAGAAAATAACCGCTGGCACTGCGGCACAGTTACTCAAATAATATGACATCTCATCTTAGCCTCCATGCATGAAAATGCCATAGTGGTCCAACGCAGTCAGACAAACGGGCAGACTGAAGTGTGAAGCTCAACCCCCAATTACAGGCTGAATAAAGCTGCCAACAAGTATACAAATGGATCGGTGCAGTTGAGAAAGGCAACAATGCGTAAAGCATGAAAGTGCAGCTATACACACTGTGACACGATGTTTGCCTGGTTTTGATCTGCAGCATAACAGTGCGGGTAGCACACGGAGATTTAACGCGCACACAGGCAGAATTAAGCATGTGATAATCCACACATATGGACAAATATATAATGCAGGATATAAATAGGCTGCAACAGAATTTCTACATATGTATTCAACCACGATCTGTCACAGAGAGGGATTATTAAATAATAAATGCAACATCTGGAATAATACGAAACAGAATTTCATCCCTGATCTACGGTACAACTCAACTCAACCACATGCAGCCGTTCACCGGATGCTATTTCTTACTTTTGGAAGGCACACGCAGGTTGGACATGACAACCAGCATAGAGTCTGCCTGGACCCGGAGGACATAGCTGGTCACGTTTTCATAATCCAGAGGTTTGGCTGTGAAGATGACGCCCGTCCTGTTGTTCACCTGAAAATGACCTAGAAACAAATCAGAGTGCATTAGGGCTGTGGGAACAGGACGAAGCCATAGAAGATATGCAAGAGTGTGGATGAAAGCAGATGTTTAGTCTGCATAGGTTAACTACTGCACACAGTGCTCCTATCAGAGCTATACGGCTCGGCTTTGTTCTCGCTCTTGGCCCTTCACATTTCTAGGTCAATGTTGTTTAAACGTGACTCTGCAGGTATTAAATCTGAATACATATACAGTATAAACTCCTTCACAGGCTCTTCATAGCAAAGTGGTCCTGATGATGAGCTGAAAAGAGCCTTTTTAGCACCTTAAATCACACAACAAAGTTGAATTCAACTATCTAGATGCCAAAGTCATTGTAAATCTTTACACATGTGCGATAGATAACAACAGCTTGGATTCTGATGGAGGCTGCTGTCTTAAAAAATATCACTGAAATACAGCATTAATAGCTGTTTCCACCTGTCAATGGTTTGGGCAGACCCTAACAGCCCATAACTGTGGCTACGTAAAAAAAGCATGCTTCAGAAGGCTTTTTCTTTGCCTGAGGATATCTTTGCCAGGTGTCTGAAAGTAGATTCATAGCACTCTTATTAGGTGTTCAACCTGCAATTTACAGGAGCATAAATGATTCTAGCTGACAATTCCATGACACAGACCATTACAGAAGCACTTGAGATGCATGGTGGATACTCACAAGTGCGTCTCCTAGCCATCTACTAAATACTTTCTCTCCCGATATGTAATTCTGCTCTTCAGACTTTCAGTCAGAAAAGCAGAACACAGCTTGACGAATGTCACAATGGACTTACTTCTAAGCAAGGACGGGACAAACACTAAGATGTGCATCCTGCAATTTTCAAAAATGATCAGGAAACTTTTCCAGGAGTATTTAAAAAAAATATGATTGCACACCTTTTGTTGTCAGTAAAAGCACATATTACTTTTGCAGTTTTCATTACAGCGAAGAAAATCTGGTTTGTGACATCTGCATCTGTCAGAAAAAAAGCTTTTGTAGAAGTTAGCATACACAAAAGTATGTTTGCTTTATGTAGAGAAATAAAGAAAGAAAATGAACAAGAGGGTTTTTGTACTTCAAATATAGAGCATGCGTTATGATTGTGTACTAAGTGTAAGAGTGTTGGGAAACATATATGTTCTGTAGCACATACCTAGTTCATTTCCTGCCACAATGGAGTAGAAGATGGTCTGATTGATAGCAGCAGCTAGAATAGTGCCCACCGGTGTGCCGAATGGAGCCAGTTCACTCACTAGTGGAAACCTGGAAAGACATAGAACACAAATTATAAGACAATTAGAAGGTAAGACTTGATGGACTTATTAAGCTGCGTACTCCAATAACACAGGGAACATGGTTAAAAATGAATACAAAGGTTGTCACGTTGGCTATAGTATCTACATACATCATAAGAAACAATGCAATGATTGAGTATTGATTTCAATCATTGAATTCTTACATTCATGAAATGCATGAAGAAGATTCAGTACATTACAGTCAAAGTACATACAAAGTATTAACTGTCACTGTGTAAATGTCTGTAAATAATGTAGCCATTTTCTATAATAATTTATAATATCTTGGAAAGAACTGTCTGCATCAGGCACAGTTTCACAGTGAGGTTTAGTGGTTTCAATTCTAAGCATTTATTCCATCCATCCATTGTCTACCGCTTATCCTGTTTTCAGGGTCGCGGGGGAGCTGGATCTAAGCATTTATTGGTAAATAAATTTGTTTTTACAGTTTTTTTCCTCTTAAGAATTCACTGTTAATGAGCTCTTGTTGTCATGTGTATATCTTTCAAATCTGCTTTGAATGAGATATACATTGAAAAATGCGACTTTACAACATCTAAATGTTAAACAATAACCATTTATTTGTTCCAATGAACTGGTTTCGCTTCAATCTATTATGTTTATTATGTTTCTTCTACTAGTTTTACTTCGCTCCAGTCCCCAGATAACAATACAGCACATTATTTTTTTCACACTGATAAATGAATAAGTAAACAATTTTCCTCTAAAGGAGCACAAAGTATTTTGTGGGGGAAAAATATGACTAGTAGATAAATAATTCACCAGTGCTTGGGCCGGCGCCAATTTTCCACACATATTCAATAATAGCTACATAGCGAGGCGGATAGGAACCTTCAATGGGCTAATGGCGCCTTTGTATCCAATGTGTGGTGGTAAGGAGAGAGCTGCGCTACGAAGCAAAGGTCCTATTTTTCTGCTCGGCCTTTGTCTCGACTCTCAACTGTGGTCAAGAGGTTTAGCTAGTGGCCATGAGAATGAGACTGAAGATTAAAAGAGGCCGAGATGAGGTGTCTCTGCAGGGTGGCTGCTCTCACTTCACTCTATAATGCGAGTCATCAGTTCAGTTCAAGCAAACCTCTCTATTGAGCTTCTGCTTCTTTCTATTGGAGGAGAACCAGCTGAGCTTGTTTGAGTTCTAAGTAAGGATGCCCCTCCCCCCAACTACTTTACGCCAGGTGGGGAGGGTCGCTTCGCTCGTCCAATGACGGCTTGAATCGCGACGGCAGCTGCCAAAACGTATGGCGGAAAGGAGAAATGCTTTTTACTTGCACAAGCAATTATTTGGAATATGACATTGTTTGAGCAAAGACCTTTTCAACAATAATCTAACTTCTGCACTATTTTATTATCAGATAAAAACAAAAAGATATGATCGTAATTGCTCTGTGGACAGATTTGAATGTTATTTTCCCCCTGATGAGTCAGACTTTGTATCGGCTAATGACTATGCATGACTATCATGTACACAAGGAGGCAATCATATCCAGCAGATATGATTGTCTCCACAGGAATTACCGTTGCCATAAATTGCAGGGAAACCCCGTCTTGGCGGTTTGTCTGCATTGGGCTGATTTAAGCCGATAATGTCATCTCACTCCGACAACCCTCTTGCGAAACTGTCACTGCTTTCTCACTTGTTCTCTCATCTCTGCATATGCAGTGTGTGTGTGTGTGTGTGTGTGTGTGTGTGTGTGTGTGTGTGTGTGCATGTGCACTGTGCGGTACGGCTTCTTCTGCAGTTTTCAATTAAAGTTTGACTATTATTCACAGCAGCAGGAAGAAATCGGTGACAACGTCGTGGGAGTCATACTTAATACTCATAATCTGTGACAGTCAGGTACTATTATACAGTCAATGTCAGCGTATTTTGGGGAAAAAAAGATGCTATCTTGGCAGTTGGACTTACAGACATGGGCCAGAGGTGATTCGATGCCTCCAGTTCATGTTTAATGCTGTCACTGATTCTTTAATTCTAACATGATTAATAAAATCGTCCAAAGAAGAAAAACGCTGTGAGCCACAGTTTTCCCTTCAGGCTTGATTGTTATTTTATGTTTGGGGTCGTGGGAGGTTTCTCAAGGGAGATTGAACCAATCTCTCCGGGTCTGTCAGATGAAGAGTGGGACAACTTTCATTCCCGCAGAAACAGAGACGTGGGAGTAGGATGTGCAAGTGTAGCAAGTATATCAATAAACACACTTGGAAACTTAACTTGGCAACAGTTGGCAGGGATAACGGTCACTGTAAGAATGTGTGTTTTCCTCCTCAAGGTTTCTGAGGCAAACAGAATGTTCTTAAAGGACGTTAGAGGAAAAAAAAAAGAGCCAGACCTATTCATCCCGGGGGCAACAGTTGTTGTCTCTGGAGACAAACAATCCCCAAGGATATCTCAGGTGTAGAATAATTCTGGAAAATTCCAGCCATTCTCCTGGACAGAGGGGGATGTAACACACCATCCTGAGAGATAATATTGTTGAACCTAACTCACAAAGCCTTACACAATTGATGTGTGAATAATGTGTTGTTTGGATAACACTAAATGACTTCTGATCAATTTCCCTCAAGGTGTGCTGCTGGCCTGTCACTGAATAATTGCCATCTCCGTGGCGTCCAGGAACATTAAGCCCCACCACGCTCCACAGTGATGGGAAGCAATTCATTAATGTGGCCTCCACACGAGCAAATCAAGCGCTTGACTCGGGAATCGGCTCTGCAAAAACACGGAGGCGAGACCTTGAACAATGTGAGCACAGCGAGGTGCAGCACAACACGTCACAGTAAATCACTCACATACAGTAATGTGCCATTCACTGGAACCAAGGGCTGTCACTAAATGTATCTGAAAATGTATGTGCCTTCACTTTTGTCATTCACATATTTGCTCATTTTGACACGTCAACAATATACATACAGGTTGTTAAATAATAACTCCTTCACTTTTAACACACTTTTCAACAATCTAATGAAACTCCTGCAAGTGTGTGTGTGTGTGTGATACAGGTTTTTAAGCTGCTCAGTAAGCTTGAGCAATGGCCGGCTGGCATTGCTTGGATGTTGCTTTAAGTGGTTGGTAGCAATGCAGTAAATATTAATATCAGGGTGGATGATGTGAACAATGAGGACTCATTTCATTGATCACTCAAATCACCTTTTTCAGCCTCTATCTCCTGTTGCACGATTTTTCCTCCTCAACCCTTTCCTGGCAGTTATTGCAGCCAGAAAAATAAATTCTGGCCTCAGTGTTGAGACTGAGTCAAGAGCTGGAAGCAAGCAAACCACCCAAGCTGAGTTTTATCGGTTGAAAGACCCCCAATCAAGCCAAAAATGCCCTCAAAAATACTCGTTATTCAGGCTTGCTGCTGTTAATAACCACTTTCAAATTTACCACCAGACATGGCACACATTGCTCCCAGCCCAATTCACCCACATCTCTTAACTGCAGAAACTTAAATAGTTCTTTTCAATCTGATTAACAACACCTATTCACGAGGAGGTTTGCATTCATGAGATCTGTTCATTTGCATGCTCAATGCCTCCAAATTGCTATATAGAGCGAATGGAGTTGAACAAGACAGCCCTTAACAAAAGTGTTAACGTGAACGTCACACTGTCAGCATATGAAACATAGCACATAGGGAATAGAGCGACATGAACATATGGCTTTCTAAAGCAGAGCGGTCTTGGATTGAAGGAAGTCAAGGGGATGTGACAATCACCGAGATAGATGACAGAATATTGTACAATATCATTTTACGCTGTCAGGTGCAAACGAGGATGATCTTTTAGACAGGCGTACAAATCTGAGGTAGCTGTCAGAGTGAGAACAAGTTCCTCGCAGCGACTGTTGCAAAATATGCCAATAAAATCATTGAATCCCCAAACAATAAAAAAAATGAAAAAAGAAGTAACGTCGTAGTAAATTGGCAAGCCATGCTGCACATCGCACGGATATGACTAATGAATCATTCATTTTACATAATGAATGTAAGTCGATTTCTGTAACACATTAAACTCTAAACACTGTACGATGATTGCATTATAAGCCAAAAAAGGTAGACTGAAGCTGATCTTTTTTCATGCCTGAACGAAAATATGATGATGGAAAATAGTTAAAATCAGATAATATGACACATTTTCTTGTGTTTTTGCATGACGTGCTTCAGAGATGTTCTTGGAGAATTCAGCTTTGGTGGTTGGAACTTTGATAAAAGTCAGATCTGGAGTTTGGTTGGACAGTCTGTTCCGACCCATTCATAGCTTGTTTTTTCTTTTATCTGTATTGTTCTTTGAGTGAGTGGGCTATGCAATCCTGAGCCGAGCTGACGCGTTATCACTTCCCCTACAAAGTGGCTCTGCCTGACGTTTGTAAGCTGCTGTGACATGCCAAGGGATGTGCGCAGGTGTTAGAAGTGTGCAGATTAATATTTTCGGTGTATCCACGTGTGCACCGAAAACACGACAGGAAGGAAAGATACAGTAGACACTGATAGGCAGATAGAAAGACTGAAGGAAAACAGACGGAACAATGCACTGTCGGCAGATCAGTTATCATAGAGGAACAACGATCTAAAGAGCTGCCGGAGCACAAGCGCCCTAATAATATCCGATAATTGAATGAACTTGCTGATACGCTGAGACTCGGAGGTACTCCAGAAGGTAAATAAGTTGCGCATTCAAGAGTCAAGCGGTGGGCGAATTCAAAGAGTCAATTATGCATAATGCAATACCATGTAGCAGTGAGCGGGGCAAAGCCACATTTCATTCCTTTCATATTCAGATGAGGGGGAAAAAATCCCATCTAGACAGAGCGAGAGAGAGAGAGATAGAGAGAGAGAAGGGGAAGATGCTGACATGTCTACAGGCAACTGCAGAGAGTCCCGGTGTCAACATGAGAGCGGGTGAATGACACGCCACTGAGAAGCGCGGGCGGCACACAGGTGTCAACGAGCACTCTTGCCCCTGGGCCAATGGCTGACTGATGCTTACGAGACAAGGCAGAGGCGTACAAACCTTGTCGTGCGCCACGGGGGCCTCTGTTACCGCGTTGACTCTCTTTCTACCTGCCTCCCCTCTCTATCCACGCATTGCATCACCGAGTGAACAAGCGGCGCCGGGAGATGGGAGGAGTGACCTCGCCGCATGCAAGTCTCTGCTAGAGTCGGAGCGAATACGTCGACGCGGCGCCGAATGAAGGTTGTCAAAGAGCAACGGAGACACGAGTCGTTTAACTGCTCGCCAGCAAACATCCTAAACAGCGTGCGGATGCGGACGCCCATAAACATTTACTTGCAAATGCGTTGCAGCACATTTCTGCCTGACTACTGATGGCGGCATTACACGGCACATTTCGTTTCAGCAATTATGAACGAGCCTAATTCGATGATCATTAACAAGGAGGTTTGTTAGGGAGCTGTTATGTCACCTTGGTGTGAACTTGTCTGTGAATTATTTAATATTGAATGACAAACAGAGAGTCCTCTGACTTGACCGTATTTCGGCTCACCCTGGAACACGAGCAGACAGAAAGGAAACTCCTGTCCTCCATTAAAAACACAGTTCTGAGTGATTTCGACAGCAAAGGCAAAGTCATCTCAGTCACACAGCATGATTTACGTAGGGAATAGGCTTTTAACCTGAATCTCATTATTATTCATACAAAAAATGAAAAGAAAGAGATATTGCATACTGATTGCTTTTATTTAATATTAACATATTACGTTATTCCAAGCTAAATGAACAGCACAATAGTAAGTGTCTGCCATCTGCCATCGGAGTCATTAAAATCTATTTCACATATTGATTGTGACAGGAAATCTACGTCTGAATATATTAAGCAATTATATCAAAAACTAGAGAAAAGCTCAGTCTTTAATGATTTAAGTGTGTATGGTAATATAGTCTTTATAAGTGAATAATGACAAGTTAAATTTTGGTATATGAAGAAGAGATTTATGCAGCCGTGTAACTTATTTCAGTTAATATTGTAGCAATTTGGTCTTTTGTATATAAATTACAATTGGCAGCGTTTCATAATTGTTGAGACACAAAGACAAGGCGATGCCCTGTTAATAAAAGAGATGATGGGGACACTTAAAAATCGCTCTGCATCAAAGGCTAATCTAAGTGTGCAGTTTCTGTAATGGATTAAGTGTAAATTTTGGCCTTCAAGCTTCCGAGCATTGCACGGCTTATACTAAATAAGAAAGCCCCGCAGCTTTCGAATACAGCATTGTCCCTTGCTACTCCAATTCACAACTATTATTACACGTTTATTCAAACCAATCTAGGCTTCCTCAAATTCTTAAAATTGTGTACCATCGAACAATTCATCACCTCCTCCAGCGAATGCTCTCGCAGTTGTAAACCACATTCAACATGAGCCGATATTAGCATATAATGTTTATGAGCATTTGGCTCACTTGCTAAGAGGATTTTGCAAAAGAAAAAAAAAATCCTCTTGTGCTCACAAACATTTCAGAAATGCAACACCTCTGACATGAAGTATTGCTTCAGCAAGTGTTTGTATTAAAACCACCGTGTTCTATAAAACAACTGGGGGGAATAAAAAAAAAAAAATGCTTACAACCTTCCGTCTGATCATGTTCCTCCCTGAGCTATTCCTCTGATCACTTATCTTGCCACACCAGACCCAGAGTTTCTTTTGTGTTCACACTGAGCCATTTTTTCCCTGAGTTCCACAAGAAATACAGGCTGCTTCAACCAAAATTATCTTCCGGATGGCAAGATGGAAAACATGATGAAAAAGCTATAGAAACAACACTCGCTGTGCAGCCCAGACAGTGGTACCGCTCCGTGCCAGCTCAACCATGTCAGCCCACAGGACATCGCTTCACATATCATCCGCTGGTCCATTTAGTACACAAGAGGAGACCCGGCCAGTGAATCTCTGGATGCCGCTGAATGAGCGTGTTGTCCAAACCGGCCCAGCCGCTGAGGCTTGCAATGTGATACCCACGGTGCCAATGGGGACTGATGCCACCCTGTATGTTTTACTGTCAAATTGCGTTCTATCCCACAGCACCACCTGGATGCTTGACCCACAGAACAACAAGAGTACCTCTAATGGGAATTGTGTGCTGGACTATGGTATGGCCGAGATGGAAAAGACTCCAAATTCATGTCATCAAGGTGGTTGTATGATTACAGAGAGGCATCAATTATTGTGCATTGATGATATAACACCATATATATTACAATGAACAGTGGACTTCCATATTATTAATTCCCAAGTCAGATTTATGAAATATGTTTTTAATGTCCCCCTTGTGCTTCACTGTGCTGCATGTAGCACGATTTTCTGACATGGATCTCAACTCATAGCAAGACTAGAGAGAGCTGCATTATTTGTCTTTGAGTAAAGTGATAAAACCTGCACATTCTCAGTGGCATTTCAGTTATGTTCAAATTAGAGGACAGATAACTTGTTACTGCTAATTATCTGGAAAGTTAGCCTTTAATAACAGGTCGTCCTGCTTTGTTCGCTGGCATTCAGCACCGACCTTTAGCCGATATGTGGGATGAGTACGATGAGTGTGACTCGGCGGCTGTGAGACAGGCAAGTGATACCTGCCTACTTGGCAGAGAGGAGTGGTCAGAGGAGAAGGTCAGTGCGCCCCTGATGCTCAGAGGTTCAACACTCAGGGCAGCAGATTCAAACCTGCGGCTGGAAATCAATCGTGCTCTTCCTAAGTATGAAAGCACTCACTTTCAGCTGTGATTCAGAAGAGGAAGGTGATGGCTGGGGAGAAAGGAATACGAGAGGGCTGAGGTTGCTTTTTTTCAAATGTTTGCTGTGAGGCATGAAGACAGTGTGTGGGATGGCACACTGTGGGGTTTACAGCTAACCCTTTAAATGCCTGGCAATGAGCACAGATGAGTAGGCTGGGAGCACCCCCATCACTTGTATGCACGTCTGGAAAGACAACAGTTGCAAGAAGCCTGCCTGTAAAAGAGCTGTATGCTATGAAAGCATGTCATCTGCCTAATTGTGGGAGAATTACAGCCTTGTCTGAATAAAAAAAAAGAGATATGGCTGGATTTGTTGAATGCTATTTCCTCCACGCGTCAGGGAGAGTTGATGAAGGGGACGGGAGGGAAGGGGGAGTTGGGTTCTTCACTTTTCCTCAATTGTTGAGCAACCCACTGAACCAATTCTGCTAAAATACAAGCACATTTCCTGCTTTACACATTTTTTCCTGATTTGGCCCAATCTTCATGAATTAAATCTCTTGTGTTCACATGGAACAGTTAAAATGCCAGATGTACAAGTCCGCCCACCCACTTGGGACTCCTCACATGTTGCACAATTGTTCAAATGAACAATCAGAGCTTTTGTGATAGGAGCGCCGCAGGTGAGCTCTTCTATTTGCAGCATTGGATGCCAATATTGGAGAGAGGCATGGCAACAGTGAGGGAGAATTGGAGTGGACTGTAGTACTACAAAGGGAGAGTATGTTTCACATATATGAGATTGGGGAAAAACGTATATTCATACATATACAGTGTGTTGGCCAGAGAGAACATTGACTGTGATGTTAATAAGCTCTTTTTATACCGTAGCATCATAGACACATTCATTGAAATGTCTGTCTATATGATGTTGTCCTGATAGTACGAGGAATGCTTTGAAAAAATGTGCGTAAACAATCGAGAACAACCGTAATGAGCGGTAATGTTTTTTTCCTCTTTAATTGGTTGTCACTGCATTGCTTATATGAGGCTAATGGTTAATGGAGTCCGGTGTGGCTGTAATTTCAAGTGACAGGATATGTCTACTTCAGGTACTTAAGGTGCAGCCATTTGTGAGTCAGATCATTATGAACATTGAATCAGTGGTCACACTGTGATCAGCCTCCATGGTGCGTAAACATCAAGAAAACTGCAGGAACGAGACATGCTGTATAATATTCCGCAGTTTTGGGCTATTGCCTCTGATATTTATTTTAATGGCCAGAGTAACAATGTCTGCAGGAGAAATAGGAAAAAGCTATGTCTCAAGGTTGTGCTGAGAACAGTGTTTTTTTTTTTTTTTTTGATTAGATACACGACTGCAGGCTGCAAACAAGGAGATTTTCTATATGCTTGTTGATGTATGAGTGGGGGGGAGCAGTAACGTTACCATACTGTCACTGTGTAATTAGTGGGGCGGCAAGCATAAAGTGACAGCACTTTGTTAATTGTAATACTCGATGTTGACACTGTTTACAGTACTAACAGTATAACTAAGAGCATTGCATTACGGAGGCAACATAGAAACAGCTACCTCTGCCTTGTATGATGTATACTTTGTAAAAACGTACCATACAACACTCAAAGCAAAGAGTTTGGGCCAAAATAGGTGGAAGTGAGGACTTTATCCCCTCGCTGAGGAGAAAACGAAGGGCTACTGACTGAACGGGGAAGAGAGTAGAAAAGGGGAGACAAAGTGAGAAACAAACTGACATAGAGATATAAGCTGAGAGGGGAAAAAAACTATTGCTATGGGGGCTTGGGGGGTGGGGGGGTAAATGGAGGAAGAAATGACATACTCAGGAGCGGTGAGGCAAAAGTCTCATGTGATTTAGAGTAGATTTAGAAGGGAAGTGCTGAGAGGGAGATAAGCAGCACAGAAAACTGCTCACAGACCACAGGTTTGCAACACCAGGCCAATGAAGTCGCCTCGGTACAAGAGCAGGGAATTCACATTGTGGGACCATGTTAAGATAGCGGCTTCCCTCTCCTCGTTTCCACACACACACACACACACACACACACACACACACACGGAGGGGGGAAATAAATATTCATTCTCCTCCCATGTGCCCAGTGCTAAAGACTTCTGTGTCCGTGAGTTTCATGTAAATGAGCCATTCACAGCAGTTTAATGATAACCGCCCCTCCCCTCTCCCAGCGCTAAGGCAAGCCAAGGCAAGTTTATGTGTATTGCATCTTTCAACAACAAGGCAAAGCAAAGTGCTTTTCGACAGAAAGGCATGAGCACAACATGAAAAAGAAACACAAAGCGATAGACAAAGGCAATAGAAGAAGACACATGAATAGGATTTCCAAAAGGGTAGCGCAACTATAAAAGAGAAGAGTCGAAAAATAAGCTGAAATTGAAGAAGGCAAATCAAAGTAGGATGAAAATTGCAGCGCAGTGCAAGATATTAATAAATCGTCCCGAGTTAAACTTGATAAGAAGCGGTGGCAAACAAAAGACATCCGTCCTAATTTAAAAGAACAAATCTCAAGTTTTCTCTATTTGTACCAGAAATTTGGTGCAAAAAACTAGACTATACTGCTGTTTAGTTTTGATGCTGTTTTGTGAGTTAACTCCTCGGTCACGACATGTTGAGGTTCAAATCTTTGTTGAATCATTAATTGAAAATGCCTGCCAAACTATTTTAGTTCAGAGCTGAAGACAGACTGTGTGTGACAAGGAATTGATCATACGGCTTCTGTGTTGATGAGAAATAGGGAAGAAACAGGGTGAAAGAAAAAGCTTTAAAGAAAAACCACAACATCAATCAGAATAAAGAAATATTATAATGATGACAGTTAAAACCAAAAATATACTTTGCAAACGAGTTGCAAGCAGCCGATGCAGCTACCGAGATGATGCTAACAAGACCTTGAAGACTCCCACCCAAAAAGGTAAAGCCACAAGGGGATTACAGAGTCAATTACTTATCACGGTATAGCTGTAAAGCTATAGAATAAGACAATTCTGTAGTTATTTTGGGAGGGAGAAGTCTGGGCAAGCGATGCTATAGGATTGCTGTAAAAATGGTAAAATAAATAAATGAGATATACTAGTTCCAGTGATAGTATTTGTTGTGTTTATATTTAGATATAATACAGACTAAAAAAGCTATACATAATTCTATCCAAGATTTTTTCCTATGAATCAAGAGAGAAAATTGTAACATTAACTCTGAGTTGCACTTCATGCTGGGTCGGCAGCACACACTTCACTATTAAACTGCAATCATTTAAGGGTGGTTGATGGGGCAAGTCCGACTCACATAGTCTACCTGAACTAAATCTGTGTAAAGCTGCAGCGTTGTGTGACAATTCTCTGTCAGTTCAGCACTACAAGCAACCCTATTCACATGACACCATAATACCAACAATATTACTTCATGCGGATTTACAAATTGTTGCGGAAGTCTAAACATATCATTTCCCTCAACAACAACAACATAAGGTGTTTTGCTCAAACCTTTTGCAACTGGCAACATGCTGCTACAGTAGCAGCCGCGATATGAGCCATTTATTTTAGCCAACAATGACTAGGAGCCCCTCATTTCCCTCTGACAGATGGAGGGGACCAACCATAAAGCAGGCGCAGAAATCATTAAGTCAGCCAAAGCCCCGCAGAGTTGTTTTAATTGTGCGCTCTGGAGCTGCAGGCATAGCTCACCTGATTGCTGCCATAACTAACTGCCTTTACAGAGACAGACGAGATCTTCCGTGGACATTTAGAGAGTGATTTGTGTCCAGAAGGTTCCCCGGGGAGAGGACGATGGGGAAGGGAGAGACGGAGAGGTGAGGGAACGAGGAGACAAGTCCTTCACAGGAGCGAGCAGATTGGCTGTCGCAGAGAGAGCCGCGTCCAGCAGGAGAGGCTCGAGCACCTGGTTAATGCTTCGGCGGCTCACGATTTACAGCGGGGCCTGCCACTGCGTGCGGTTGGCATTGTCAGCGTGACACCTTGCAGAGGTCTGTGCCTACGGTCCCGACCTTCTGTGTGCGTGTCAAACAGAGCACTCATTCAAAGTGTTAATCGATGGCCTTTCAACCGCCGCGCCGCCGTGCCTGTGTATCAATCACTACATAAAGCTGAGCAACGGGAGAGGACGTGAGCTCACACACTAAGTGCTGTATTACAAAAGGACGTATGCAACACATTCAGACTCATCAGCATTAGTGAGTCGCCCACACAAACGCGTACACACACACATTGGTGAAAGGACGTGAGACGGGCAGAGCGGCACTCACCTCGCTTGTTGACAGGGCGTGTTAGGACTTAAATAGCCCCGTCTTATGCATAAAGGCGTATCAAATTCCGTCACAGAAGATGGCCTGCCAACACTCTCAACCTCGCCTGACATGCAAGTTAGTAAAACAATCCACTTAAAACAAGCTTTACTTTAAGCTCCTAGAGACTGCATTGTGCCAGGCAACTTTGCCATCAGACCTTGAGGCTTCACCGTCTGGCTCCAATCTCCTGAACAGCACAACAAACTAGACGGCATGCATTCAAACTAGCACGCTCGCAGTGGAAGATTTTTCAAAGCAAGCTTCAGCTTGGACCGTTAATAATCCATGTTTATTTTTAATTATAAATGACTTCTTGGCCTCCTCCTGAGCCACAGTGCAGAGAAACTCCACCCAGCTCGGGCCCAGCATATCAGCCCTATATCACATGTGTAGCAGCATGTCATCTCAGTGCACTATAGATTATGTTCCCTCACCCTGCATCTCTCTCTCTTGCTGCCAGTCTAACAGTCTGAACACTTAATCTTGTCAAAGAGGAACACTTAATAAACTCGGAGGGGAAACCCGGCTTTAGAAGCAAATGTGGTTTACACTGGTGATGATCTGCACTATCTACTCGACGCTCTGATGCATATTTATAATCAAAACTCATTAATCAGTAATGATTGGGAGACAGCGCAATAAAGATGGAGACACAGAATCAAAACCGGGGAACCGCTTGATTGGGTGAACACGGTAATTGGGGCGGCTCAGGGGTAGAGATAGTCTGCATGCTGAAGTGCCTTTGGGCAAGATGCTGAACCTGAATTTGGCCCTGATTGGCATAAATTATTTAGATTAGATCAGATCCCGATGTGCACCTTGAGTAGTCGAAAAGACCAGAGAAGCACCTTAATAAAAGCACTTTTAATTGACAATAAGATATTGTTCTCACAAAATAATACATGCATAAAGAATACTGACTTCATGGCCATTTGTGGCCACTGGAGGTATGTTTTATAATTCACCTAAAGACTGAACCTTATTGAGGTTGATGATAACACAAGCTGAATGGAAGATGAGATCGAAGGTGTAAATGAGTGTCAAGGGGTGTTTTTTTTTTTGCTGTGTCTACTACCTCCTCCAGCCTTCTTTCATATCGCTCCCTGTCTGGCACTACAGCCCAAGCTACCCTTTCATGTGTGAATTTACAGACGGTGGCAGCTGCGTTGACGACGTGCCGAGGAGACGTACCTGTACTCTTCCTGGGTGAAGATCGGGATACGGGAGGGCTGAAGGACAGTGATCTCCACCAAAGTCCCGTTGGTCTTCACCGGCTCCCCGTCATCATAGGCTACCACGAACAGCTGCAGTGGGCAGGAGAGCACACATGAACAATTATTATTATTTTTTGTGCCATACTCACTACATAAATAATTCCCTTTCTGAGATTGCCAAGTATTTTTCATCTTTGGAATCGTAATAAAGACAGACTGGCAAAATATAATCTGGCGAGCAGCCTGCAAAGCTCCCAGTGAGCGAGTATGAATGTATTGATCTACATTCATGCACTGTGGTGAATGGAGCCTCGGGGAAGGCATTAAGAGAATAAACCAGACAAATGTATAAGAGCAAAAAAAAACAGAGGAGAAATAAGAAAGAGACAGAGGTTAGAGGAGAACAGACAACATAGTGTAAGTGGCACATTTGCATTAGGACCCAATATCACGAAGGACCTGGTCAACAAATAGTTCTGCAAAGTCACTTTGAGTTGGTGAGAACCCTTTATGTGAGCACTTGGGAGGGAATTTGTTTCATCGATAAAAAAAAAGCTCTTACCAGTCACCGACACAAGTGAAGCAATGGAGTGATCAGTGCCAACTACTAAAAGCAATAGTTTGTGTGTTGATAATCCGGATGCATCATGCTTTGGTGGGGATGAAAAGCAAACTGGACATGGCGCTGTCTTACTGCTGCTGCTGTCTTGACAAGGGACTCCAGGTGCTTTCACGCATAACAGTCGTGCTGCTGTGATAAGACATTTCCAATTTGCAGAGCTTACAGAACGCTATGTTGTTCAATTTCTGTCCAAAATAAATCCACATTTTTAGGGGTTTAAGTTTTTCAACTTGTGCAACTTGTTCTCTGGGGAGAATGCATGCTTTGACAGGGCGGCGCCATACTTGTACACGTTATGAAAATCGGCCTATCGATTAATCATACCAGCCCTAGCTAGCATCTGACTACTTATGTCCTGCAAAGGAAGTAAGCTGGTGCACAGCCTGGACATGAGCCTCCTCTCACTATCACTCTGCTGATACGCCGTCCTCCACCACCCTCATCTCCTCCATTGCTATTGTTGATTTTCATACCGGCATTACAAGCAGCAGCCACCATAATCACCGCCACTCACCTTAAAAGTGACACTGGGCTCCTCGTTGAGGTTGACCTTAGTGATGACTCGTCCGGTTTCCTCTTCCACGTCAAAGATGCTCCCACTGTAAGGTGACCTGTCCAGGTCCACTCTGTAGCGGACGAAGCTGGCCGGAGTGCCCTGGAGGAAGGAGAAAGGAGAACATGAACCACATCAATCCACTTATCTGGACGCCACCTCACACAGGGACAAGCTGCGAAGATGAAGAAAGGACATGTGGAAGTAATTAGGTTCTGTAAAATCTATTAAGTCCATGGGTGTAGCAATATTGTTTGCCTAGGATTACAACTCCTTGATAATTGCTACATTAATTTTCTCATCGTGTGACAGAGCTGGAGTTGTAGCTCTCCTCTACGAAACATGGAAATTACCTTAATGTCTCACACGTCTGTCTCCACATCAGACAGCCTAATGTAAACTTACTGTTATTCATTGATTCGGCTGTTCTTCCCTTTCATTCGGAATAAAAAAAACCCATCTCCATTAACTGCAAGTCTCCGGAGATACTTGCATTCATTAAGCGAGAGCCTGGACTTTAATATGACCCTTTGATTAAGATTAATCAGGGCTCGTGATTACCAATCATCTCTATAACATATTTGATTCCCGTTTCATCTCTTTGGACCTGAAATTTGCTCTGTTTTTTAATAAGCTTTTTTTTTTAAAACTCTGCTCCCTTGCCTAGACAGATTTTGCTCACCAGGGACAGGGCAGAAACCTGCGGCTGGAGAGAGAGAGAGGCAAATCCTGTAGCAGCAGCGGATCCCTCGAGAGGCTTACTCATACAAATGCGTCTAAGAGGTTACAAAAATATCTGAGTGAATTCACAGAGGGGATTCTCAGAAAACAGGGCCTCGTCCCTAAAAGCTCTTCAACTTGTTTTCCAACAGGAAATGGAAAAGAGGACAGGGTCATCAATAAGAAAACACCTCCCACAGATAATCATGGCTTCATTTGTGAGTTTGCCTTTAAGAGCCCTCAGCATTAGAACATCAAACCAATAATAACACAGTACCATTCAAAACCGTAACCTGAGTTTTCCTGAGTTTTCCTGAGCACCATTTCAGATTTGTCAGACATTTACTTGCAACAGAGGCTCAGACATGCGTGAAGAGCTGAATGCACTATAGTAACAGTAACATCTCATACCATCTCCTTCTGCAGACATTACCAGCTGCACGACACCTTTCTTGTCTGGCATTTGACTCACAGACTATGAATGTTTTATGTCCACCGCTGAGTGACCTCGCTGTGTCATTAACATTGCAGATGAGCGACAAAAAAAGTAGACATCCGGTACTTAGTTGTTGCTATCAAAATAGTTTTTTTTTATTGCAACATGGAGCAATTTTTTATTTTCCGGAGAATCCAATTCTCTTTGGTATAAAATAGCCAGGACATGAATTAAAGAACAGGCTCAAAAGCACGAGGAAACACTGACTGATGCTTTGGAGACGCACAACGCAGCTTGAGCTGCGAGAATAAAACAGCAAATTCAACACATTCACACAACTTCATTTTGAAAGGTTGAAATGGTGACTGACTAATGACTGGTGGACAGGGACAAAGAACATTCACTTAAAACAAGGAGAGATGTAATGGACTTGTCTCGTGAAGAAATGGGAATCTCTAAAAACTCTGCAAAAACAACTTTCACTGTCACGAATAACAGACTCAAATCTTGTGCTGACAAATAACCTCCTGTAACATTTGTTTCCATGGTTTCCTCACTGAGGGCGATACAAACATTGAGGTTCTGGGGTTGAGTGGCACTGCCAAAATACACTTTTTAGAAAACCATTAGTATCACTTTTCCACAAGGTGCAGGTGGATAGATATAGTGCCCTCTTTCCAAAACATAGAAAAGCGACTCATGTTTGTCGCATCGAGACTCCGAGCCAAAGTGAGGCTCTTCCTCTCCTTCTGTCTTTGTGCGCGCAGGTCTTTATGTGGCTGAGTAATAGAGAGAATGTGTGTGTGTGTGTGTGCACACATAGTCGTGTGTGTATTTAGCAAGCACTCAACTTAGCCCTGTTCAACCATGAGGTGTCTATGACGGGCATCCTGTCAATAAAATGCTTTGAGCTCCCGAATCCAGGTCAATACGAGACTGGGTTAGTCAGCTCCCATTTGAAAACCTAATTCATTTGTCTGTCACTCCCATGTCTCACTTGTAACCACTGTGCTGTGGCGACAAGGGGATGATTTCCTCCTATCACACGACCTTTTAATGCGCTTTCATTTGAACACCTGTCTTCATTACACTTCATACCCCGATGAAAGCTCGAGCGCTGGTTACACATGTAAAAATTTTAACTTATGATGCTTTTTCTAGACTGCCAACCAATACAACGGACTGGACTTCCATTAAAAGTAAGCTGGACAATCCCTGTCTCTTATTTTTACTCAACTACTTGTCCTAACCTTGAACAGCACCTGATTTTTAACCAACTACAAGTTCCTTGACCCGTTACACTCCCTAATTTTCTACATTATCAGCGGTGAGTTGCACTGTTCTGCTGCTCCAGAACATATAGTGGGGTCTTTTCATACTAGTCATGTCACGGAGGCATAGTTATACATTTTCTACTCTGCAATGAATAAGGCAATGATCTCATTGTGAAAGATCCTTTGTTCAACATCACGAACCACCGAGGCACAGGCTCTCACCTAGATTAAAAAAAAAAAAATCTTGGAAAAAGACAAGGAATTTAAATTACACGTTATCTCACTTTCTGACTACTGGAGAGAGGAAATGATCCCCAGAGATGTTAGAATTACAAAGTTTCCCTCATTCGGCGGGGACGACCCAGACTTCAAAAACAAATGGGAGGCGGTCCTTAATAAATGTTCCCTGGATTTCAAAGGGCAAGTAAAACAAAAGCTCTCGCGCCTGAGCACAGTGAAATAACTGAATCGACGGAGAGGAAAATCTGCGAGGACACTGTCAAACATTCCAAATCTCTGGCACAGACTAAAGTAAAAAAAAAAAAAAAAAGCAGGACTCCAAGGAGGGGACGATGTATTCCTGATCGCACACGTCTACCTGTTCATCTTACAGAAACAGGCAAGTTCGCTCCGTATCATTTAGCCTGCCCAGCATATCCATTGCTGGAGAGGATAAGGAGGCACTACCCTTCACCTCAGTTTTGCCGTTTTTTTAGACAATGGAATGGACACAGACCACAAAAAAGGAAATCATGACGCGGCAGACTGAGGACACAGACAGCCTCAGGACTACCATCTACAGCCATAAAGCTTTCCCCGCAAACAAACCATGAGACGTGGATCAATATTACAGATACACCTCTTCCTTCTGACCATGTACCACTCCTGTCCATGTCTTTTCATTTTACATAAGAAGGAACGGTATAAACCCATAGTCCTTGTCCTAGAAGTTCTTCCTGATCATTACACAATGGTGGAACCGAGGTGGTGCTACACTTTCAGCATGACATATCATATCTGACACTTTATCTCTATAAAACTGTTATATTTGGCTCAGTGACCCCCTACCTCCAGTGTTTGCTGAGCCTCTGCCTTCTCTTTCATAAACACTGAAAGACAGCCTGATGGGAATACACCTACCAGCCCTCTAAACTAAACACCTTTCTGTTTTCTGTCTCTGTATACCATCATCATACCTTCCTCTTAGTATTTAATGTTATTGGTGTTACGTCATGTCTTTGGACAAGTACTATTGAGGGTGATCCATTGTAGTAGGGCCATATGGGGTTACTGTCTATTCAAACTATTGTATATCTTTGTCTGATAGTCCTTTTCGTTATTTATTTGTTGTGCAGGGTTATTGTTGTTAGTAAATGATTAGTTATTTTCACAATCATTGTCCATCATTTATTAATTTGGGATTTACTCACTGTTCTTTGCCAGTGTACGTTACAGTACATGTTTACACATATTTTGTTTGTGTCATTTCTTGTAAGTGAGGGCAAGTGGGCAGCCGTAATCTGTCACATGACCTCTTTCTCTTGTTGCACTTTATATGCTGATGAAGACTTGTTGAGTCATTGGTTATCTACGTATAGATAAAGGAACTTTAACTTACACTGACAACCAATACTATGGACTTTTTTTTATTTTTTTATTTTTCCTACCTATTATTTAGGCCTCAGCACTGTAGATATTTTCTACTGCACCAGAATTCTCTGCAGTTCAGGGAATAAAATCCTGTATTGGGGAAAAAGTTCAGATCAAAAAGAATGATTTCATAACTGCACAGACCGAGAGGTTGAGAGCAAATAGGCAGGGGAAGTAGAAGGAGGGTGAGAAGTGAGATGTACAGCAGTTGTTGTGGCGCTCTGAGGATGTTTTACCACCCACAGCTCGGACTGACAGGCATCCATATCCCTCAGCGTTTATGTGCTGTGGAGAGTACATAAGCTCACCCAGCCCTGGTGAGATCCCATCAGCAGGAGGGCCACTGATAACAAGCATCGAGTCCAGCCGCACAGAGCTTCACTGAAAAACGCATTCAGAGCTGGAGACTATTAGGGCAAGGCAGGAAGGCCGCTGGGCGAATGCTATTTCCCGTTTTTATAGAGGAAATGTTTCAAATTAAATAAGAAAAAGACACAATGTGTCATGAGAAAAAAGCTCGTTTGGTGAAGTGTCTAAAAAAGAAGAAAAAAGTCAGTAGCACAGCCCAAAAGAAAGAGAAAATGGGAGCAAAAGACTGCTGACTCACCAAGAGCAATAACACATTAAGGTGGGTGGTAGAGCCCGATAAAAGAAGTTCAGCTGAGGTGAATGACGTGGAACCAAACATGATCAGGACATCCATACATACATCCAATGCTATTGACAAACTCAAAGCAATAAACTTAAAAAGTCACATGCACAACACGCAATGTTCTCCATGGCTCCTGTGTTGCCTCCTTCTATGACATAGAATTTCTAGTCTACACAGGGTGGCACGATTTCTCTTCTGCATTGTTTGATTGTGCTCCTTGGTTTGCAGATGCCATAAAAAAAATAGAAAACACTCCTCTTAGCTCTATTCCCCGGAGAACCTGCTCAGACACAGTGGTGTGTGAAGGCGTCTGAGGAATTGTGACGCTGTCTGAGACAACCGATAGATGACTCACACAAGTGAAGACCTCCTTAAGATATATACACACATATCACTGTAGCTTCAATGAGAGCATCAGAGTGCTGAAAACATCTTTTAAATCCATCTATGAAATGCTATGGCTGAACGTGGCTGATGTTCCGAGCACAACATGCAGTGAACCGCTGCCTTCAATAAAGACAGAGATGGAATCAACATGTGCTATTTAATACAGAGCTCTTCAACAGGAGGTCCTGGACCCCTAGGGGGTTTGCAGAGTTACAGCAGGGGGTCCCCAAAATAATTTGATCTCTAACTTTTTTTCTTCCAAAATGTAAAATGTCCAAATATACCTTTAATCTAAACATCAACACACTAATAATGTTAATTGTTGTGTTAATGTTAAATTCTAATGTAGAAATACAACAACAAAAACATAGAATTACAATATGTTCTATACATATGTGAATTTGTCAACAATAATTTTTTTAATGGCTTAAGCCTTGTATACATACATCATTGCAAAGTACCTTCATACGTGGCCCTATAGGCTGCACTACACATTATTATTGGCCCTGTTTAATAAGAAACACAATTTTATATGATATGTAATATATCGTCACTATCAGCCAAGGGTTCCTTGGCCTAAAAAAATGTTGAAAACCTCCGATTTAATACTCACCGGTGGGTCTTGGTCCTCAGCAAACACGGTTGTGATGACTGTTCCTTTCTCTGCATTGGGGGCCACCATGCCCTTATACAGGTCTTGGGTAAAGACAGGGGAGAAGTCATTCATGTCCTAAAAAAAAAAAAAAAAAAAAAGGGAGACATTCCATAAATGTAGGCGTATTAAATGCATTGGTGATATTTGTAACCATGGTTAAATTGCAGTTATACACCATTATCGACTCGGCAAAGTACAAAAATGTTCAGCTACAGTGCAGATTAAGAGGTAATAGAGGACGGGCAGGACAGACAGGTCAGATTTGGCATTAAAAGGGTGAAATACATTTATCAATGGATTCTACTACTACTTTTGCTGATGCTGTCAGCATGCATAAAGAGACATATTATTTGCAGATTTGCCAGCTGCTTCTTTTTTTTGGATATCAGCACTTCCAGCAAGTTATTGTGGATTCAGGCAAAATATCCCACTGCAGAAATTCACCATGGCCCCAGGCTTTGTCCATGTACTTTAAGAACTGTGCATCTGAGCTGAATGTGATCATGTGCATTCACTGTAATCCACAGTGTTACAGATGAAAAAAATCCATCTGTATTCTAAATTTAAAATATTAAATTGACCCTTAAAAATCAGACCTTGCATATTATTTTGTCTGGCTGATAAACACTAAATATTACATTGCTTTACACAAGCTTTATGTTGATATATTGGTCATTAATCATGACATCTAATTAAATGTTGACAAAATACTGCTGCTGCTATGTAATTTTTTATAATTAACGATATGTTCATAATGGTATGTTTTCATTAGTGACTAACTGAAACTAAGGATTACAGTTTTTTACTTACTTTACTTACTTTTAGTTACTTTAGAATGAGCCCTTGATATTTCGGAGTCCGCCATGTTGCACCACTATGTTTCTAGCAGTCCGAACTAAAAAACTAAACACTGCTGTAGCAAGGCCCTCTCGTGTTTTTCAGTTACCTGAAGGCCTCCGTAGTTCTCCAACAAATGTGAAACCGTGGTAATGTAAGCAGATGATGTAAACGTGTGGTACCACTAGCTGCCGTCTGATTTCCGTTGCTCCTAAAGTAGTGTCAATATGGTAAGGCTGGCCTCTGCGGCTCACGTTATCGCATTTTTGTAAAGGGAGAAGCTGGTTGCAATCTGCAGCCGCACCTCTAGATCCTCCAAAGTGTGCCATTAAAGCATTGAATAAAGCAACATTCATTTAATACCTGCTTTATTCTCTCAAGAATAATTGGGCCTGAATCCTAAGCACCCTTATGGTGCATTTACATTTTGTTAAGATGGCACCAAGAACAAGGTTTTCTTATCTTGCTGAATGTACAGTCTGATGTTTAACTGGAGAGCAAGTGATCTCCTATCTTTTCTACCCCTTTAGGCAGCGAAACAGTTTAGTTGGGATTAAGTGATATAGCTTCCCTGAACACTCTAAATATCACCTATTGCTTTTAATCACGTTCTCCCTGTAAATAATGCAGCACAGCTCAACTTTATGGGCCGGCAAAGAAATGAGATCTTGTTAACTGTGTGCAACAGTTTGCTTTGCTTTGTGAGGAAGGCAAACTGGGTAAAACACTCGCACATCTCTCAGGAATAGATTAGTTCTGTGGTATAACCTCTGGAGCCTGATCTTCCTGTCTCTTGACTTTTTCTCTTTACTTTTTGCTGTTTTGACTGTGCCACGGGCAACGGAATGTGTTCTTTTAAACTCAGTGGCAGAGGGCAGTCTCACTTTGATCTATACATAGGTTTACTGTTCCCCAGCAGAAAATCTATGATCCAGCTTTTACTTTGAACAACAAAGCCTAATCATTGTGCTGCAAGCGTTCACAGAATGCGAGCCCAGACACAGTCATGTTTGCTCGAGTCATGCATGTGCTTCATACACACACACACACATACAGAATCAAGGTGTCTGTCTTACATTTCTCAAGTGCAAGAATAGAAGAAAGGGTATGGGATACTTGTTCGGAACAAAAAAAAAACGAAGGACACTCGATCTGTCATCTCAAGGCATCCGACAACAAAGAGGAAGCAACAAAACAACACGTGGGGAAATCAAACACAAACGACTTCAAATAACCCTCTGGAGGTGTGATATGAGGGCGGAAACGGAATGAGTCGTGTCAGCTCCGACTCCACAGAGAAGCTTGTGTGATTCCATTAGGCTCATTCGAATTCATGTCTGCCGCTTCAAATAGCAGACGTTGGTTAGATCAGCGGCTGTGAAAATGCCTTATCCTATCAAACGCAGTTCCTCGGTGACGGCGTGAACACACTGCAACAAAGCTTTGGTCTTATCAGAGGACCAACTCGATCCACAGGTTGGCAAGCCATTCAGTGAGCCTGCTTGAATGAGCTTAGATGCTTTCATTCAGTGTAATATAGGAACGCTTGATTCCGAACAGCCGGGTGGACTGAATTTACACAGATTTGAATTCACAAATTTTTAAACGCAGAATTATTCACAGAGAAAGAAACAACACACACACACACACACACACACATTAATGCACACAAACAAACACGTGTACACACACAAATAGCAGCACAGCGTAAGGTGTCTAATCCTTTCGTTGGGATTCGGCAGTTAATCTCTTGAAAGGTTGTAAAGGGAATACAAGCTCCTGAAAAAAACCCTGACATAATTGCTGTCACAAAGCTAATGAGTCATTCAGATCCGGCATAGCACCGTGTGCAAGGCAGAAAACACCTTTCCCTCTTATCCTTTGTCCCGGTGATGCTACCAGGGCGAGCGGGTCGGGAGGCCAAAACATGTTTCACAAAAGGAAAATGCATTCAGCTTTTTCGCACTGAATGGAGCGAAACTCAATTGAAACTCAATGTTGCAAAAGCAGCACAGGTGCAGTCCTGTACAATATGTCTCCAATCCCCTTTTGGACTGTAGCTTGGAAGAGCTGCTATTGCTGTAGAACTCCGCTAATGAGGGGCCACGTATTCACAGCCAGTGCTGCTGCTCCTGAGGGGACGATGAGGATGGATGGAAGAAGAATAGATCACTGAGAGGTCGTGGTGCACTGACTATCATGGGGGCTCTTACCGTGATGCGGACCGTGACGGTAGCGAGCCCCGGGGGCATGACCCCTCCTTGGTCGACAGCTTCCACCTGGAAAGTGTAAGAGGCCCCCATGCCCATGGCTGCTAGGTTCTCGAAGTCCAGGGTCTGCAGCATTGCTATTTCCCCCGTGATGGGGTTCAGTGAAAACAGCTGCCTGGCCGACTCAGTCTTGATCCGATATGTGACGTTGGAGAAGAGGTCCGAGTCCGTCGCCTATGAGGGAGGAAGAGGAGAGCTATTAGGGGAAACGGTCTTAGTACACAAACAGAGGGCATGCCTGGAGAAAAAGTGAAGAGAGAGGGAGAGGAAGACACATACACTTTAAAAAATTGGTGCTTACATATACACGTAAGCACTGGGGATGCGGATAATAAATATTAATGTTTCTATTTTAACTCTACATTTATATGCTGCAGGGGTTACTTACATCAATCATTAATAGGTTCTGATTAAATTAAACCACTAAGGGGAGCTTAAGTTGGTCCTCATTGCATAAAATCAAAACTCTCAGAGTAGATATCATTCGCAAAGGCTACTGCAAACACACACACACACACACACACACACACAAACACACAGTTTCAAGCTACTGAACTCGCCCACTTCCTTTTCTCAGAGTCTCCATTTAGAGTTAAGGTGACGTTGTCTAGGAGATTAACGGTGTCACAGTCCTCACTGTCACTCCCACCGCTCGAGCCTCCCTGCTCTAACGTTATCCCATCCATCCATTCATCCATCCATCCATCCATCATCTTCCGCTTAGCCGAGGGTCGGGTCACAGTGACAGCAGGGCATTCCAGGCGTCCCTCTCCCCAGCAACACTGGCCAGCTCCTCCTGGGGGATCCCCAGGCGCTCCCTGACCAGTGTGATTCCTCGGTAATTCGAGCACACTCTCCAGTCCCCTTTTTTTTAAAAAATGGGGACCAACACACAGGGTCTGCCACTCCACAGGCACTGAACCCGTCTAGCGACATTAAAGAGACGTGTCAGCTATGACAGCCCTACAACGTCCAGAGCCTTTAGCATCTCAGGGCGAATCTCATCCACCCACGGTGCCTTGCCACTGTGCAGCTTATTAACTACCTCAGTGACCTCTGCCAGGGAAATGGGTGAACCCCCCCAAGTCTTCAGGCTCTGCCTACTCCATAGAAGACGTGATGATTGGGTTCAGGAGATCCTCAAAGTGTTCCTTCCACCACCCGACATCGGCGGCTGCTGTTATCCCTCTCTGGGAAATGTCACTCACAATATGCTAGCAATTAGTCTCTCCTGCACTCAGTGGCTCTGAACACACATGGTTTCCTTTCATTTCAAAATAGAAAAAGGTTGTTTTTCCCCCATAATGTATGGAGCATAATGTTCATGTTTGTCAGGAAGGATGGAAAAATACTATAATTAAAGCGTGTTGTGAAAAAAAGAAAAATACAGCTTTAAGTCTCCTTCCATTTGAGTCTAAAATGCCCAAACAACTGTCACGATGACAATTTGGAGAAAAAAAAAAAGTTCCTCTCTGCTGTGTATATAAGGCCCTGTTTCTGCCTGTCTCTGTAAATGTTGCTGCCAAGAAGATTTTGACATTTAAACACCTAATTGCTTGTACTTGAATTTTAGAGATGTTAAAAGCTTGTAGTTTCAGCGGTTTACAGAAACTGTGTTATATTATATAAAAAAGAGGGACAGGCGATGTTTAATGATGAAGAGAGAAAGAATAAATGCCAATAAACATGCACATAATTACTCACGCTTAGCTTCAGGACCACTGTTCCCACAGGGCTGTTCTCGGGTACGTTCACCACGTACGTTTGCTGGGAGAAGACCGGGCTGTTGTCATTGATATCCGTGACCTGGATCGAGAGGGTCAAGGTGGTCCGCCGTGGATCCACTGCCCCATCTGAGGCCTCTACCACCAGGTCATATTGGCTCCTTAGCTCCCGGTCGAGAGGCACTCTGGTGTAGATACTGCCGTTAGCGCTGATTATAAAAAGATCTGGATGATTCACAATCCTGTAGCGCACCTGGCCATTAAGCCCTGCATCTGGATCTGTGGCCTGAGTAGAAAGAAAATCATCATATGCCTCCATTATGGGTATAAACATATACTTATCTTTGTTTACTCAGTGTAGGAATATACTAGGAAATGTTCCCCCTGCTACAGTAATAGAAGTGTTTTTTTGGACAGTTTAGGTGGTCTAATGTCTGACATTTTCGTCTTGCTGATGTAGTTTTCAGCCAATCCTCATATAATTCAGCCAAGCTCATAATGCAAGTAAGTGAACTTTAATGACTGTTATTCATTGGTCTGTGCCGACGCGGACTGAACAGACACGCAGAGTGAAATATAGCCTGGATAATCAGATGGAAGCATAATAGTCAGCTAATGCTGCAACGGCCATTATCCTACACTGGACTGAGGGACGGCATATGTTGGGAATAAAATGCGAGTTAGTGGGGTTGCAAAATTAAACATCAATAGTAACAGGGAGGTAGAAATATTCACCAACACAGCATAGGAACAACACGTTAATACTGAATCGCAGAGGTATTTCCCTTCAAGCAAACAGCTGTTGTGGGTCCATTACATGATCCATTAAAAAACCGGCTTCACCCTAAAGCCCTGATTATGCTTCCACGTAGTGATCACGCAACGGCCACGCAGTTGCTTGGAGACCATGATGGTTCTGCGTTGGGTTTACGTGTCGAAATGCAATTCAATGCCACACCGGTCGAGGGCGCTATGTTTTTTGTAAAGACTGACCGACCGACCAAGACTCTTGACTTATATCGTCGTTAGCCTCGTTATAGCCTATTTGTTTACTTTCCGGCTTTAAACATCCACTTTTTTTCAAAACTTGGTGTTTTATTTCTTTGTGCAAAAGCGACAAAATGCAAACAATAAAACGAGGTGAAAACAATAAAATAGCCTATTAAAAGTTTAAATGGCGGTGTTTATGAGTGGAAACCGGATAGTGGTCTCCAGCGGATGTAGTTAGCGGACCAATAACAGCCAATGCCGCTGCGTTGGTGTTGCGTTGGTGCTGCGTCGCCTCGACGCACGTATAGGATTTTTGGGAGGTGCACATCAGGCCCTTGCGTTGGATGTAAGGGGGGTCCGCAAGGACGTAAGGGGTCCGCAAGCCCCCTTGCGTTGTGTTGACGCGGAAGCATAACTTGGGCTTAACACCTTATATATTTACAGAGGGTACTTTTGATACTATTGCTTCTGTTAATACTACCACTACTGCTATGTACAAATGTACTAAAATGTACTAACTGAAAATCATGAGCGTATTCTACTCCTGCTCAATGTGTTAAGTGTCCTGCTATGACTTCTGTTGTGATATGACACTATTAGGGGTGTAACGGTTCTGAACCGAAACGGAAAACCTTGGTTCAGAGGACTTCGGTTCAGAAACTCATTCTATCTTCCCGAACCTCGGTTCATCCCCGCCCGACCGCACACGTGTGTCAGGTCCCTCCGGTTAGTTTCATTTCTGCAAGATGGCTAATAAACCTGAGCTAGCGGGTCCCCCGTGTTTACACAGCTTCTTCTTCGTTGGTGTTTAATAGCGGTCGGCGTATACCTGGCTGTTAATCGTGACGCGAGTTTCACGCGAGGGTATGAAAAGGTTTCGCTTAATTTTCTTTTCTCATAAATGCTTATATTATCAGGTCGACAAGCATTTATAAAAAAATCGGCGAAACTTTTTCATACGCTGGTGTGAAACTCGCGTCACAGAAACAGCTGGGTAAACGCCGACTGCCATGAAACACCAACGAAGAAGAAGCTGTGTAAACACGGTGCGGTCTACGCAAACAGCGTAGCTTTAGCAGTAGAAGCTATCAGGCAAGTGTTCTTTTTAAATAAACTCCTGATGTACTTACAAACTTTAAAATGCCTCGTTTTGTGAGTACTACGGAGCCCCCCTGGTGACATTGGATAAAAAAAAAATAACGCGTGGCCACGAGATAGTAATGTGTGGCCACGAGATAGTAATGCGTGGCCACGGGTTATTATCTCGTGGCCACGAGATAGTTAATGCGTGGCCACGGGTTATTATCTCGTGGCCACGAGATAGTTAATGCGTGGCCACGCGTTATTATCTCGTGGCCACGAGATAGTTAATGCGTGGCCACGAGATAATTCACCTTCAGTAGCGGAATGGTTATCCATATGTAGCTGCCTGTCAGTGATGATGCTTATTCATGAATAAAGGCAATTATAGTCTGCTTTTGTATTCAAGAGTAGCTTTGTTATTATTGTCATGGCAACTATAATGTCAATAATAATGCTATGACAGACTACCGCGGTCAAGCCAGCCGCAACTCCGATCTCCGTAGTCAAATCAGCCGCACTTAAATCTCGAGTGTACAAGTACTCTCAGCATTGCGGTAAATGCGGAGAAACGTCGTATTACTTTTGGTTTTCAAAATAAAGGTATTAAGAACAGTAACCATTTTTACTGTACCAATTAAGAGAAATTACATCTCTGACTACATACAGACTGGAAATCAAGCAATTTTACTGTACAACCTATTATTCGTTAAATGTAGGACTTTAACTTTGTAATTTCTCTTAATTGGTACAGTAAAAATGGTTCAAATTAAACATACTTGTAGTCCTCTATGTGTAGAAGTCAAATATACCACCCATAGCCAGGAATTATTGAGCAAAGTGTTTTTACAGTAGCTCAAATATGGGCAAATATGCAATCTCCAGATACAAATATGGAACTTTGTTGTTGAATTTCTCCACATTGGTACAGTAAAACAAATGATAACAAGTGTTTTTTATTCATCATAGGCGCATGAATCACTTTAATGTAACATTTTATTTTCAATGGTTGGTAGGTTCGATATATAGCTTACTGTTCTTAATACTTTTATTTTGAAAACCAAAAGTATTACGACGTTTCTCCGCATTTACCGCAATGTTGAGAATACTTGTACGCTCGAAATTTAAGTGCGGCTGATTTGACCACGGAGATCGGAGTTGCGGCTGGCTTGACCGCGGTAGTCTTTCATAGCATTATTATTGACATTACAGTTGCCATGACAATAATAACAAAGCTACTCTTGAATACAAAAGCAGACTATAATTGCCTTTATTCATGAATAAGCATCACTGAGAGGCAGCTCCATATGGATAACCATTCCGCTACTGAAGGTGAATTATCTCGTGGCCACGCATTGACTATCTCGTGGCCACGAGATAATAACCCGTGGCCACGCATTACTATCTCGTGGCCACGCATTACTATCTCGTGGCCACGCATTACTATCTCGTGGCCACGCGTTATTTTTTTTTTTATCCAATGTCACCAGGGGGGCTCCGTAGAGTACAAACCCTATGTGTACTACTGCAGAGGTTTGGTAACATTCCATGCATTATTAGTGTAGACTGGTCTTAAGACAAATGTTTATTATTTGTATTCCTTAAGAGATTAATAGAAGTGTTTTTTAAAAAAAATGTTTTTGTTGTGGACTTGTTTAAAGAGAAGTGTTGTACTTGTTAATATAACTAATGTTCATGTTCTTGATATATCCTTTAATAAAATCCAGACATTTTTTCTGGAAGTTTTCCAAAAGGTTTTTCAGTATGTTTTTAAAAACCGAGGTTTGAACCGAACCGTGAGTCAAAAACCGAAGTCGAACCGAATCGTGGTTTCGGTGAACCGTTACACCCCTAGACACTATACATAAAATTTGATTGAAATTGAAAGCACAAGGCCATGTAAGCTAGAGTGCAACCGAGCATTATCAACTGTTATGCATTTGAGTCCCGTTTCCTTTGCTTCATATTGAGATAAGAGTCTCTGTCCTTCCTAAAAAAATATTTCAGAGAAACAGTTATGTGAGGCACGCTATTGGGAGGGTTAAAATAAGCTATCTGCTTGACAATAATGAAAATGTGTGTGTGGTGTGTTTGCGTGTGTTTGTTCCCCAATGGTCTCCTGTGTGTCTTCTTTGTTGTAATTGAGAGAGACAAAAAGAGGGCGATCAAGCCACATTTCATCTGGCTGTTTGGTAATATTTTATGGACCTGAGTGCAAGTAGGGACAAGGCAGTACCGGGAGGGAAAATCAGGGAACAGTTGAGGAGGGAGGAGGTAGACATATGGTTGCTAAAAGCTAACCCCAATTTGTTTTACACGGAGTGCCTGACAAATATACAAAGCCAAGGCTAAAAATTGAACCTCAGCATTAAGCCTTTGCAAAACAGACTAAAGCGCATCATGCCGATATGTGCATACGGATCACTACTTCTTTGAAGTCATTACATAACAAACATTCTCACAGCCCTTGCCTTGTAAGGCGTGTAATCCAATTATTTCACAGCCAATATAAGCAAATAAAATATGCATTTTTCTGTAGCCAGAAATGGACAAAGTATACTGTGTAGGTATTGTAGAGATCTGTGCAGGACTAATCAGATGTTGGCAGACATAACACCGTAATGTTGTAATGTTGTACTGCCTGGCCTTGGTGGAGGCTTGAAAGCCTTCATTTGTTTGCCCAAATTATTATGAACATAATGATTTGGCCACTTTTTTGGCAATAAATCACAGCTCATCGTCTTCCTTAGACTGTAACAGCATGGTGTGGCAATCTTTGACATAGTCTTTCAATCAAGACTCATTACTGATGGTAACTGGCACTGACTTTGGATTGTGAGCTGGCGGGCAGGCATGAAGGGGAAAATGGAAAAACCTCCTGCAGATGATTTCAGCACAAGAAACAGCTTGAGCAGGTGGCAGCAGTCCTTAACAAAACATGCACACGCTTTGCAAGATTGATGCTGAAACCTAAAATTTGGTTTGAATTGCCCACTAATACCGTCGGCAGAATGATGATTCGCTAAACCCCTGGGCAAAGTGTTTCCTAAACATAACATAAAGCTGTCAGCCCCTTAAAATCAGACAAAAAGATCCGATACCTAGAAGTGTGTTAACCAAGTGAAATGCATCCAATCAGTGCTTGAAAATGTCTTCAGTTAGGAGGAAGATAAAACCATCAAAAACACTTCATCAAGGCATTTTTCTTGGTTGGAAAATAAATGTGCATTATATTGAACAGCCTCTCCAATTAGCAAGAATTCCACATGATACGAAAATCACTCTACGAGCACAAACAGCAAAGCTGTCTATTGTGATAACCTATGGTGTAGAATGAAAACAGGGTGAGAACCAGTTCCATTTACTGGAGCAATAATCCCAAACGCTTCAGGGCTAGCATTAGGCTACTTAATAGCATTATACTTTTGCACTGCTGTCATCTTCACCATTGGCAATTGCCCAAAGCCTTGTGGTTGACTGCATTATTACACTTTCTCTGAAGGGAAATTCAAGGTGCTACAGGAAAACAATTAAGTAGCCCAGTAACCTATCCCATGTAAACACAAAATAACACAAATAGCAGCTTAATCTCATCGATTCCTCCATCGCCACTAGACTTTTACTTAGCGAGTCATGTGACAGCAAGCTGTAAGCTTTTATTCTGATGATGCTCTCGCTCCACAACTCTTGTTTTTTCCCCAATATTCCTTTCATCATTGGCCCATCATGGTGTGTGAGTGTTTCTCCCATTGTACAAAACCAACAGATCTAATATTCAACAAGTGGTCCTAAATGGTAAACGGGGGAAAATGCTCCTCCTCCTTTGTTGAAACCTTGGATTGGAGAGTCTGTTAAACAGAAAAAGCAGAAAAAGCCCTGAAATTTTTCCCCTCTAAAACTTTAATTGTATCCTTCTTGATTGTCTGTGTACCTTGTGGATGACATAATGGGCCTAAATGAGAATTGCCACATCTTTATCTATGGCTGGAATAGGGAGGGGAATTCATTAAAGCAAGACCCTTAGTTTATTAAATCACCTTGCGACTTGCCTGCAACTAGACATAAAATCTTAGAGAAACACACGCTTACTTTACAACCTATTACAAAAAATATTAAAAATTTGCTTTTGGGTCATTGCCTTGATAAGATGCTAAAAGATTTCTAACTTGGTGTTTGGTCTTTATTTGCCAAACGAGTTCAGGTAAGTAATAACGTTCCTCCTTGTTGAACTATAGAATTTTTTTTTTTTTTTTAGATCTCTGTGTTGTGTTTCTGTAACTGAAATCCCTTCTAAGTACTGACTCAATAAGTCTAGATAAGCACACTCTTTTCGTTTAAGAGCAAAGTAAATCTGGATGTTGTCTGCGTAGCTATGGTCTTGCAGCATTTTGCCCAAACATAAGAATTCAGTAAAAAGAAGGGTGCCTCCAGTTAACCATCGGCAACATTTGCAGTGAAAATAAGATGTCCAACTCAATATCGTCATATTATTATTATATTTTCCATCCCTTCATGATCAGCTACAACAGCCTCCCTATGTGCATGTGCATGGACAGTATGTGTTGAGCTAAGTACTTTTCTTTCATTCAGAAAGGCACAGCTTCCACTCAAGTTGGCAATGTATCAGCTGAGAAAACCTTCCAAGGCAGGAGAGAGAGAGAGAGAGAGAGAGAGAGAGAGAGAGAGAGAGAGAGAGAGAGAGAGAGAGAGAGAAGAGAGTGGGGTGGGCTAAGCTATAATCTAGCTACTGGCTGCATTTGTGAGGAAAGACTTGGGAGTTAGCTTTACCTCTTTCAAACACCGAGCTTCCCTCACATGTCCTTTTGTCTTATTTCACAGTTCATAAACTCCCAACATTTTCCGGTTGTTCATTCTATTACCTCCTGAAAAATGTAATGGGATGGCTAATGTTAAAAGTATATATTCTGAAAGGCGACCAAATGTGACTCATGTAAGAGTGCCTGTTTACCCTTGGTAAATGTATTGTTTGCATAAGCAATTACAAAATTTAAATAGCACGGAAACAAATACTCCCAATAAAAATGTAACTTTCTGGATTTTTTGTAATGTTTCAAATGCTTAAAAAGCTACAAGACTTCAAAACTATTTTTATAATTTAAAGCGTAGAGACTGGTTTTGTAATATCACCTTAACTCCACTGCAAATCCCCCCAAATATCTCTTAGTGCAATGTTTCAGAACAGTGATTTGGGAGAAAATATGGGGATTTGCGGATGCTATTTGATTTGAAAGAGAAAGGGAAACAGATCCAGCTCCTGGATCATATTGCCTCATCGGCCACTTTGTAAGCATGTACTGTAGGTGCAGAGGATGTCTGCTGTCATTATTCCACAAGTAATCCACTGACAAACATCAGGCCAATTCATCTACAACAGCAATTACAAAAGCCTGGCTGCTCGGTGGAGCTGAACAGAGCCAGTTAACAGGGATGCAGCTCCGGGTGACAAATCTGCCCAAAAACATTGGCCTTGTTGGGGAACATGGCAGGTCATTTTTTAATGGACAACAACAATGAGAACTGAGACACAGTTGCAATTCAGCGGTTTGTACAACTAAGGACACATGGATATACATCAGTGGGAAGAACAGCTGATCTACTGTGGATTGTTAAAAAAAGAAGGATATGTGGATGTTGGTGAAACATCAGCTTAGTCATTTCAAAAGAACACAACAACATACTCACCACGACTTGTCCGACAAATAAATTGGCCTCTTCTTCTCGAACGGTAAAATTAGTGGGTATGGTGAGGTCAAACTCGGGGTCGTTATCGTTGACATCAGTGACTACCATGTTCACAGTGGCAGTGGATGTCTAAAGAAAAAAGGACAATAGAGACCAATATTATTCAATGTTCATTTCATTAAGTAGACCATAAAGACAGATAGTATTATCTGGCCAAAGTCTGGAGGAAACTTTTTAAAATAAAAACACGTGTTTAGTGTTGTCACGATACCAACATTTTGGTACCGGTACCGGTACCAACATGTGTTTCGGTACTTTTCGATACTTTTTCAAATAAAAAGTGAATCCAAAAAATGTCATTACTGACTTTATTTTAATAGAAAATCTTAGAACAATAACATATTAATCAGCAAACAAAATAAAATACCACAAATACAAGCTTTTCTAATGCACACAATTTTAAAAATGTTAAAATATAAATACAATAATATAATATAAAATATAATAATATAAATAAACCAGATCTTTTTTTTTCTTCCAGAGCTACTTTTGTTAAGAGTGAAGGACGGTGGCGCTTGCTTTTAGCACTGAATGTGACTTTTCTTCCTGAGTAAATGACCTGTCGTTCCCTGAGCTCAGTGTGCAGGTCTGGGTTCTTGTCCTTTAAGTGTTTGGCTAAGTCGGAGGTGTTTCCGCCGTTAGCCATGCATGTTTTTAAACACCGTTTACACAGTGGTGCATCGGCGTTAACTGCCTCGCTTTGCGCATTTATTTTTAGCTAAAGTACGGCCATATCGCACGTCGCAGCGCTGGTTTGTCCGCAAGTTGCGGCGTGATGACGGTTGCAGCAGCCGTTCTCCTCTCTCTCTCTCTCTCTCGCTCTCTCTCTCTCGCGCTCTCTCTCTCTCGCGCTCTCTCGCGCTCTCTCTCTCTCTCTCTCTCGCTCTCTCGCGCTCTCTCTCTCTCGCGCTCTCTCTCTCTCTCTCGCGCTCTCTCTCTCTCTCGCGCTCTCTCCAAGCTTTCCTCCTGCTCCGTTTGTTGCTACCGTCCACGCTGCTAGCTAACTTGCTAGCGGTTCCCTCCGGCTTGCTTGCTTTTTCTTTTTATCTCCCCAAGCTGCGGCTCGCTCCTCGTCCTCTCAGCTGTAGTTACAACGCGGTGACGTCACGCGGCGAGTTCGCCGCGCTGTTGCGGGGCTGCCGGCGGCGCTGCAAGTACCGGTCCCGTCCAAATGCAATATAGTACCGTTTTAAATGCCTCAGTACCCCGGTACCAAATTAGTACCGGTATACCGTGCAACCCTAGTGTTGACTTAAATTATCTCACGCCTAACTAGCAGAAGCATGAGAATTAATTAAAGTTGACTGCTGAAAACTATAATGAATGAGTATCAAGTAGCATCTTCTCAATATTTTGTACTTATCGCATCCAGTACAACCTTGCAGAGTTGCTAAGAGGCTATTAGTGTTGTTGACACATAAAACACCAATTGATGTCAAATTACCGACAACAACATAGACAGTGTCACAACCCCTATGAAAGTGAATATTACAATAATTAAATACGCAGAGGAATACGCCTACAAGCACTTACATACTATCAGGGACATCAGGTGGAATTTGAATGTCAACACAGATGCACAGATGTGTGCATAACAGTACACAACAGTGTACTAATTCAGTTTGTATTGACCTTCTGCTTGTTGTCGAGGCAGATGCATTGGTGGTCATTAAGAGCAAACTGTAAAAGGTTGTAAGATTGGGGGGGCGTAAAAAAATAAGTGAAATCAGATCTATCACATCTTTCGTCCTCTCAATAACATGTAACATCACTTTTTATGGTATTAGAGGATGTCATGGACTATATTTTTTTAATTTACTTGAGTAAATCAAATTATGTGTCTATTTTGTCTAATGTTCACCATTTGTTTGAGTCGGAATCATTTGATGGTGCTCATTCATTTGCAGCTCAATAGCGAGGCAATGCCATTGACCTTCAAACAAAGACACGGAACAAACACTTATGGCATTTCTATAAATCAAACGTAGAACAAAAATGACTGAATAATATGCGTAATCTATAAACTCTCAGTGCAATGAGACAAAGCCACATGCAAATCATGTTGTAAACGTTCTCCCTTGTGGGTGAAAGGGTGGGCGGGTTGTGTTGGCCTGAGTGAGAGAGAAAATAGCTCCTGGAAGACTGTTTGAAGTTGCCTTGGCAGTGGAGACACTCAGCAGCAATGTCGCCAAACGAAATGACCTAATTAATGTCACCTTCATCTCTCTGTCTATTGGGAACTCCTCCGCCATTGTTGCTCTCGTTGCTCCGAAGACGAACATAATCAGTCCTTTCATGAATGACTCGACATGGCAACCGATGCTGAACAGAATCACACTTTGTGCCTCTCACTACCAGGATATAAAAGAAGCTGCGGCTTCAACATCAGTGATGGGATCTACTTATTTTCAATTTCACAGAGGACCCGAAGCCAATAAGCGTCTCTGTCCTGGTGTTGGCGTTCTTATCAAAGCCAAAAGTCTACCTCGACGACCGGGAGTGTGATTAATGAGCCGCTATTATTTATTTAACATAAATTAGACGGGGCTCTTTGAAGTCTTCTGTCCTCGCTGTCTGAGAGATCCAGAGGTTGCTGAAGGTTCTGTTGCCTTTCAAGTGAACACTGGCCCAAAGCCATGTTGCAGGGATATGATCAGGCTGTTATGTAGTCCCTCCCCTGAGGGCAAGAAGAACACCTTCTTCCACCATCTCTTTTAGGATTGGTAGCCTGCTTGGTGGTGATGATTACAGCTTGCCTGGTTGAGGAATCACATTTTGAACCGGTCACGCACGTGAGCACAGTTACTTTCACGCACTAGTAGATGCAAGAGTAAAAAGTTGTGTGTGCAGATTTGACGATTCTTAAAGAGCACGGGGGGTGGGGGGGGGGGGGGGGGGTGAAGGCGGCTTCCCTCTCTCCTGGTGTCAGGTTCCCATGTTTACTGAAGGTCTGTTCTAATTACACATATGAATCCCCGGTGTCCCCCTCCTCTCCTCTGCCGCGTTGTCCTTTCCGTGCCCTCCTCCCGTGTTTATTTTGATCCCCCCCCACCCTTCCTCGCAGCACTTTGTCTTGCTGAATGAGTCCATCACCTGCACCTTCCCACAACCCTTTAACCCTCTCAGACCTTCCACTTCCTTCCTGTTGTGACAGCATTTCCTCCTGCCTGTGACATGAATCAGCCAGTAATTAACTCTGTGGTCAAGACAGCATGCACACACACACTGTACAGGTAAAGTTCTGCAAGTGTTTTTGCCTGTGTAGGTGAGTGGGGGGCCACTCGACATCACTCCTGGGACAGTTCATCAGCTAATGTTCATAAGCTATCACACAAGGCATTTTACAAAGAGGAAACCGTGTTTCACCTCTGCCTGGAAGAGAGAGACAGCTGTGAAAACTAAGCCAGCTGAGGTGAAGTCTAATTCAATTAAGATGGTTTATATGATTATCTGCTCACGATGGGAGACGGAGCAGCCAGCGTTGCGTTCACTTTCAGTTATAGCGTCTGCTGTATCTCCGGACTAAGTCACAGAGACAGCTCTGCAAATGTAAACACTCAAAAGTCGCAACGGCTCATCTTCTCTTCATATCGTACAGGCAGTAGTTTTAGAAAGGGGCGCTCTGCTGGTTTTACAATTAAAGATGAGATACTAGCTGTGAAACAGGTTATTCATGTCTGCAAACATAACTTAGATGATGTCACAGTGGAGTTGTTAAGGTTATCACATGGGAAATGTAGGATCCAGTCTTTTTGGAGCTTGACCATATTAGGATCTAAAAGTCTGGCGTTAGCTGCTTGGAGTTTGACCATTTTAATTAAAATTAGATAAACAATTATATAAATTATGTTGGATTTGTTACAGCCCTTTGGCCAATCAAAACAATGAAGCAAAACTGCTTCGTCAGCTTCAAGCTTTATGGAAAATACACACCAGCCAAATACACTTCTGTAATGCTAAACTTTAACAGCAGATGTAACTGTTGTTAATCTGCTGTTAAAGTTTAGCAACCTTTTAAATGTGCAAATAAAACTTGTTAGCTCATGTTGTTGTAACAACATTTGTCATTAAATAATTTTAACATTCTCACAGGGTAGTTTTGCCCATTGCATTAGTTATTGCAAAGCAGAACAGTTGATGAGTCAGAATCACTGTTGAGGTTTGAAAAAAATAAGTTAATTAATAAAAGACTGACGGACCTGAATGTCAGTTCTGATGAACACATCTGTGGGAAAACATAACTCAAACTACACAATTATATTCACAGCGGCCCTTTTTCGCAATTACTTTTATCATATCAAATCGCAAAATAATAATTTCTTCATGAACAGGGAGCCCTTCTTATTCTGGTGTCACATTGGTTTGGCGCAAAGAAGCGGTCCTCCTGACTCCCAGTGCCACCACATATTTTATGAATCTGTGACAAAAATCACACTGTATTTAAGTCTGTGAGTTCAAATGCACTATTAGATTTCCCAGGCTAATGAAGCACTTTGGTTCAAAGAGACACGTCTCTGAGCTAATAAGATTGCACGAGAAGATGTTAATGTGTTTGAGGATCATGGACTCCGGAGGAATCGGGCCAATAGTTTGATAAAGAGGGTCGAGCCTCACCCCTCCTGGGTTGCCGTCGGAGGCTGTGACGATGAGGCGGTACTGATCGGTGGTCTCTCTGTCCAGAGGCTCTCCCAGAAGCAGAAGGCCGATCCTGTGGAGAGGGATCAGAGAAGACACTCGGATTGCTATTCCACACTCCATAAGGACATAGCAAATTCACAAATTCTCACATTGCTTTGTTTGTCATATGAAGAAAGGATATTAATTATACAAAAGTTTTGAATACTTTTCCACAGAGAGGGCGGCACTTCAGAGTTTATTTACTCTCAGATTAACCAGATTTATGAAAACACGGTGGCTGATAGAGGAGGATGAGATCCGGGTTTAGAGTAGGTGGGCTTTTAAAAGCTCCCACTCTCTGGCTCTCTCTCTCTCTGTAGCCTGCCTCTTGCTCCCAAAGCCCGAGGACTACAGACGGAAAGATTCATGTTTCCCTTCCAAAGACTGCAGCAGACGCAGCGGACCTCCTGCTCATTCACAAGGTATAATTTGGCACTCCGACACGGGAAACACAAAGTGTGGATGCATTCCCGGAGCAGAACGCGGGTGCAGGAGCACGCATGCCCACGCACGCGGCGTGCACAAAACAATTTCCCTGCAACACTCAGGCTCTGCCAGAGCTGCCGACGGGAGGGGAAGATGAATGCATCCAAACGCAATGCGAGATTAATGCCTGTTGCAAGTCTCTGCTGTCCCCCTTGCTCCCTCACATTTCTAATTTAAAGCTCCTTTGGCCAAACAGTCCATGCAGAACCTGACCGAAGCTTCCCTCCCTGCCTGGCCCATAACCTTCAAACTATAGAGCCTCATCTTAAAAGAAATCTGACAGGAACATTGCAGAAAACTTTTTCCATTTTCAAATCAGTTACCCCAAGTTTAGTGAACACATTTCTTTCAGTCTAATGCATCCGATAGTTGATGGTTCAAGAGGGCAAACGCAGCTTTAAAAAACAGCATAAAAATGTGGCGCCGCATCCACACTGCCCGCTGTGCTCATGTTTATTTATAAGAGACGGAAGAAAATAGGCCACTTTGTGCTCAGTTGAGCTAAAGGTACGGGGAGCTTTGATTGCGAACGTGATAATGAAGATACACTTGATAATTGTCATAATTACTGTGTTAATGATGATGATCTGGATGCTGATGATGACAAAGATTAGAATGATTAATGTCCTTTTGCCAGCCTGCGGAGTTTGTTCCTTTACCACAGCTGGAGTGCTGCACTACACTCGAGAGGCTGGGTCTGAGAGGTTCACTGATCATGTGCGATAGCGTCCTGCCTCTTCTTCCCAGCAGCCACAAATGAAAAGATGTTGTCAGGCTGACAGGGAGCCTCTGGCAGCGTTGTCTAGAGCGACCATGGCGCAGGTTAGAGGCTGTCCATCCAACTCACACTCTAGACGAGTCAGTTTCTCATTCTGTCTCTAAATGGTGAATTCGACTCGATGTACCCGATGATAGTGCCGGGTGGCAAGAATGATTTTACCTCTGATACAATAACTTTGATACAATAACAATTGTGTTAAGCTTTGTATCACGATGAGGGTAGTATCTGATGATGTTGAACGTCCCTCGAAGTCCCCCACTAATTTACCAACACGTCATCCGCCGACTCTAGGTCTGTTTGTTGGAACTATAGACTACATTTGCAATTGTTTTTGTAAAGCCTCTAAAATCAAAACAACAACTGGAAGACCAAAATGTTCCTGTCGATGTGGAAGAAAGCGATTTTGATAGTGTAATGCTAGAATCGGACACTCAGGACTACGATATGAGCCAGGATACAGTGTGGAGGAATTACAGCGTATGGAGGAGGAAGAGGCCGCCACAGCCAAGAGTCACACACTGCCAGGGAGGATAACAGGGGGGAGGGGGGCAACTCATGCACAGATGGAAACTGAAGTTGCTGTGCTGCAGACATTTTCACAGAGGCGAGTTTCTTTTGGATGAAGCTGCGGAATTCATGGTTATAGAATAAGGGGGCAAACGTTGCATCCAAGCTGTTGGCCACATACGGATGGGGGGGGGGGGGGGGATATATTTCAGGATGTAGAAAAAAAAAACTGGAAAAAACAACCGAAGCCAGCAGGGGAAAAACAGATGTCTATAGACTAAATGCAATAGGGACAATGCTTTTTTGTTTTTTTCTGAAATGTCACCATAAAACTGGTTTATCGTTGGAGATAGTATTGTCATTTCTCTACTCCGCGGCGACAACAAGCTCAGTGCATTCTGGAAGGAGATTGAAGTTTGTTTACCCTCTTGGGAGAAAGGGAATACCACAGCCCTTTTTCTCGGTTGTCTCTGATCATGTAGCACTGATCTAAAAGAAATAATAGCCATTTTTCAAACCTAAATACACAACAAAAACCAATCTTGAAACAAATCCTTTAGAAATCGTGTATTTAAAGAACTCTGTCCTATTTTCTCAGTGTAAAAATAAACTCTGCAATAAGCTAATATCAATCTGGCTGATTTATCCATAGCTATATTTACTATTTGCACACTTCCCATTGAAATGCTAAAATATAAACCATATAAATAAAGATCAAATTGTATTGAGGCTGATCCGATATAGATACCTGTGACTTTATATAACTGTATTTGAGGGTGACATATAGGCTGCTGTCCATTTTTTTTACAAGGATCCCTTTAATTGGTATTATTAACAGTATTTAACTGTAAAGCGACTTACTATGAAAAGAGCTCTATAAATGATTATTAAGTTAAATTATTATAAGTTATTATCATTAATACAGACAGTATGTACTGAATTGGACATTTTACACTTAAAATTAACTTTTCAATTCTCTCTAGTAGACAAACTATAAATTTGACACAGTGTTAAGTCTAAGTGACCTCAAAGACATCTTTGACATTTATGTGGCGACATTTAGACTTTATTGCCTGAAATATACGCCGACGCCCATATATCTGTGAAAAGCTACAGTGGAGTGATATATTGGTCTGGCTGTCATGCATATTTCATCAGGAAGTATTTTTCCGGGTACTTGTATACAGCATAGATTGGATTTATTTTGCCCTGAACCGACACTGTCCACGATATTCAAAGTTCATGTCAGTCAGTGCTGCGTACGGGATGTGTGACAAAGTCGTAAGCGCTTATTAGTTCCACCAGACCTGGGACTGCATTAGATACACTTGAGACTCGTTTATGATGTGTGAACTGTGATCCCGCCTCTGCCGTCTTACGTGTCATTACCCGACGCTCTCCGTGTGGCGTCTGGAGGCTGACAGACTCCGAGCCGCCGATTCGAGGGTGCTTCTCTCCCGCTGGCGACCATAATGGTGAGTGAGTCTGGAGCGTTTCCCACCTCACACCCCTCAAGAGAACCTGCCCCATTTATCGGAAGTTATAGACTCGGGAGCTCATTATTCATAATAGCTGGATTGAGCCGGCCGTATGTAGCCTGGATCTGAACATGCAGCAATGCGGAAATCTCTGCCACTGGAGTTCTGAAGGGTTGAGAAATGAGAGCGTGAAATAAGACTCTGTATACTGCGCACTCATCAAGCATACCAGCTAATCATTCTTTGATTCATCGTGTGCTAAATCAGCACCTGCTTGAAGATATTATATCGCTTGGTTGGTGAGAGCTCGTGATGGGGCTTATAATATTTTTGCTTTATGGAGGCTGCACTGAAGGAGGGGTATCTATTTCAACAAGATTTCCCTGATATCTGGTTTAATAAGCCGGTAACGGCAGCAATCACAATCTCCCATTATTCGATCGTGTCAGCATGTGTCCACTTACCATTAAGTGTACATGCCTCCGTAATACAATACCATTTAAACACTGGAGCAGATTAAGAGTAAACAAAAGGCAGTGCTGCAACACAGCTTGTCCTCGCATAGCTGGGAGACCGAGGATGCAGACAAAAGAGGCTTTAATCAATTAGTGGGAAACGTGTCTGGCAGGATCTTGCATTCTCAGTCTCCCCACGTCTCCTCCCTCCATACTTGCTTGCTTATTTAATGCTAAAATGCACGGACAACTTCAATATTTTATGCCTTAATCTTGATTGAGCGAGGTGGGTTTTGAAAATTATTCACACTGATTGTGAAGGTTGAGGTCAGATATTTTGGATATTTCCTGTCTTCTATCCGACAGCAAAAGGCTGAGAGGGGAATCGAATCTGAAAAGTACCAGCGATCAAATCAACGTGATATCCTGTGTGATTATTTCCACAGTTCTTCTATGTTACAAGTTAGCTCTGCCTATTAGCTTTTGCTAGCTCTAATCTAATCACCCCAGCTTGGTAGAAATTAATGTCTCTCATTGTTTTCTTCCGGCTTTAATGTATATGAATGGCTGATGGAATAAGAAAAAGAAACTTTTCTTTTAGCAGTGTATAGTAACCTCACACAAGAATAGACGTCTTATCTAAGACATCGGTCCTCAAAAGGTGTTTGGCATGTTACTTTCAAAATGCAATATATTTCATATTACTAGTTACTTCCATTTGAAAGTGATAAGTTGCAGTGGCGGTTCTGGGGGGGGGGAGGCACCAGGGCCCCTGTAACACTGAGTCTGGACCCCCCTGTGGCCCCCCCTCCGAACGAAGAATAATACAGTATTTATCAGTTCCACCTTTTACGCCGACGCAAAAGGCGGAACTAATAATACGCCCCGGGTTGAATGTGCCCCTCTGACAAAACCTCTGGCCCCAGCCAGGCCCCCTCAGTAAAATTGGTCTAGAACCTCCACTGATAAGTTGTTACCTGTCATATGTGTTAAGTAATGCTGATAACACTACTTTTGGGATGATTCATCCCGGCACTGCATGTTGGTTTAGTTTCTATGACAACTACATCTTTACATGTCCCCCTTCTAAGCACTGCTGTATGACAGACTAAATCCCCACTTTGCTTTTTATGATCTATTTCATGTACTGTCTATTTGTTTGATATTGTCTTCGTCCTGGAGGATGCTGACCCTCATGCTTTGAGTGGATAAGCATACAGAATGCATGGCGTAAATCCCTTTGAGGCAAATTTGTGTTTTGCTTTTCAACTTGGTTCATTTTGAATTCTTGATGGTGCCAGCCTCCAGCACCAGTGATCATAAAACAAAGTCATATATTGGCTAATAAATCAGCCAAAACCAATAATAGGCACGTCAGCATCTACTCCCTATCATCGCAATCTCTTCTCCTCTCGTTCCTTCATCCTCGCCAACCATCACTCGCTCTGGCAGTCTGTACCATCAGAGGGGAGATAATGATTATAGTCAGCCCCTGCCGATGCTGTTGTTTGACGGGCTTCTTCCTTGGCCATTAGAGAGAAGGCAAGAATACTGTGCTTTTCAATATATTATTACTGTTTGACCATGTTTGACCTTCAAACTGTATCTACCAAAAAATTTAACAATCCATCTATTTTGGTGGGCCACATCATATATGGATAAACATATTCTCACAGTTCACAGACCACTGCCGACAAGCTGTTGGACTTTGAGAGGAAACCAGAGGACCTGGAGGGAACCCATGCAGACACAAGATGAACATGCCGACTCCTGTTTCCTATACCTTTCATCATGTGAACAAAAGTTAAACATATGAGAAATACTCTGAAATCAATCAATAATTTACTAGCCCATCCATCCATAAAAATGCACAACCTTCCATCTGAAACAGACGGGGGGGGGGGGGGGGGGGGTATCGGGACTTACGTTTCAGAGAGGTTGAAGACCTTCTGGGAATCTCCGCTCACGATGCTATATGTGATCGGATCATTTTCTCTGTCTGTGGCCTGGGGGAAGGAAAAGGAAAAACAGAATCCTGAAGATCAAATAGTGCCATTAAAGTTGAAAGCTATGAGATATGACAGCTGAGCAACAACGTTGCTGGACTGGAGTGAAGGTGAGCATACTGTGTGCTGGGGAGAAGGGAAAAAAGGGAGAAAATGTGTTGTTGCCAAAAGGTACTATATACCTTAACAAGGCATTAAAAATGTCACCAAACTGCAGCATCATCCCCGAATGCCTCATTAAATTCCCCATTGCCTTGTCTGCGTGTGTGTCATTTGAGGGTTAGTGACTCACCTGCAGATTGAGCAGAATAGCTCCTATCCTCATGGCCTCACTGACTTCCAGGTTGTAGGTGAGGAGAGGGAAGCGTGGCGGGCTCTGGTTGTTGGGAGGCAGAACCTCAATGTACACTGTGGTGATGGAGCTCCTGGCAGAAAGAGAAGCACACATCAGCCCACTGACAGCACCATGACAACCTATTGAAACATGCCAAGTGCCTTTCCCAGAGCATAGTAAAGATGTTCCTTTTATGCAGAATATTATGCCGAAAAGAAGAAAAAATCTGCCATAAAGGTACAGATGTATCTGATGATGTTCAGTAACCATTTTGCATTGCATCATAATGTCCACTCGTAGCATGCTGTAGCTTGTTTTAATCCTGGGCGGTTTAAATGTATCTTTGCATCGTCTCTTCTCCCCCCAGATACAAGGCATTCTACTTTGAGCTGATCTTGCTTTGCACAAACTGAATTCTTGGCTTTTTAATCACAATTTGAGACAATGTATCAATGTACCCATAACCGAATTCCACAGTTTTACATGAAGCAAGACCATCTGTTTTTTGATTCACAACCACTAAAATGTTATTTTTTCCCAATTCAGCCAAGCGATAACTTCCAAAAAACGTGAATTATTCTGACAAAATATTGTATTAAACAAGACTGGTAGCTCCTCTACACATCTGAGGAAGCAGGCTGTTTTTTTTGTAATGGAAAAATAAACCTTTCATTTTATTGATGGAGACCTTCTTTTCTTTTGAACAAGCAAAGAAATCACACATAAAAACAGAGCCACTGTACAATACCTTCTCTGGGTCTCTGGTGCATTGTCAGAAGCCTTGACAGTGAGTGCGTAAGATCGTCCCACTGTTAAAGTGACACCAGGCGCCACAGTGATGCGTCCAGTGCGATTACTTATGATGAAATGTCCCTGGGCACCCGCCAGTATCTCATAGGTCACCAGGCCATTGAGTCCCTCGTCAGCATCTGCTGCTGTTAACTGGAAGAGAGACATCTTCGCATTATAATATGTTGACGTTTTCTATCTTTCTCTTTTTAGCTTTACAGGTAGACTTCTGCACAGCTGCCAACAACATGCTTACTGACCCAGTCAAGCAGTAAAAGGTTTCCCAGTAGGGGGTTGTGACTGACTTCAGTCAAGTTGCCCACCCACAGCACAATCCATGTCGGTGCCCTATTATCAACTAATAGAGACGCGACCTTTGTTTCATGTGAAGATAGGAACAATTGGTTGGCATTTAGCCAAAGCTATATATGCTACTGACTTGCAATCTGAACAGCTGTTTCTGCTGCCTGCAATGTCCTCGCTCCCAGTGGTTACAGGTTAAAGTTTAGATTGAATGGAATTAATTCTTTATTACCTCTCATATGGATTACAAAGATTCAGAAAGACAGCTGGTGGAGATGGAGAAAAAATGATATAGATTTTTGCAGTCTCTTATCAAATGAATTAAGCAGCCACAATTTTCTTTGAGCCCATTATTTAGGGCATCCCGCTGCCTGTAATTATGAATCCTTGTGGTGTAGTTGGCTGCTTATCTTTAAGGCCTTTAATCCAAGCTGCCCATACCTCCCGTTTCATGCTCCTGACACTGGAGTTAAAAAGCCGCAGCATCAAATAAGCAGCAGCATCCTCCGGTGGCCTGCGGCTCTCATAAACGGCTTATAAAAATCGGTTAGCGTTCATACCAGACACTCCATGACCCTTGGCCTCATTTTGGGGAGGGCGAAACGGCTGATTTTTAAGACAGATTAAACTTGACCTTTTCAGGGTCTGACATTTATTTTTGGAGAGGCTGCGCTGAGAGGACAGATGAACTAAGGGACAGAAAAGATCATGCTCTAACCACCAAATAAGAGACAGTGAAATGATGCAACTCACCACATGAACAGAAATAGCAGAATGGGGTTATGGATTTATATGTTGAAGACTGTGTTACATATATAGTGTATGTCCCTTACACATGTGCATGAAACCTTGCTTTAGCTGGTTTTACTATGTGCATGTGTGCATCCGTGAAAAGAAAAGATCACAATATTTAAAGCCAGTGCATAAACAAAATTCTCAATACAAAACAAAATATTGCTTTTAAAATCCTTTTCATGCACAGGAAAGGTTTGAAAAATGGTCATCGAAAGCAACCATGATTAATTCACTTCAGTAATAATAGCAGCTGATCTGCAGGGTGAAGTGGTTCCCCACCCTGTGCACTGGAGATGAGACGAAGGGAACTGTAACCGGGCACTTGATTGTTGTGGTTATTTACTTCAAAAATGAAAGTGTGTGTTTGTGTGTGTGTGTGTGTGTGTGTGTGTGTGTGTGTGTGTGAGAGAGCTTCTGTGCAACAGGGACAAGGACGGCGGCAAAAGCAGAATGCCAGAGCCGGGAGAAAGGCGAGAGATAGGTTGTTGAATTGATTACCTGCAGTACCGTCTCCCCCGGCTGCATGTTTGTAAAGACCTCGACACTGTAGGAGACCTCGGCAAACATGGGCGTATTGTCATTGGCGTCAATGACCAGGATGTTGACAGTTACTGGAATACTCTGCTGGACGCCATCTGATGCCACCATCTGCAAACACGAGAAAGAGGAAATACATATTGTAGCTTCAGAAACCAAAGACAAGTCAACAGTCCGTTCGTCTAAATAAGGCTTATGCTTCCGGGACTGTTTTGCTTTGATAAGACAAGGCCTCAAACTTCAACATGATTTTTTTACCACTTTTCCTTTGTATACAGTATGTATGTAAGTTTTTTTTCTTTCCCTTAATGTTGGAAATGCCTTAAAAGAGAAGAAAGAGCTTGTACAAAGCTTGCCCAAAGGACAATTTCTAGACTGCATGTTTATTTGTCCTTGGCAGCACAGATCTCCAGGACTTGGCAGGGAGAAGGAAAATGGACTAAGTAGAACAACAAATGAAGTGTAAAAGAGAGGAACAACAGCAGCAGCAAGAAATACATGTTACTATAGGGGGATATAGCTTTCCCCCAAAACATTTGCGCTGAAATGGAAATCAAGCATTTTGTTGGTTATGCTATACATAACGAGATGCCTTTAGTAGAGACATTCACAGTGAAGGTGATGAGAAAATACAGCAGTTTCTTTTTCTCCTATCAAACAGTGTCTCTGTTATCCAGCCAAACCAAGGAGAGAGATGCCAGACACTTTTTGGGAACCAAAAGGAGAAAACAGATTTGGATTCACTGAGTCATCACAACTGTATGTATAGACACTCCACACCCCATACCCATGTGGTGACACTTCTCTGCACAAACACACACACACACACACACACACACACACACAGAACAAATGTAAACAATGTCACGCCCGCCTCCTCATCCCTCTCTTTCACCGACGGCTGACATTTATCTCAGTTGGATTGCCGTGATAAGCTCGGAAATAATATCATGTTAGGAAAAGCAAAAGCACAACTCTCAAGACTGGCATCTTATAAACATTGTGTTAACAAGCTGTTTGCACAAACCCAGAAATCATTGCATTGACTTTTCATATCTGACAATGTAGCCAATTAAGATTTTTTTCTGCCATCCGAAAATACGCTTAAATCCATGTTCATGTTATTGTATGAATGTGAATCACTTCACACCATGGCTTCCTGGGATTTTAGTTGGAACAGTATAGGTCTTTGTTGGATAACATAAAGCTAGAGCTGTATTTGAGCCCGAGACCCCGGTTCACTGGTCCCGCTGTGGTCGTTGTCTCTGTTGTTGCGCCAGTAAAACCTTGGCAGAAGAAAATCAAATGGCTTGTGAAGTCAGGAGCGCTGTCCGTGTTAAGGTTGCCCTCAGACAACTGCAATAATCACAGTGATGAGTTGTTACTGTCTGACTGAATGTTTCACTGTGGTATGCATGGGTGAAACAGTCGCCCCTACAAAGTAGATGCAAGCTCTCAGCTCTCACTCTAAAAAAGAGCTTTTAAGAAACAAAACCAGCATTTAAGATCCTCATAGCCCAGAGCGGGAGAGAAAACAGTACTGGAACACGGATGAAAGTCGCAAATAAATCTGTCTACACACACAATAAACATATCATATTGCCATGAATCACTGATGAACCAGACATGCATCTGAATCCTCCCTGTCCAGAAAGTCTTCGGGGAACAATTCCCACAGAGTTGGCTGTAGGTTCGCTGATGCAAAGCCCCCCTGGAGCTCCTCTACTACAAAGCTACTGGACCTTTGCAACACAGCTGCAACTGCTAAGTGGAGCTAAGCCCCCTCCGAGCAGCACAAAAACAAGTCAGTCTGGCGAACAAGGCTGTTGACGTGGACGTGACGGCAGTAAAACAGAAACTAGATTAAATTAGACCACTAAAAACTCCATCCAACAAGAAGATTAATAAAACATTCTAGGGATCGAGTAACCCACTTCGGAATCCTAATGGAACATGAAGGTAGCTGCGGAGTTCAGTGAGACCGAACAGAGTCATATATCAAAGGTTTAGAGAGTTCCCACAGAATACACTGTCTTGATGTCTATATGTCTCTTTAAAATGAATAGTTTGACATTCAGGAAAACGCTCGTTTGCTTCCTTGAGTTGGAGTCAGATGAGAGATTGAATGATGTGAGACGATAGATGTTGGTGTTTGAATCATATGTAACCAAGTTGTGTTTTTACTGTAGGTGGTATAGATGCTGTAAGACATGTTTTTGAACAGCAAGCAAAATACATAAAACACAAGCAAATAGAAATAAACAAAAATGAATGGACACAAGCTTTGTTGAATTACAGTATATGGCTCTGCATGGTATAAAATAGAGATTAACAGGAGAAAAGGCTGACAGGCCTTTGGTTCACCTTTGGATGAGAGTTTATATATGAGTGAACAGTCTGTTTTTTTACTCCACTGCTTTTTGATCACCGATAAAGGTCATATTGCTCTTCAAGTGTCGGGTCAGCTTTGTATCTTCCAAGTGCCTCTTGGTATAGAACTAACCTGCGACTTCTTTTCATATACACAGCATAGGGGATGTAGGTCAAAGGGCTTTTTTTGCCGTTTTGCAGAAAGCCACATGGAGGCCTACCGTGAAAGTATAGGCCATCTGCCTCTCCCGGTCCACAGGTTTGATGAGCCTCAGGTAGCGGATTATCCCACTCGGGGTCAGGCTGAAGATCGTGGTGTATTCATCCAGGGTAATCTTTACCATGGGGTCTTTCGTCTTCCAACAGAAAAGACATACAAGAAGAAATGAGTTACCATAGAGTGTTTCATCATTTTTTTCCCCTCCCAAGGCCGCAGCTGTGGGGTTGCGAAAACCTATCAAACAGTACATTTTGATCTGGCAAAGGGTTGGAAAAAGTAATCTGCTGGCAGGTCTCCCATCAGTTTTCAGAATACAGTGGAGAAGGGAGCTGAGGACGGAAGCAGGAACCGATGTGTTTTTTAACATGGCAGCCTTAATAAAGAAAGGACGAGAGGAAATGACTTCTGCTAATACACCATACACCTATTAAATCATCCGATCCTTTTTGAGGGAAATATATCAACCACTTTAAGCACAAGAGGTTCAGGTTTTACAGCTTTGGCTTTGGGCAGAGACCCTTACCAAAGATGTCATGACTGTTGTGGTTAGATTGTGTTCACAAATAACCCTGGAGTCCACCGCGGCCAAGAGTCGGCTTCGATTCACGTCGATCAATGAGTCTTCTTAAGAGAGTTTGGTAAACATCAGGACTGGGTGGCTTATTGATTTTCCTTATCTCTGAATCCACTCCACTTTGATTTGTTAATCTTCTCCAAAGACTAAAATCCTATCCAAAGGGATATTTCAAAAGATGAACTAAAAGGCAGCAGCCACTTTGTTTTGGCTCTCTCTCTCTGTGTGTGTGTCTGTGTGTGTGTGTGTGTGTGGTTGGTAAACACGCATGCAGACATGCCTCCACACGATCACACACTTTGTGTCAAACAAACATGTCAAAAACAACCCCCTTCATCCAACCGCACACCCGGCACACAATTCATCTAATACAACTCTTTTGAAAGAGATATTCAAAGTGAATCATTGCAGAACGTTTGACTGATGCAACTACAGAAACCATAGAAGAAGAGAAAAAAAAACACACATTTGCATATAAAGAAGAAGAACACACCACAGCAGGAAACTCCAAACACACACTCCCATTAGGATACGAAATTTTGTGCTGCTCTTCAGCTAGATTAATCTTCACACACCTGTCATTACTGGAGAGTATTTAATGTATCGTTTACACAATTTTAAAACAACAGAAGAAAAAAATGTATTTCTGCTGTTGCCAACACACAGGGGAGCTTACAAATGGTTGTTTCGGATGTCTCCAGCAGTGATAAGTGCTTTCAGTTTGTTTGAAACTTTTTGCAAATTGATATAAGAATTAACAGTAGGGATGTCCCGAGTCACAGGTTCACAGAGCGGAGTCAAGCTGATCAAGGCTTTTTTTAATGGATCACTGTCGGCAATGTTTAGGCTATCAACAATATCAGCCTGTGTTTATTGAAACATATTCCTGGTGGACTGCAATGTTTCGATATGTTGTGCATTTACATTCCTACTTCTATTGTAACATTTAGTGATTGCTTTTTCACAATAATTCTGTTTTTTCTTCAACATAATACTACACACTTAATGCTGAATATCTGTAAATAATGTTCTGTTGATTACATATTGTGCTATATTTAGAAACTGCTTCATTCAATAGCAGAGATTATTTACAGAAAAATTGTATTGTTTTCTTATAGAAATTGAGGTACCGGTATGTCTTAAATTATTGTTACTTTTTATTTATTTCACTTCACAGTCACAGCTTTTGTGCCATAATTGTTGTAATTGTTCTATGCTGTAAAAAAAAAAAAAAAAAATCATAAATACACATGGGAAGCAATTTCCTAGTTCTCATTCTTGTATTAGAATTTAGAGTATTTAATCTTTTGATAGTTAATGTGTGGTTATGGTCCATCAAAATGTTTTAAACTCTATTAGACAGTGAATATTGAACTGGCTTTAAAAGAAATATGTATTTGAAACCAAATTGCAGTATCTGTCAGAAAAATCTAAATGACACATTTTCAGCCAAACCATTTAATTCCAGAATAATGGGAAACTAAATGGCAGAAGTCAGATTCAATTAGTGATATCCACACTGACATTTGGGCACAGCGAGTACTTTCTAGGTTCACCAGACAGAACAAAATGTTAAACCCAGTGTGTTTTTTTTTTTAAGGTGGAGATGAAGAGAAGTTGTGTACATTCTGTCCAAACTGTCCTGCCTCTGACACTCCTTCTTTTTTGCAAAGATATTACAGAAAACACTTTAACGATGAATATTTTAAGAAGCCAATTGAAGCTGCGATGCAGGTTTAATGGAGACATGTTAAGCAGTCAAATCCCTTAATTTAATTGGCTTTAATGATATAAATCGAGGCCTACTTTAAGCTATTAAGTGTGCACTGTACTGTATTATGCAGGGAAACATAAATATTTGATTAATCACTGAATCAAACGGCATTCAATATTGAAAAGGAATTCAAATGGGTTGATGAAATGATTAGGAGCAAAAAAACAAAAAACACCTGGATCGGGACATCCCTATAGTATCCCTATATTAAACTTTGTGTGTGTGTGTGTGAGACATTGTATCTAAAAGTAACCCCCCCCCTTTTACCTACAGGTGTATCACCAGGAGCCAGCTACAACAAGGAGAGAAATACAGCAGGAGAATGACTCATGAATGTATTATTTTTTGCGAGTGCACAGCAGAAACACATGAATACATTTACTCAATATTTAATCAATGCACTACAAGCTCGATGTGTTCGTATGCACACATGCGCGGCAGGACGCGTGTAGAAGTGTAGGCAGCAGTGAGCACAGACAGATAAAAGGCCCATTTCTTTCTACCTCCTCAATGTCATTATCCAGAGCGATGATTCCCAGGGGGGCAGTGAGGTTGGCGCTGGCTGAGATGGTCGTACCCACCGGGGAGGACTCGCTCACATAGCCCTGATAGGTGGCAAACTGGAAATATGGTGCCTGGTTGTTTTCATCTAGGATTTCAATAATGAGGTCAGCGTAGGCCGGGAGGGGGTGACCATTGTCCTGTTCAGCCTGAAATGAAAAGAAGAAAGAACAAAAAGAGAAAGTCAGTGGGTCACATATCCACAACCCTTTAAGGAAGTGTACATTTACTATAAAAAAAACAACACATGGATATTTATTAAGATGTTCTAACAATGAGTTGGCTGATGGAAGTGATGCCGTCCCAACTTCTATGCAGGCGCAGAAGCAGGAAGACGTAATTTCTCATTACAAGTCATTTCAGTTACAAAAAAGCTACATTGACTAAATTTAATCAGGGGTCCTCTTGGGATTAGGCCTTAGTAATTACCAGAGCACTTTACACAAATACCATCATTTGTTGGGGAGAAGCAGTAATTGTTGGCTCTCGCCACTCAGTCGAGTGGGTGACCAGTGATAGAAGGAGGCTCAATGGAAATATTACTCGCTCAGTCAGTGCCAGAATTGACCAATTAACCAGTAAACGAGGGTATTAGTACTTGTCCAGAGGGATCTTTCTCCATTAATGATTGTGGAAAACCCCCCGCTGAGCTGAATCCTGTGAGTTCCTGTACGCTGTCGCTGTTTCGCCTGAAAGCTCGAATGAACCACAGAACTGTCTGATGTGATTAAAAAAAAGTATTTTTGGCACATTAATATCATTCTCCAAAAAACTGACATACAACACAACTCAAGGTGGGATTGCGATTGCTGAATCAGGTAATGGTCAGTTCTTGAGTAAACTAAAAAAAAAAAAAATACATGAAATCAATACACGTAACATATAAAATATTACAAAACACTGCAACCTGCAGGGTACTGAATGTTACAAGATGGCTTGCACGTAACCTCCCCAGAGCTGAACACTCTCAAAAATGCATCAGCAAATACGACCAACACTGGTTGGTATTGGTGTCACAAGCACGGACCTAAGTGTACGGCACAATCACCAGAATGTAAACACTTCACGCCCTTGATTTTCCAGCACAGTTGGTGGGTGACATGACTGTTTAAGTAGCACCGTACATGACCACAAATCAAAATGTGAAAAAAAACAACCCTAAAGAGGCTGTTGCTGAGGCTGAGTTGTGTCCTGTGAGGCCAGAACAAGTGAATGTGGTCTGGTCTGAGTGTCACCGCAATCCCCCCCCCGCCCCCCTGCACTTATGTCACTCTTGGCTGCTTGGGAAATATTAAGGCTTTGAAAATACAGATGGAGAGAGGGATTGAAGCGACATCAGTTCAAGCCATGACCTGGAACTAATTCTGCACATTAGCTCAATTTTACTGGGCTTGTGTTGCAGAGTGCCGATTGCAACGGGAGAATATAGTTCGACTGCTACGCGGTTAAGTGCTGGGACCAAAAAAGAAAAGAAAAAAAAAAACCCTCTGTAGTTTCTTCAGAGCCCTGTTACATGCAGTTTTGGCAGATCAAGTTGAGTTTTTACTCCGGTTCCTATTTTTGTTGGCATCACAGAGCTATGTCCAACTATCTTTCCCAAACATCTTCTACCTTCTCCTCTTATCCAAGTGATATTAAAGAACTCCCACACCGCGCTGACCCAAAGATCCAATCTGCTCACACAAACACCCAAGGGAAACATGGTGTCACTGACAGACAAAGTGTGTGTGTGTTCTTGACATTCCTACACACACATTTTTTGTCTGAGAGAGAAAGGGCAGGATGTAGGATCCCAGTGTTCCCCAGTGATTTGGCTCTTTAGCCGTGTCCCTTTTTCAGGGAGGCTGTGCTAAATGACCTGCGCTCCGCCGCTACACAACACGGGCCTGAAGGAGATTTGCCGCTCCCAGAGAGTCCCTGTTTATCTGCCTTGATTGTGACTCCATCATCCTTAAGAGTGTCATACCAGATCGCCTTGCTTTCTTCTCGCTATTTAAGCAGACTATTTCTCCACCTGCCTTTGCCACTCGTCTTCATTTCGTCCCAGTTACCCTGGCGGATATGGCTCCATCAGGATCAATCACGACATTTGAAGAAAAACAGATGTGTTTTTCTAGAATAGGTTTGAGAAGATGTAGTTTTTAAAATCCCCTAAAGAATTAGCTTTGTACACCACAAGCTTCCCTGCATCAGAGCACTCTCGAGTCTCATTCTCACTTCCCTGCCCCTCGGAGTCCTTGAGCAACGGTTCCTCCCCCTCCCTATGACTCAGGTAGATAAGGATCCTACATAACCATCCTCCACACACATCCCTCTATCTATCTCTATGCTTTCCTGCTTCCCCCCTTTAAACCATCTGCCTTTCCCCTAGCTGTGCATAGTCCTCCCGGAGATACGCAAAATGCCTCTCACATATCAATTCCCCCCCAACGTCTTCGTCTGTGTGGAAATCAGCTCTCCCTCTCATCTCCATGCTCCCCAGATATCCTGGTAAACAGCAGGTTACACAGCGCTCAGAGGTGTCTAGAGGTTAGTGATGGCTGGATGGAAAGTTCATCTGCACTGCTGCTCTGCACCAGCAAGGACGAGGCAATCCCTGACTCCGCTTTAAATTAGGATTCATGCGAGTGCAGCAGCCTATCCTCCTGCTAAGTCCATAAATCATAACATCTTTTTCAACACCCCCCCCACCCCCGTCTCCAAAGCAGCTAAAGATAAGGTTAATGGCCTTTAGAACTGGGGTTATCTCGGTGGAGAGGGTTAAACTTGATGTGGCACAAGCACATTAAAAATATGCATACAAAAATAGAGATGCTTCATAAAATGTTGGGCCCCTGATGCAGAGGCCCCAAGGATAATCAATATGTTACCTCAGGCCGAACCCTGATCAGTCAAGCTCCATCTGGTTCGGTAAATGTAGGGATCATTCATATCTCACCTCGCACGGCAGCCGGATTCTTGTGACGTCACCATATTACAGCAAAATCCATTCTGTCAGGCTTCAAGTAATGCGTTTGTGTCTGGTAAGCTGAGTAATCAGCGTCCTGTCCTACTGGCAGCTATGGGCCGTAACCTTTGAGAATATAAAACACCGTTTGGGGATTTTATTGCTTACCTTGATGATGAGCGTGAACCTTTGATACAAGTCCCTGCTGATAGGCTGCAGAACGCGCAGCTCCGCAGTGGTCCTGTTCAGGGAGAAATACTCCGGATGTGTGACTGGATGACCTGCAATAAAGAGGAAGAACATTCACAGATTTGGATTCGGTGCACTTTATGATAACATCCAAGAACACCGAAATGAACATCCAGAAAGTCAAGTCGCAGCATGCGTACCGGAGCCGAAGAACATTAAATGTGTAAAAATCAATCAAGATACGTGATGAACCTACCAACCAGAATGTAGTAAAGAATGCTAGGTCTGTCAGACGGGGGCTGGATGTTTCGGTCCATGTCCACAGCCCGGATAGCAGGGGTCACATTCAGTGGGTTCAGTTTGCTCTGCAACGAGGGGAGGAGGGGGGGGTCGGTCAACAACCGTGGCGAGACAATCAGTCGCAAAGCTGTTTATTTTATGTGGACTACGATGCTGTAGCCTATACACAGATATATTCTCTCCTATGCATGATTATGCAGAGATTTCTGTGTCTTACGAAATGGAAAATTCCACTTAGAAAGGAATTTCATCAGCCCTTAAAGACATTGTGGGTGCTATATATCAATATGTGTTGCTGTATAATCTTATGTGACATGTTCTATATCAGTTGCAACTGGGCTCTCTAAAAAAAACCCAGCTCTATATAGAAGCTGCCTGGACTCTCTTCCTGGCCTATTAAAGTACTAGTAGTAGGTTCTACTTTTTAAAGGGGATGAGGGAGGCTGCCGGGCAATCTTGAAGACTGAAATAAAAAAGAAACAAAAACAATATTTCTGGTGTCCAATTAAAGAAAAAAAACATCCTGATGTAAGACAGTAACAATCCGTAGCGTTTGTTGGGATATTTAAATAATAAGCGAGTGTTATTAGTTCTATTTCTTGTCAGTCTGCTTGTAAATACGCCTAATGTAGTCGCCTTTCAAGGATAATCTGTTTGCGCTGCTGAAGGCTACCTTCCTGCTCATGCATACTCAGACATCATCAGCACTAATTGCCCAGCTACCTCCACACTTCTGCACCAACATATGGCTTACTGGGAATATGTTTAGCACATCACATTTAAGAATATCTCTCCTCGTGAAAACATGCCTCAATATGGCTGATATGGTATGCATGAGAATGCTGAGAGGCCCATGCTAAACTTCCTTAGCATAGGCATGCACATGGCTAACAGCTCTCTGGCAGGAAGAATCCCTCCCTGAGGGGGCATATTTATATCCCTCAGCTCTGGAGTAATCCTTACACCCCTCCCTAACCAACCCTCTCCCTTTTTACAATGTCTGGAGGTGCGTTAAATCAAATCCCCCTAGCTCTGCACAATGATGATTAGCTATAATACCCTCCTCCAGCAGTCATTATCCAGGGGACTCCAGAGCCCACATTATATCCCCCCAGGGCAAAAAATAAATACAGATCAACTTAATAATGCCTGTCTAGCCATTGTGATTAATTACAATACATTCATCAATTATGAGAAGACAAATCTCCCCGTGGACAGATATGTTAGCATAATGGTTACACTGCAGAATGGAGAGAAATCAGAGAGCAGCAGAAATCACTGAAAACTGCAAAGCTAATGTAGGCCATCCCTAAAACATTTATGAAATTTAATTGCACACTGTTTAAGTAAAGTAAAAGAAGGAGAAATGAGACAAATGTTGAATGAATGAATGAAAAAGACTTAACACACTGGGAATATTTCAGAAAAAATGCATGTAAAGCGGTGACATCCTATTGAGAGTAATGTAACTTCCCACAGTTAAGGGAAATGTAAAATGTACTTAGGTAGGATGAAGCCATACAGTGTTTCCAGAGGGGAAAGCAGAAAGACGGGGAGAACGGCCAACATTTTCCCACACTAATGAAAAAGCTTTGGTTTGTGCCGCCGTGGCTCCCAGGTCCTGCAGACAGAGCAGTATGCAAAGTTTTTATCATAAATTATATATTGCATGGGCAAAATCTGAATGGACGGTCTGAACAAACAACCGTGACGCAATATGGCAGTTCCCCGTCAAACGGACACGCACACGCAGTACACCTAGAACGTATACCTTTTTTTTAATCTAGGCCTCAATCTACAGCCTTTAATTTCCTCAACCAACCGAAACAGCTGCCATCGTGTCGTTATCGCAGGCTTCTGTGTTGTTTTATTTGTCTCAGTTCATTTCAGTTCAACATGTTCCAAACATGTCAACTGAGCACACTTAACCCATGCTTGATGATGTTTTTTTCCAATACTGCCTAAGAGAGAATCCTACAGTTTGATCACACTTCAGTCAGCAGCGCTAATTAAAGAATGGATTGCCAAACTACAACTAATAAAATCCAAAGCACTTGGGGCTTATTTGTAAAAAAAACAAACAAAAACGATTCAATATATTACAAAAACTAAAATGCTCTCACAGTGATGCGTTCACATTAACAACATATAGGGAATATACTGTTAGTTGTACATGTGATTGTAGTACTTAATGTGTTTTTTTTTTTTTTGCAGCACATTTACTCGCGAAACCTTCCTGCCTCGAGGACGCCGCAATGCCAACCTCAATCCGGTCCGGTTAATCCAATCAAACCCAATCCCGACTTCTCCAGTCCAATCCAATTCAATACAGTTCAATCCAGTCCACTCCAGTCTAGCCTGGACTGCTGATGAGGACTCTGATCCGTTGAAAGCCGCAGAACAAGCGAGCGAGTACTCTTTTGAGTTGAGATTGTTTTGTCAACTGCTGTTTCCAAGTTCAAGAATAAAACTGTCAAACTCAACTCACGAGAAGGACTAGAGGTCCTCTGAATCAGTTGATAGATCTTCAGTTCCATGGCAACTGATCGGACTCATGATCAGACTGATGAAGATCATGTGATGTAATTGAAACCGCCAAGACGAATTTCAGTTCAGATCTTTCATGCACAGGGAGACACAGTAGATAGAGACGTCTATAGACATAGATAAAATATTTAGACATACACAAAATATCTATTTGTGCACAACGTCAGACGCTTTATCTCATCCCAACCTCTATTTTTTCTTTGCTTCTGCAAATTCCGGTCATGTTTGGCTGTCCTCCCAGGTCAACTCAGCCTTCAGCTCTAATTGCTAGTCCGCTAGACCAGAAAATGCCCCTGGAATTTCCATGCTGAGACAGAATGGCAAAGCCTGCTCTGCCTCCAGGTGTGGAGGCGAAAATGAGGCGCAAGCGGACAATTAGGCTATTTAACAGCTCTGGAATAGTGCAGACTGGGCAGGAATGTCCATACGGGGCACAACTGTATCACAAACATCTGGATTATGTGGCAAAAAATGTAACACAGGATGAAGACACAACCTGCATGCCTGAAAATACAAATATGCACATACTATTATCAGGTGGGGTTCTGTGAAAATGACCTTGCGGAACAGTGAGGTGTTTGCTGTCTGCCTGTCTGCCTGATGCTTACCGGTTCAGTGAATTCAGGGATGGCAACACGGTAGGTGAGGGGGTTGCAGTCGTGGGTGTTGTTCACCAAGACGCAAGGCAGGAACATGGGACCAAGGTCGTCTCCGTCCAGAACGTCCACCGTCAGAGTCGTGGTAGCTGTCCGCCTGTTGGGGGGGTGCGGGGCGCGGTCCTGGGAGATGAACAAATACCTATTGTTTAAACCACAAGCATTGTCTGAACCGCCTAATTTGCTGCATAACAAACTCGTATCTATTTTGAATGGAAGAGATGTGTTATAATGTCAAAAGAAAAAAAAAATACGCCCAACAAAACACAGTACAACTCTATATTCTAATTAACCTTTTCTTCTCGAGGAAATCATTCTTGGCAATAAAACATATCTTTCTAGCAGCTATCCTGAGGAGACCTTCCCTCGTGGTAGCTGTTGCTTCCCAGAGTAGCAACCTGAGCAGTGAGCAACACGGCACTTCAAAGAGCCGTGCTGTTAGCGTAATTGAACTCTTGACATAAGCAGGACAGAGTTCTAGTAGATATCATGTCTTCTTTCTTTCTCTGCTCTGACGTCTTTTTGCCAGAGAAAATACAAAAAAAGTCTCCCTCAAGGACTTCTTGCCAGAGTGAAGGGTTGAGTATTTATTTTTTTTTGCTCCCCCGTGCAGGAAACGGGGAGAATAGGAGGTTAACTGCTAAGTGTTTATCCGCCCTGCAGTACTTCCAGTTTATAGTATGGAGTGGAATATTACACCAGTGCTTGTTATGGTAAGTAATTATGCAATCAGCTACCGGGAAGTGATTATGATGATGTGAATTATGATAATCTTTTTTTTGTTAAAGAAAAGCATCAATCAGGCTCTGAAAGCACCCAGCGCTGTTAATAAAAGAACGGGGAAGTCTTAAATGCCAGCGTTGGTGTCGCGTAATTGAAGACAAATTCTTGGCCAGTGGCTTTGTGGTAGCTCACACCAACATCATTAGGATTTCTTGTTTTTACAATATTATCTCTGTTATGCTGCCCCGTCCCACTGTGAAGGAAAAGTCCCTTCCTCAAGTAGAACCCATAATTATGCATCCATAATTAATTCTGATTTGCAAAGCTGCTCTGCTCTGGTAAGTACAGACAGTTATCTCAGAATGTCTCAAAGAAAGCTCAATCACTTTTAATGAAAGAAAAAAAAAGTAGTAATGGAACCCTGGAGGGTTCAATCATCTCTGCTTGATATTGCTGACCGTGAGCAATATCTGAATTGGTATAGAGTTAAATGGGAGTTAAAGAGCTTGTGCGATGTCAACGGAGAAATCTCTAAAGAGAAAACAAGGATCCCTTTTTCCTTTTTGTAAAACTGAAAATAAAAAGAACCATTCGCTAAATGATGACCTCGACGTACGCCATGTTGTGCCTTAAAACTGCACTCAAGGAGAGAAATGATGCAGACTTGAATTCATTGAAGCAGCAGACTATTGACTTCATGTTCAAAACACACCCTGAAATAACCCAACGATCTGAACTACGGCGGAAACACTGAAAGAAACAGGACCTTAAGTGCTCCGATCCCACGCTCCAATTGTAAATATAATGTAATATAATGTAATGCTATTGAATACAAAGCACACTTTGAGATATCAGCTTGGTGGTGTTGAGGTACAAATCCCTCAAACAAATCAGGGGCCTATTTTTTAATTCTGCTGACATTGAACACTAACTGATCTTAACACACAAAAAAGTGACTCACGTTGGCTTGGACCAGGACCAGGTAGCGAGTTCTCTCCTCGTAGTTTAGCCTCTCTGCCAGAATGATGTGTCCTGAAAGAGTGTTTGCGACACTCACCGTCCTGTTAGATGCCTGAAAGACAAAACAGATCGTGGATATGATAAGACAGAAAAAAGGGTGGATGAGGGCAATAAGTCATGACTGTTAGAGAAATTTACAATGGTGTAGAGGGTATTTATCATGGCGTGACTTGTCCATATACCGGGTCATTGGGGTTGTAAAGGATCCCATATTCTATATGTCCATTGGGCCCGTCGTCAATGTCCGTCGCTCCGTTGTTTCCTGAGAAGCCCGTGAAAATGGTCGTTCCGACCGGAGTGAGCTGGAGAAAGAAATACGAGAGTGGGCATAAAGGAAAGCCAACAGCCCCGTGCGAGTACAACATCTACTTACAGCAGAGAGCCAGCCATGCATACAGCCACTCCACCCCCATTAGTACACAAAAAAAAGAAAAAAAATATATATCAAAAAGAGTGGAAATGTTGTAGTCAGCAGCAGTCTGAAGGCTGACAGAGTAACAAAAAAGTAAGTATGAGAACCACCGCTGTTCCCCAGAGGCCTTAGCAACGTCCAGAGGACCAGGCAGGGAGCAGTTGAATGTAGAATGACTCACTATACTGACAGGGCGACTGCATACGGCGAGGACAACACGCCGTGTCAGGAATTCTGTTAATGCAATGTACACATAGTGTGAACAAGGGAGACGAATGACACGGCTGTCGAGACCCCGGTGGGGAATTATTTCTGCATTTCAAAACACGTGACTGTTAAGCCAGATGATTAGATGAATCGGTTTGAATTATTGCAGGTGATACAGGTTTGTTTTGGCGGTTAAAGGTTGCCGCGGTGATCTCAGGATGTACTGTACATAGATGAATTCAGAGCAGGCTGAAGGTCGGAATGCTTTCCTGACCTGCTAGTTTGGAGGAATGTATACTATTTAAAACTAACAAATGTGAGAAAACATTAGACAGATAAATCCGCTTGCATGGCCGTCCTATTTTTGAAGAAAAGGCTGAAAACGACATACCCAAAGTAAAATGGTTACTGTTTTTGAACCCCTATGACTACAGGCACAAAGCTGAGCATTCCTGAAAGATAACCCTTTGAATTTTCTTCTGCAAGTGTCAGATTTACTCTAAGTGTTACTGACACTGAGTTACTGCAGCTCAAACATAGTGGAAATTGCAATTTTTTTGCCTCGCCTAAATTATTTTTCTTTTTGAATGAAACAAGTTAGCTGTGGCTGTTATATATAGGCCTAAAAGTTAAAATGAAGCCACAGCCACAAACCTGACCAACAACTGGTAGAAAGTAGATAAAAAGACACCCAAAAATGAGCTTTGCAAGTTCAGTGTTGTAGGGCAATGAAGCACTGGCTCTCTTGATGGACAGATTGTTCAGCCAATTCGGATCGCAGAATCATCGAAGGGGGCTTGTTTTGTCGCCAAGAAGTAGCGGTACATGGAGATAGCAAAGTCTGTCATCAAAGAGCGATAACTAGCGATAAACAGCTATAAACAATCTTTTGTTCAGAAACTCACAACGTCAACACATGGCGTGTTATGGATGACTACCGGAGTTATCGTGCTCGTGGGACTAAACGAAGTGGCTACTTTTGTTCGTTGGACTCTTGCCTTTCTCTGGATATAAGGATTAGCATGCTACATGTTTTTTTTGGACTTCGAGACAGCTCGAAAGGTAGGGAACTCCTGTCATGTTGTTGTTATTTTTCTGTGCACTCCTTGCACACATGCTGTGTTTGCTTTTGATGTGTTTTCCGTGAGCCTAAAACGGCTTACTTTTTCGATTTGCGAGACTCGTAGCTTTCAAATGATGTGTAATATGACTCAGACACATAAAAATAATATGCAAGTAAACGGAATGAATACAAAACTACTGAAAAATGGCCCGCCGGTGGGCCTGACTAAATATCAGGATAAAATGATATGATATAAAGAAAACTGTGGATGGAAATGAGCTTCTAGCTAAATCCAGCATATTAACACGAAGTGATGTATTTGCACCAAGTGTTCATCAATATGCATTGTCCTTTTCCAAATAAAAAAAAATTAAAATAAATATTGTTTGTGACAGGGAAGTAACATTGGTTTGTAAAGCCACAGAACATAATTGAAATTGTGAAATATTTTTAGTTGCTATGATTTCAAAAATCACAACTGAAACAATATATAGCAGCAGGCAAAAATGTATTTGACTCTTCAGGACTATGTCTACAGTCAAGGGTGTGTGATTTGAACATTTTAGACGTTTCTGACCACAATGCTAGCACAAAAACGATTCTGTGGCAGACAGACATGCATGCCACTGCCATCGTTTTGCGGCTCCAACCCTGGCGACACAGAGATGAATAGGCTGAAAGCAGTAAATAGCCTGCGCCAATTTTCACAGAGATTGCCTCATTTTTCAAAAAAAAAAAAAAAGTGTCAAATCAAAATTTCAATTATCCACATGTTACAAACCCCGAACAGGAGTCATTCCCTCACCTCGTTTACGGCAACGTAGTAACGCGGCTGCTGAAAGCGAGGGGTGTTGTCGTTCTTGTCCCTCACGACAATCCGTACCTCGTGCAGAATGATGGTGCCAACCAGCTCGTTGGTGCACTGGATCTGAACCACGATGGTGGTGATGAGATGAGGGGGCTGGGAGAGTGAAAAAGACGGCCGGGTCATCTACTGTTTGAGTACAACAAACATTGTTATAATCGTCCTTGAGCCCTTGGGAAGGACAAAATATGTGTACTCAGTCAGAAATGATAACATAAAAGCTGCACTGACCTTCACTGGTGTCAAATACTTCCAGCAAACAAGACACCTAACCAGTACAGCACACAATCAATACATACAAAACATTGTCAAAGTGATACAAAGGAGAGGAGAGAGGGTTTGGGTTTTTACCAGCATTCACCAGGGTTGAACCAATTTCTCCAATTTACCATTGCATTTCTGTAAAAGTAAGTTTTGTATTATTATTATTATTATTTTAAATTGGACTGTGCAGCCTGAGTTTCAAATTGTTAAATACTGCATGGAATAAATAATTAAAATGTCCGATCAAAGGGAGAGCTGCGATCATCGTGCCATGTTCTGGTTATAATGTACATTGGACAGCAGCAGCTCGTCTCGATGCCGCCACGACTTGTCAGACATCATCTGAATTTAGAAGCAGTAATGGTGTAACGCTGCCTGCTTCGCTTCTCCCTCCACCTCTCTCTCTCGCTCACTTGCAAAAGGTTTGACTCCCGTGTACTCCTCCGCTGTTGTCATTCCTCCTGCTAATTGGCTGCTTCTGCCGAGTTATTCCCATTAGTAGCTTCGCTGTGCAACTCCATCCTCATAGTCCATATAACACAAGCACACACTTCAAAAACAGCTCCTTTCCCACGGCGGCCACAGCACTTAACACCCGGGTGAACCCCGCTCCTCCAGTCCTATACTGTATCATTTAAACTGATCTGTAATCGCCGCAGGTTTGCAGGGTACCCTGGAGAACTGAACTGACCCTATTACATACAGACACAGTGTCTGGATTTATTCATGCACTTACTATATTTAGCACGAGGTGAGGAATTATCATGCTAGACTGAAACCAATGGCCGCCAACACGGTGTTACATTACGTCAAGTGTATGTGGAGCTAAACAGTGAAAAAAAAAGTTTTTAAAATGATATCAACTTTGAAATAGTTGCTTTCATCAGTCGAAAAGCTGTCTTTGAAGGATTCCAAGTAAAGGGCCACACAAAGTAGTATTTTGGTTATGTGATGCACATATAAAACACCATATTCTGGATTCAAATAACCTGAATAAGTATTTATTCTGGGTATGCTAGCTGGAGTACTGTGATAGAAACCTGGATTTTGTGGCACCTCATCCATTTTTCATTATCTCAAGTTATGTGGTAGTTAGACAGGAAAAAACAACAAATATGATCAGGATTCAAAATAGTAGGATTTTTGGTGCAACATAGTTATGTTTTTTTTTTATAATATTAAAGTCCCAGTCAGCAAGTCTGGCGGATTGAGGGCACTCTGTCAGATTTTGAATGTTTACAACCTTATTTTCCACCGGTGTTTTCTTTTCCTTGGTTGTTTTGGACCTCCTCGTTTCAGATTGTAACGAGGAATTGGAAGCTTGTTGCTACTTCCCTCCGCCTCCCCCCTGTGATAGTGGAACGACCCAGGGGGGTGAGGCTCTGTGTGTGCAGTAACACAGCCCTGTGTGCTGATTGGACAGGATGATCTGGGCTCTGTCTATTTTTTGCAAAATAAAAAAATTAAAAAAACAACAGGAGCACTTTTTTTTCTAAAACCAGATGAGAATTATGTTGTTCCTCTATCGGAGCATAGTGTCGGCTTCAGTGAATTTGATCAAAAAATATTGCCGACTGGGAGTTTAACCCATGTTACCTCACGCCTTACCTTCACTGGCTGCTTTCATAAGAAGTTGTGCGATTTGCAGAACTCTTTTCAAATTTATGTCAATGTTAATGTAAAAAGCTGGGATCGGCTCCAGCCCCCCCGCGACCCTGAATACAGGATAAGCGGTAGAAAATGGATGGATGGATGGATGGATGGATGAATGTTAATGTAAAAGAAATACCCATAACCCCCCAAATAGCAGATTAAACACATTGACTATGCTTTATTACTTTTCCATCTTTTGGATGCCCCCCCCCACTGGCCTCATGAATTATAATAATGTTGAGTAATTAGTATATTTAACCAGTAATCACAAAATGAAATGTGAGGAAACTGACTCATCTATGATTAACATAAACAGGGTGTTTGTCAAGACCTGATATGACCAGACAAATAGTTCATAATTAGCTTGTGTGAAATAGTGTTCTCTAAACAGCACACTGATGATATAACATTAATAAATGATGGAAACATATTTACTTTGCAGAAGTGAGACTTTACTTTCCCTGATCTCTCAAACAGATCGCCGCCCTCAGTCCCATACTCACGTCTCTGTCTAGACGGCGCCCGGTGCTGTTGAGGTAGAGCCTCTGACGCGTCGGTTCCAGGATCACCCAGTAGTCATAGTTGTCCAGCAACGTCAGCGAGATCGTCCTGCCCGGGTCTTGTGCGCGGCCATTTATCTGCATGTTATCCACCAACACTGTACCTGCAAAGGCATAGCAATCTTCAATCACTAAAGGGCCCTCATGTTGAAGGCCAGTTTTTTATTAAATCAGGTTGGTGGTGGAAAAGATATGAAAGGTGACATCGGTCTGTGTTTACCACTGACAGAATGCTTCGCTGTTGAAAATGACCAGTGAAAAGCCCTCAGTGATAACGGTCATAATACTTCAGGTGATCAGTTTAAATGACAAGAAATTTAAAATAAAGGAGCATGGTTTTGTTGAATTATGTCCCCATGGATCTTATTTGAATGAAGGTTTTATAATATCTAAGACAATAGCATGATTATCTTATACCATTTCTGAAAAAAAAAAAAAAAAATGCTTTTCAAATTGTAATCCTGCATTCAGACTCAACAGCCAGAGAAGAAAGAAGGGAATAATGCCTCCGATATATGTGGACTTTTCTTGTTTAATATGTATGCACATCTCTAAAATTGATAATTATCATCTTCGAGGGCACCAACACTTTCTGGTTTATATTCCACAGCTTTTAATCAGTGACTGATTAAACTTTGCCACAGCAGCCCTCTGGGATAAAGCTCCCAAAGCCTGTTAAATCTGAGGATTGTTTAATTTATTCCAAATTTAGTGGATTTAAGAAATAACTGCTGGTTCACTGAGGAAAAAAAGACCAATCCAGGAGGAGAAGTGGTGATATATTTTAATAGAGATCAGTGATTCAAAAAGGAATTAAAATCCATACCTAAGTAAAAGTAAAAACCTTGCTGGAAAAGTATAAAAAATAAGATACAGTATATAAAGTAACAAAAAAATTGCTGAACTTTCTGAAATATTCCTAATCTGCAGTCATTTACAATTATCTCCCATATATCTTGGCTTGACAAATAATAGATTTATATATATAAAAAATAAATAAATAAAACATATTGAATCAATTAAGTTTTGAATTGAGTATCATATTGTTACATATCTGATTTCCAGCCAGACAGTTAAAACATATGATGCATATCACATACCAACCAAAACACACAGGGCCGGTCTTTCCATGCCAACATGAAACATGTTTCAATTACTATCAATGCCAACAAAACAATAAGCATCCAAACACACAATGCCATGTTTTATCGCAACATAAGTTCACTCAGATAACACACATTCATTTACAACCCTAGAAAACGATCCGTGTCATGCAGATATATACTCATTTGAATACACCGTCTAGTAGAATAGAAAGCTTACAGGCATTAGGAGGCACATCACCATGACAGGCAGAACCATGTGAGCAAAATCACAGCTGCCGGGCATAAAGAACACATGGGTTGTACTGAGTTCTTAATCATTCATTGCTGTATTTTTTCTCTCCAGAATGACCTTAATTATTTTTGCATTCACACACACATAATCGAAAATGACATTGAGTTTCTAGCTGGTAAACAACCATATATAGATCAAATACTGTGGCGACTAAAAGTACTTGACATGCCAGCTGTAAAACCTAAAAGGGTGATGGCATTTTAATGTGTGTGTGTTTTTTTTAGTGTTTCTTTTTTAATCACAGCCCATAACATCTTGACTTTCTTCATATCATAAAGCAGGCTCATCCATTTTGCAGGTACTCAAGACTCTCGGATACCTGACGACGAGCACAGATGGATCTGTGACGGACGCTTGCCTTTCAGCTTTCGCGCCGTAATTATAATACCCACACATGCATTTTCATGCTACTATTAACGAGCGCACTCCGTGTTTGCAGCAGCAGTCGGGGCGTGATGCATTCGTGTGATGTAATCACGAGGAACTATGATTATCTGTCTTACTTGGGCTAAACTTCATCTGAAAAATGGATCTTTGAAAAATTTAATTTAAAAGTCAAAAGACCCCCCCTTCGCTTGGTTCATTAATCTAAAACACAACTTTTCATAAATATATGTGCCTCACTAACTTGAGTGGTGAGCTACATCTTTTCCAAACTCCCGGGTCGTAAATTACAACGCTAATGATAATACAAGGGAGGGCACGGAGAGCCTCCTTTCTTTTTCAAGTTAATTGAACTTCACTCCCCCCCTCTTTTTTTTTTTTTTTGCAGTGACAGCCAATCCTCCCACAGTTCTGGGCCCTCTCAATCTCAGTCATGCTGCAAAATCGTTGTCCTCATCAGTCAAGAGGACTATCCGTCAGATCTATATACAAACAAGTGCAACGAAGAGTTCCACTGCTAAATATGGGCTTCATTATAAATAAACACTCGGGTTCATTTCTGGTCAGGGGTGCCTCTGATCTGGCCTTCACAGTGGAATAACCCCATAGAGACAACAGAGGGCTGACTTTTATCCCAAATATCAATAATGCTGGCATCCGTAGATGATGGCACCAGATAAGTGGGTTGGCCGGTTTCTGATAGCACTCCAGATTTAGTATGAAAAAAAAAAAAAAGGTTAGAGGACAGAGTCCTGTAAGATGTGTGCTTCAAGCTTGATCCATGATCTTAATTCATAAAAGGTTCAGGGAGCCACAAGGAAGCGAATAAATTAGTGGTTTGATTCTGGCTGTGGGACCGTTGTTGCATTTCATTCTCTCTCTCTCTCTCTCTCTCTCATAAAGGTGACATCATTTGATCCCTCTCCTTCAAATGAAGGTAGATAATAAGCAAAAGTGTAGATGTTGTGTTTAATTTTGTGAGAAAATGCTTGAAATTATTGTACACAGATAGCTCAACATGAATTACAGTTCACTCACTAAGTAGTAAAGCTCTCCTCAACAGGAGTTGATCCTACAGTTGCTTTTTTATTGTTCAGTAGATTTAGCAAGTGCTGGGAGGCCATTACTAACACAGCACTTTACTGTTTTGAACATGTTGGCAAGACCTTTGGTGTAGGTCTGACTGACTGTATGTTTAGGTCATTTCGGAACATCTCTGCAGGGAACCCTCTGTTTTCGTTCCATATTTTCAAACGGCCTCGTTAACATCTTATTCACCCTCATAACTCTTAAGTGGATTCCTCATCAAAACAAGCATACTGTCTTTGTAATGTCCCCTTTGGATTATTGTAAAAAAAAAAAAAAAAGTTTCCTTTTGGCACTAAAATGAGAGCCTGGCATCACTTCACTGGCTACTAATTCATTTTAGAAGTGATTTTAACATCTTGCTGATGACTTTTAAAGCACAAGGCGGAGTCCAGATGTGACAGCTTGCTGGCCGAGATCCTGTGAAGTTTCGTGTTTTGGATGTTCAAAAAGTTTGAAGACCAAACGAGATCAGCCGTTGCGATTCAGGTGCAAAGAGTCTCAAATGAGATAAATTAGTAGCTCGTGGCCTAGTTTCCTGATAATGAACAATCTTAAAGTCCAAGAACATTTCTTCTAACAACCTTACATTTTTACAGGCATTTGAGCAAACAACATTCTGAGGCGAGCATATCCGCAGGACCTCTAAGAGCCTCTTAATGTTCGCTGCCCTATATGCAAAATTGCCACACTGTTTACATTATGAAAATGTAACCGAAATTAATGGACAACAGATAGAGCTTACAGCATTTTGCATCGCATATACGCGTGCATAATATCCGTGTTCATTAGCATGCACGCACTGGAATAAAAAATGAGAAGGTAGATAAACGGTAAATAAATGCAGCAATTAGAGTTATCAAGGAGGACAAAAACAGTATATGGATTATATTTTTCTCTTTTGTTTCATCTGCTTCGCCGGCCACTTAATGTGTGGCTCTTTTAGATGTGTCCTTCCCCCTCCACAGATTAAAAAATACAACATCTAGGGTGAATGGCTCAATAAATATATAATGAAAGCTAAAATAACATCCAGTAGCCTGCACTCTTCTCCATCAGGGCCTTGTGCATACTATGGGGCCTCTGTAGCGCAGCATTGCTGTCTGATACCTGACCTGACTAGTGAAGTAGTGAAGTCGTGAAAGCACATTTATAGAGTCATTGAGTCAAATTGTAAGCCTAGGGCGTATTTGTCTCAGAAAACCCATATACGTTTCTAACTTGGGCACAAACTCATAAACATATAGTTACAAATGTTCACCAGCTGTCAAGGGGCCCAATGTGCAGCGCGCATTGCAAAAAGAACAAATCTTTGCATTACAGCTACTGAACGAGGAGGGATGTAAAATCACTGCCATCTTAGCTCTCCAAATGGTTAATTACTTTGATATAATTTGACAGGAAAAACATCTGTCTGTTTATGCATGTCTGCCAAAGAAAAGTAGAAGCTGAGAGACAAAGGGGGGGGAAAAGCTGCAGCTGTGTCATTCAGTAAACAGGGATCCCAAATGGTATTGCCGCAATCTCTTCCTCTGGAGAAGCATGAAGTGATTTTTAATTCCCTTTCATACCGGGCGAGGTGCATGTCATATGTATGCGCTTGCAACACTTATATGGGGCCCTGAGCGTAATTTGTCAATGCATAAAATTACACCCTACCATTCTTGAAATTCTGGCTAATTTCAGCCTGAGTAAAACCATCAACTCCTTTCCATCACTTTAGCAGGCTGCTAATTTGCCTCCATGGAATTCCCAAAATAACCTGAATACAAACATCACTTCCTGACTGCAAATTTATAATTGAAAACCACTACCGTTCAATACCGTAGTGATGTCAAAGCTTGTGATGCAACTCCTTCCCTATTTTTACTCTTCAAGTCGAGCTGAAATGAAAAAAAAAATGCCCTTCTAACCCTTTTAGGTTGAATTGTGCACCTATTTAACATTACACACCAGAAAACAATACCTTTCTTCATATTCTAACTTAAAATCTAACGTACAAAACATGACACATGCTTATATTAAGCATTAAGCTACCAGCAAATTGCAACCAATAATATCACAACATCCATCCATCAAGCTGTAACTTCAGGTCAATTCGAGAAAACCAACCACTCACTTTTTGAAAAATATGGTAAATTATAATAATTATAGTAAAAATGTTTTACTACACACAATTGTGATTCATTCTGAGGATAACCAGATGCATCGAGTGAGTGCAGAGTAGAGCGCAATGTATTCAATAACAATATGACAGATATGACTCAGTTTGTAAGCTTCTGTAAGTCTTTGTAGGATACTTGTCCAATCCAAAATACCTGATAAACAAACACACAAACTAATTTCTTTGACTGCACCGAGGAACTTTATTGCAAGGACACAACTCCCAATTAGAGAGTTATATAAAACTGGATGGGTCATGGCATTGTCCCCAGTCCACAATATTCCTGCAGTACTCCATAACCCTGCTGTTATAATAATTACCCGATGGTTTAGTACTGGAGGAAGGAGATCGGAGTCAGCTCAAGGTCCAAACAGGGATTTAATCTTGATCAAGAGGAGAATTCAAAGAGTAACATGCTGGTCTGTTACACAGTGAAGACTCAACGTGTTGTGAGAGAAACCAGTGCTTGAATTGGAATAAAAAAGGTGCCAGTACTCTAAATCAGCAACTGCACAGCACGCGCGCTTGTGGCTCTCGTGGATACCATGTGTTTTTGCCTGGTTTACCTAGATAAACCCTATACTAGTTGATCATTTTCACACACACATTTCTCTGTAAAAAAAAAAAAAAAATAGATATCATATCAAATTTATTTTGTTCATATTTTTGTACAGGAAAATATTGTTTGTCTAAATGGATACAATGTACAGTGAGATGGCAACTATGTGTGGTTTTATTGTAGCTACTTGCTTTCTGCTTGCTTGTTTGCTCTGTCTCTCAACTTGCTTGCCCTAGTCAGAGAGAGAGAGAGAGAGAGAGAGAGAGAGAGAGAGAGAGAGAGAGAGAGAGAGAGAGAGAGAGAGTGAGTGAGTGTGTGTCTTGGAATAAAGATAACACAACTTAGATACTCACTCTCCATCCAGAGAGGGTGACCGGTTTTATTTTTTCATTTCTGCTCCCTGTAGATAAATAACGGCGGAGGTAAATAACGGCCAGTCTCCAATGGAGGTCGGGGCAAGTGTCAACAGGCAGCGTTATTTCCACGCTTCCCATTTATTGTCACGTTCGCGTCGCGAAGATTTTGGCTGAGGCTATATTGGAGGATTTACGGTATGCCTTGAAATGCATTCGACTGACGGCAAGTGTGGAGAGACGGTGCGCCGCAGCCTCCCGCAAGCTCTCGAAACTCTTTTAAACTGAACCTTGTCGATCCAAAATGAAGACAGATTCATCAACTGCATAGGTTATTATAGGTATAGGTGTAGGTATCCACAACATGATAAAAGAACTACAATATGCGTACCTAGATGCGTCATGAGGTGGCGGTACGCTGTAAGAAGTAACGGTACGCAGATGGGTAAAAATCAGAAGTCCCGGTACTGCGTACTGGTGAGTACCGGCCCAATTCAAGCACTGAGAGAAACGGAGTATTTATCCATCTTTTGTGGGTGTGTTCTCACTCTCAGTTCAAGGGGATGTAAGTCGTAAACTCAGATGTTTAACTAAACCTTGCATGGGTGAAAACCCCATCTGGGTCATAAACCACACCCATGTCGCAAAACACACATGGGTTGCAAAACACACACAAATGGCCACAGGCCACAGGTCACAGGTCACAGGACACAGGACACATTTACATTCACACCAACCCTTCTCATGTGTAAGTCTTCAGTTCAGATTTATCCCATCAAGTTTTAACTGTTAACACAGAACTGATGTCCTTACCTGAGGTAACACTGGAGAGTTTTGCCCTGGTTGATGCAAGGATACTTGGTCGAGTATTCTCCCAAGTAAACCCAACAACCTGCCTTTTAGATCCCATTCCCACATCACTTTTAAAATCGTTTTATGGATTCTTCGAGGAACAGTTTTTAAACATCATGAATTGCTCTCTTCAGACGGGTGTCTTTCCCAGCGCCTTTAAAACGGCGGTGGTGAAGCCCCTTCTGAAGAAGAGCAATTTAGATCCAAGTGTTTTTAATAACTACCGACCTGTATCCAACTTACCATTTTTAAGTAAAATTTTAGAAAAACTGGTTTTTAACCAAGTTAACGACTTTTTAAACAGAATTAACATTCTAGAGAAACATCAGTCTGGTTTTAGGAAAAACCACAGTACCGAGTCAGCACTTTTAAAGATTCTAAACGACATCAGGTGGAATTTTGATAATAAAAAGCTCACAGTGTTGGTTCTACTGGATCTAAGCGCAGCTTTTGATACAGTAGACCATCACATTTTATTAAATAGGCTCAGACACCTGGTGGGCATCTCTGGTACTGTTCTTAACTGGTTTTGTTCTTATCTCACAGACCGATGCTTTTATGTAAGTATGGATACATGTTCCTCAAGAACCCATGAAATTGGATGTGGGGTTCCCCAAGGGTCAATTTTAGGTCCACTTCTTTTTAATCTTTACATGCTGCCCCTTGGGGACGTCATCAGGAGGCACGGCATCAGCTTCCATAGTTATGCTGACGATACGCAACTGTACATTGCCGTGTCTCCTGATGACACAGGGCCAATTGACGCCCTTTTTAACTGTATTTTAGACATTAAGTCATGGATGGCAGAGAATTTCCTACAGCTCAACCAGGACAAGACTGAGGTTTTAGTTATAGGTCCTGAAGGCCAGAGAGAGAAACTTTTACCAAAACTACAAGATCTTAAACCAGCACAGTCAGTAAAAAATCTGGGCGTGATTTTTGACTCTGAGCTGAATTTTATTCCACATATCAAAAATATGACGAAAATAGGTTTTTATCATCTTAAGAACATAGCCAGAGTCCGCCCGTTTCTCTCTCAGGCCAGTACGGAGGTGCTGATGCATGCTTTTATCTCCTGTCGTTTAGATTATTGTAATGCCCTGCTCTCTGGTCTTCCCAAAAAGAGTACTTTAAATCTCCAACTATTACAGAACTCAGCCGCACGCGTGCTGACGAGGACCAGAGGGCGGGAGCACATTACACCAGTTTTAGCGTCGCTGCATTGGCTCCCCGTACGCTTCAGGATCGATTTTAAGGTTCTTTTACTCGTTTTTAAATGTCTTAACGGCCTTGCGCCCTCTTATTTAGCTGACCTGCTTTTACCATATCAACCCTCGCGGACCCTGAGGTCCTCCGGCACTGGCCTTTTATCCATACCAAAACCCAGAACTAAAACCCATGGTGAGGCGGCATTTAGCTACTATGGCCCCCACCTGTGGAACAGCCTGCCAGAGAGCCTCAGGACCGCAGAGACAGTTGATATTTTTAAAGGAAGGTTAAAGACACACCTTTTTAATCAGGCTTTTAACTAGTATTTTAAATTCTTTAACGTTCTTATGTGATTTTATCTTATTTCATATTTTTGCTTTTATCTTGTTTTTAGATGATATTGATCTTAAATAATTTTAGTTGTTTTACTTATCATTGGTATTGTTTTATGTTATTATCTTTATTATCTTTTATTTAGCTGGTCACTTATTTTTTCATGTGTTTTAGTTTTTAGCTTTAACTCCAGTGTTTCCTCAGGGGGGCCTTCCACACTGGGAGCTGTGTCTGGGCTGCTGCTGGGGGTGCTGTCCCTGGGTCCCTTCGGCCCGGCTGACTGTTGTCTGTCGGTGTCGGGGGGCCTGGGCACTGGTGCCCCCTGTGGCACAGCCTGCGACTCCTCCCAGTGTGGATGGCCCCAAAGATAGCGTTTCCTCAATCATCAGTGTCATTCCATGTCTCCCTATTGTCAGTAGTGAGAGTGTGTAGGTGTGTGTGTTTGTGTGTGTGTGTAGTATGGAGGGTGGGAGGGAGGGGCTTTATTTGTAATTGTTTTTTCTTTTCTTTATGATGTGTAAAGCACTTTGTGTTACATGTTCATGTATGAAAGGTGCTCTATAAATAAAGTGAAGAAGAAGAAGAAGAAGATATCTCTCATCAAGAAGTACAAAATTCTCATATCACCTGCCAGGATAAAGATCAAATCCACATTTCTCCTCCTGTATTTGTGGTTCGACAATCAGTCGGCAGCATACTTGAGCAGTGTGATAACCCGATAATTGGAGCACACTCTCCTATCCTCTTTTGAAAATTCTCAACTCAGGCACTGTTCCCCGATCTCCACACGCCACCCAAGAGATGCCTTTAAACCAAGAGGCTGTTTAAGAAGCACGGTGACCTCTGCCAGGGATAGGGCAGAGGTCCCTAACCATCTCCCCGAGTCTTTAAACTCTGCCTCCTCCATGGAGGACATTTTGATCGGGGTCAGGAACTCCTCGATGTGCTCTTTCCACCACTTGACAATATCCAGGTCTGCAGTTCTCCCACCTGGCTGAACACAGCCTGAGCAAAGTCCTGCTTTCCCTCTCTGAGTCATCTAAAGGTTGAAACTGAAATTTCCTTTTCCGTACTCCTCCCAATCTCCTCCCAAACCTGTGGGTTGTCCCTCAACTTGATGGCCTCCTTCATGCCTGGTATCCACCAGCAAGTTCAACATGAACCAATTACCTCATCGATCACTGCTTGAGTTGAAGAATGATAAGAGATTAAAACAACTGCACATATCTGCCAATGAACCAAAAAATAATGTCTATTTAAAGATTATGATGTTTAAGTCATCAGGCTCGAATTTCATAAAAATCAAAATAGATTTTTGCTGTGTGGTAGCAGATGTCACACTGCAATCAAAATAGCTAATGCGCTAACAATATGATGCATTATTATTTAATTCAGTCCGACCCACATAGTCAGGATGATTTCAGTAATAATACTATTACTAACTGAAAAAAAGACAATAAAAACATTAGTCAAAAAACTAAACAAAAAAAAAATAATACTATTCCTTTTGAATGTGCCCCAAGAAAAAACTGGTCCAGCTAATTTGTTTTGACAGTGTAACTTGCATGAATTCATAATAATATTTTGTGTTTTTTGTTCTGTAGGCGATATTATAATGTGGTGGTCTGGGCAGCCAGTCATACGGGTACATGTCACATATAGTATGCATCAATAGGCCAATATGTTAAATGATGTATATTTTCATCCTTGTAAATCCAACAGTCAGTTTAGGATGGCGGTATGTTATTTACATAAGAAACAAGTGACGTCATAGTCTTTCCAAGGGGTTAACATGGTCGCTTTGTGGCAGGAGGCTGTGTGTTGAAAGGAAAGAAGGACAACACAGACATAATGTTGAGGAAAAGAACATTAAGCCATCAGCACTGTTTCTAAATAGACAGAAGTAAAATAGATGGTGAGGCTGCCGTTGCTTTGTCTGCTGAAAGTGATTATTTCTCTTCCAGCTGAACACTGGAATCAGGAAAGCTGCTCTTCAGTATATAGACATATACTTATACAAACAGGAAGGCAATCCAGTGTTGCCAAAATCCTAGTTCAAGTAACAAGGTAGGAGATTCATTTTTTTTTTTTTTTTTTAAGGTAATGGTAGTGGCTTAATCAAAAACAGGTAATACATTTTAGCCAATGTATTTGTCAGGGCATGTTGTTATTTTCAAAAACAGTAACTGAGTAAGGTGTATCAATGAATGAACAGATAAATGAATTATTTTTATTTATGCTTTTCATAGCACCACTAAACTTGGTGTGTAAAACATATGGAAAAGCCAACGCCTGCAGTCGACTTTTTAAGGCTTACTGCACAACCGCCAGCTGTGTTTTCCTAAGTAGCCCGTCTAACGGGTCTAAGTGTCTGTGCGATCAAAACAATTCTTAATGCATTTTGCCATCAATTATTCTGCTAATATTTGTTAAACATTGCAGACCACTCTCTGCCCTCTAGTCAGTGGGAACAAAAACTTGGAGCTGAGCCTGCACACACACATTCATATGCTGCAGAGCATGTGGGGGCTGGACTGATACAGACAGATATGCACACTTCCCCATCATGATACCATTGTTTAGAAGCAGAGGCTAGCGGTTGTAAAATGTAAAGTACACTCATAGCAACCGTAATGTGTTAATCAATACTATTCACAGTCAATATAACAAAGTAGCTGGTTGGACTGAAATGTGTAGTAGGCTGTTTGGCCAGCAGCTGGTGCATATAGATTGCTGCGAAGCATTGTTCCACCAGAAGAATGGTCACATCTAAGCCTCGAGTTGGCATTTAATATTGGGACTTTTTTGGTGGAATGATCCGTAAACTCTGCAAAACTGTAATGCTACAATATGGAATGGCTTTTGCATATTCAATATGCAAACTGCTGCCTTGTACCCCTCCTAAAAATCTGTCTGCACCTTCAGTACGTGATGTCACATTTTAGGACTTTCAGATGTTAAGTATTAGCATATGTCCTCAATTAGAAGAAGTAGATAGGAGGCTGCTTCCCTCAGTGGGAAAAACAGAAAATATGGGCATTGAATAAAACCAGTGTCTGTAAAAGGCTCAGTTGGTATCTGAAGCACAAATAAATGCGATCTGTCCGAAGCTCATATTTCAGGATCCATGCTTTTTCATCTGTGATGTCATTCTGATGTAGAACCTGGAGCTGCTTCATTGATAATGAATAGGAGACTGACTTTGTGCATTCCTAGAACGTTACCTTGAAAGATCTCCGGAGTATCGGAACTGACTCCCATCTTGTGACTGCAATCATTTTTAAGCATTTCTCTATGCAACTATACTTTGGAATGACATCAGCAATGGGGCAACCCCGTTTTTTTTCACTTCACCTGTTTCTTACTTTGGGAGTGAGTGATGATTATTCACTCATACACCCCGAACTGTTACAGGGCATACAACCAACATTTTTTTCTGAATAAAATAAAATAATTATAAAACACTCAAATCAGCGCACACTCATTAAAAATAAAGCTGCATTCATTTACACAAACATTTGCAATAGAATAAAATCATTAAAATGTGACTGAGAAACATGGTTTATTTATTCGGGGTACGGTATTTAGAGAAACCTGGTATGCACAGCCAGATTCATGGTTTCTTGGCCATTAGTCGTGTTTTGGGGTAAGGAAAAAAAACTGCTCTCATACTACAAAGTGTAACCTCCCACTGTGGTGTGACTCCAAATGCTCTGAAATCCTTGAGCTGAGGTGTCACATACAGTATCACAGCTGCACTTTAAGTATTGCAGCCTTCATTCAAAAAATGTGGCAAAGCACCATGGGGGAAAAATCTCATTACTGCCCCTACATGGGTTTTAAACTAACCAGGTTACTCCAGTGCATGTAAACTCCAATTTGCTGCCTTAACCTGATTTCTTCCAACAGACCGGTTTCTTGTGAGCATGTAAAGAAATCATAAGCATTAGCCCACCTCGCAATTTCACTCTTGTCTTTGACTTATATCTCATTTGCCTGATTTTTAAGTATAATTATTGTCTAGGCCAGACTAGTCTCGCTTTGCCACAGTATATCAGTATATCACATCTCCTGGATCAGGGAAAAAAAGAACTCTGGCTCGTTTGTATTTTTTTCAACCAATAAAAATGGTCTTGGTCTTCGGAAGCCGCTGTGGTGTGGCAGCAAAATAGTGTTGGGAGGAAACTTTTTTCCTATAGCCAATCACACCGTCCAAAAACAGCCAAGGGCCAGTAGGAACCACTGATAGACTGGTTGTAAATCCATCTTGTAGATGTTAAGATATTTCACTGTATAAGGAAATACTTTCACCTGCATGTGTACTGCTAGATGAAAAGTCTGTGAATTCCCATTAAGGTCCATCCTTTTGGGACAATAAATGCTCGTTAAAAATGCCACAGCAATCCATCCAATGGTTGCTGAGATATTTCAGTTTTAGAAAGCAGACCAAACAGCCGATCAACCCGAGAACAAAGGCAAACTTTGGCCACTCCACATCAACTCTTAAGGTCAAGTAGGCTAGGTAGTTGCGTTGTGTTGTTGCCGAGCAACAATTGGCAAACGGAGGCAGCTTTAGCTCAGGAGGTGTTGTGTTGGGTAAAAACAAGGTAAGTGGTTTAATCCTTGAATAACCTCAAATTGCTCCCAGTGTGTCAATTGGTGAATCAAACACAATCACAGCCTGAAAAGGGAAAATATGAATGTAATCCATTTACCATCACCATTTTAAATCTTGAGTCACTCTCTACAACTACATTTCTATTGTTGGACGTTTAATTTGTATCGCTTGAAAATTAGATGCTAACATGAAATATAAACGACCAATCATTTTAATGTCTGTTCAGCCTAATGGGAGGATTAAACTAATCCACAATCTCATTACAATATGCTGGAAATTAATTAGTGAATGCTCCATATCTTATTAACAGACGGATGCAAATTACCAGCTGACAAAACACATAAATCCAACAATATGGACAGCGTTTAGAGCCGTTTCTTGTTTTTAAGGAGAAGCCTTGAAAAATGTTTGCAAGCACACACAAACATATATACAGTGTGTGGGTTCCCTACAATGGAGAAATTATTGATTTCCTTCCTTCAATACACCGCAGATGCAAAAACCCACCAATGCTCACAGGTACACACCTCTGCATTTCCCCAAGCTGTGGTTTGATGTAGAATATACTATACAATCAGTTAGATGACAATTGTCCATCACAAAGCAACAACCTTGAGCCTTTCTGTGGACAATGAGCCGTGTGCAAACTACAAAGACTCAAGGAGGTTTTGATTAACTTTAATTTTATCGCAATGTTAACGGTTATGAGACAGAAAATGCCAGCATCATTAAAATCACCCCCGGGCATTATGCTGGTGTCCACAAGCTTGGCATCATTGTTTCAGTGGAGCAGCTCCAGCATCTCTCTATTGATGATGCCATCAATACAGCTTTCAGGGGGAACTATCTGAATGTCAAGTGAGATGCATCATAAAAAGCTTGATTTTCTGTTTCAAAAATCTCGCTATTTAAATAATCTGTAAACCGTTTCCCCTGTTTATTATATTTGTGCAGGAGATTTTACTGCGGTGCTGCTTGTGGGGGGGACAAAATGTGCACACACCCGGACAAAGATACAAAGGCACTAACAGTGTGCAGACCTTATTTGTGCATTGCTCATGCAGAGGCCAACAAGTTTTTTATGTACTGCAATCATCTCTGCTGTGCCACAGAACAGTGTGGAAGACTAGCAACTGCCATTCTGCTCTGTAGTTTCTCCACGTACTTACAGTAGGGAGAGATGCAGCATTGGAGTACACATGGATTCCCTTAGAGAGATATGGATAAATAAATGAAAACATAGATTCTTCAATGACACTATTAATCTACATTGAAAATCCCATGATATTCTAGGGTAAACCCACTGAATAATGCAGCGAGGGTTGTGCGCCAACACCAGGACCCACTCATAAAAAAAGCATTTCATTCCATCAGCTTTAAAAGAAAATCAAAAAATCTGGTGATAGAAAACAAAAAATTTGGCTGAATTTAGCCGATCATTTACTCAATTTTTTTTTTCTCCATCTGATCATGCATGAAGTAAACACATTAAATTAGATTAAGCAATTTGACTCGGAGCTTATTTGCATCTTAGAGACTGAGAATATTACATTGATATTTAAACCAGTGAATCCAAGTATGTTTATGCAAATAATATTACAGTGCGTCGTAACACATGAAAGGCCTGTTATATAGCGTAATCAGGATAAGCACAAAGTGATTTACAACCAGGAACGCAAGGAAGGAATTATGCTGACCATTTATCCCCCCAATATTCTATAATCGCTGTCTTTATTTGCATATCAAACATTCAAATATGCTCTCCACTTCTAAAGACAAACAATCCCATTAACATGACTAGTGGTGTCATTAGGGGCAAGTAGATGGGAAAGTACAGGCTGCCACCCAAACTAAAGCTGATTAACAAAGAGCTCCAACATTTGGAAACCTGACAGGGTTTACCAAAAAGTCATAAAAAATAATGGCAGCATTTAGAGATGAAGATGTTGTACTGAGGTAGTCTAGACTAATGTAATGTATAACTGAACCTCACTGTGTGCCCTGCCCCTGTTTTACTCTCTAATCCACCAGGAGCAGGTGCAGTGCACTAATCCCGCCTTTCAGCTACACTCTAATTATATATTGATGACCTCGCAATCATACAGAGAGAGAGAGAGAGAGAGAGAGAGAGAGATAAGAACACGTTCAAACCCTAATCAGACATCTGCATAGAATTATATAGTCTCCACACACACACACACACACACACACACACACACACACACGCACACACTTTGCAAATGCTTGAATACGGGTGCACACAAAACATCAGTGCATGTTCTGTTTGAGTAACAGATTCGCAGTTGCACAAAACACATTGGCCACTTGAACAGATTTTCCTAGATGTTTCCTCTGTTGCTAAGTTGCAATTACTATGGAAGAATTGGCAAAAGCCAAACCTTATGAGAGTACCAAACTTATTTTAAATTTTTTTTTTTGGTTTTTGTTTGTTTTAAATGGAAGTTGTTTGTATCTAGTATCTGATTCAGTGCATTCGGTTTGGTGAGTGGGTGGATAATAAAGTCAACTATTTTGAAGTGAGCAAAAAAACATGCAGCTCTGAGAATCGATGCAACCCCGGATTCTTCAGGGAGTCGAGGGTTAAGTTCTATGGATGGGGCTAGAACAGGTTCAATGGCGTTGTTTGTTTCTACCATGTAGCCAGGTTGCTAACACTAGCTCACCTGCCTAGAGTTATCAAGCTAATGTCAACAAACATAAAGGAACAGATTTATCAGTTATACAGTTAGCAGACTTTCAGTTTCTACCTTGTCTGTGTTGACACCTACACTGTAAATAATTACCAGAATTTCACAATAGTCAACTGTAAAATTTCACTCTAAACTGCAGTATTATCACTTTACAGGATTTAACTTTAATGTTCACAGTATGACACTGTAATTTAGAAGTTTACTTTAAAAACAGTGCCATCACAGTAAACTACTGTATTATTTGTTGTTTTAATTATTACTGGGATTTCACAGCATGTTATTGTGTTGTTTCAGTGCAAAATAATGTATTAAGACTCTCCACGCAAAAACACAGCAAATTACATGAACCACACTGAATTGTGGGACCTGCCGCGGATTTTTTCAAATATTATTAACTGTCGGTGTGTGGACTTGATACCACCCGCCCAGAGAACAAGAGAAGGTAATTTAGCCTCGTTTTCCACCTTTGCGTTCACTGTATTGACATTTTAAACGAGTGTGACGTTCGTCGTATTAATTACTCTTTATTCTCTGGCGCGTTTATTTCTACACAGTCAAACCGAGTGACACCCACCTCACCGAAGGCTGCGAGGGACAATCACCTGGAGGATTAACTGTTGAGTGAGCTAAAGGGACGTTTTGTGTCACTGTTTGCTCCACATTTTGATTTGAGGCTGTGGCTGTGGTAACTTTAGCAAGTTAGATAGTTCGTTTGATACGGTGCAAAACACCCATGCTAACGTTAGCTTACGTTTCTCTTTCATCTTGCATGTGACATTCTCAGTAGAGCAGCACGTAGGCTAATATAATGCGCAAACTGGTGGATTTCGAGTGGCAGGCAATTTAGATAGTTGTAGAAGGTAGAATGTTTTGTTTTTTTAAAAACTTGTGAGTGTCCTTATCTAAAAAAAATAGCTTGTACCGACAAGTAAAGGTAATGGACCTACTGACTATGACTATAGGGGTTATGGCAATGGGCCAGTTTGCCAAAATGTTGAACTGTTCCTTTAAAACAATTGTAGTGGTTATACTGTTGTACAGTTTTGCTGTTGCACATTTTAAATCGTAAAATTTTTAAAGCTGCCTGAGAAGGGTGTCCCTTTCGTCATGACCCCTTCCATTTGCAGCAATTTTGATTTTATGTAAGAGCCAAAAAAATCTGTATTTCCTGTGAGTGGTTTACTGTTGCACATTTTTTCTGTTGCACAGTTTATACATTTTATAAAGGTGCTTGCTTGTTCTGAATATGTTGGCAGCATTTTTGCCCAGGAAAATTTCCTATTAAATGTAATATTGCACTTTGCACTTATCGCAAGCTGGATTAAAAAGTGAAAAAGAAAATCGTTTTGTTTTCTTTTTTGAGCATACAGTGAGAGGGTGCAGTCAAATTACAATTAACAAATGGATTTTACAATATATTACGCTGTTCATTAAATTGTAAATTTACAGTAAATTATTGGTTAATAATTGCATTACTTTTACAGTAATTCAACGTAAATATTTTCACAGCAATTTACTGTACTTATTTCACATTAGTTTACAGTAAGTCCACAGCTAATTACTGCTATATCACGGTAATTCCTTGGGCATGGCAACCATGAATTTACGGTAAAGTGTTGTCGTTTTATTGTAAATTACTGTGGAATAATTACGGTAAAGTACTGTGAATGAATTACGGTAAATTGTTGTGAAAATCTTTACAGCTAATTGCTGTGAAAGTAATGCAATTATTAACCAATAATTTATTGTAATTTTACAGTGAAATTTATTACAGTGTATTTTTAAACTGGATGTTGTCATTTACACATGTTGTGCTGACAATATAGCGTTATGGTTTTTGGCTGGGCCTAAATTGCAGGATGCGATCATAACTCCTCATCACTTTGTTCCCATTTCAGAAAGATTGCTTCCAGTGTAGAGCAGTAGAACAGTAAAGTGCATATATCATTTATAATGAGCAGACGGGAGTAATTTCAATATACAAAATGAGTCTGCAATATAACATACATAACGGTCTGTAGGAACTGAACTCAACAAGAATTGTTATGACAACCACAATGAATGCCCTGCAGCCGTTGTGAGTTTGTTTTGTTGAGTGTATTCATGATTTATTAGGCAGATATTAATAACCATGTCCTAAAAGTAGCGCATAGGATAGCCTATATTTGAAAAGCAGAAGTTGAATTTGTCCTTTCCATATTTAAGTAATAAAATCTGGTGCAGCTGGATTTTCCTCATGAACTGATGGGGCTATATGCCTTGTACATTTTTGTACAGGGACCAAGACTTTTTCACCCCACTTGGCAAACAGGTTACAAATGATCCCCTTGCTATTTGTGCAGGGCCTCACTAAAAGCATCAATTTGCCCCCCTGCTGACAACTACTATCGTGTGTAAGTAGAATTCAGGGTGTTTTGAGATTCATCAAAATAAGGCGAACACCTAACTGGAGTGTTGGGACTAACTTCCAGGTATTCCCTCTGGGATGTAGTGGACTACTACTCAAGTACAAATACTTCAAAATTGTACTTAAGCACAGTACTTCAGTAGCCTAAAAACCAATGTGGATATCAGTATCAGGTTCGATATTGTGTCAATGTACTTGTAAAACTACTCGCACCAAATACCACTAAGGCAATGTGACCTTAACCTCCCATCAGTCGAGCCCAATAAGCCGCCCAGCTGCGACAATAACCTGATGCAACATGTTAAATCCATCGTTTATCGCCAGCTCCAGTGTATGTTCATAACAGCCAGTTCCCAGTAAGTCTCCACCACATCAATTAGTTTAGCTGTGAGGTTGGAGCTGTGTGTCTGACTGGCATAATCTGTCAGGGTGTCTGCCAGTGTATTGCATGCCCGGCATGACATTAGCAAGAGTCCGGTCGAGAGAGAGGGACAGAGAGAGAGAGAGAGGGAGAGAGAGAGATGATGATGATGAGTATATAGTCAGCAGTAAAGTTGTAGCCGTGATCGAATCAGTGCAGCCCCAAAGTTAGCAACAACTTCAGCTCTGCCACAGTTAAGGTGGGCTGACCTTTAAGGGGGACCAACATCGTTGACAAGCCGCTCCTCTGGGTTTTGCGCAGCTTTTTTTAATTTTTAAGTGTTTAACTCATTTGTAAAAAAACAAAGATGAATGTTTAATTGTCATCAACAGAACCATGTTGTATTTTGAATGTGTTACAGTAAGAAAGTGAGGATTATCTGATGAAAATAAAACATAATTTTAAGGTAATCGTTGGTGATGTTATTAAGTACTCACATAGGTACTCAGCATCGGCAGGTACTCAAATATAAGCACTAGTACTCTGTCTAAAAAAAGTGGTATTGGTGCACCCTTACTAAATGCAATTACACTCCACCACGGCTTGAACAAGAGCATAACATAGTGAACAAGTTTTGCTCTAAAAGTGCACCAGATTGATTCAGTTAACTTTAAAATGTACATTTCCTGGGGAGTGTGCCTGGTAGACAGGCACCAAACGGAATAACGACACAACATGTCAATGTAAAGGAATGAAGCGACAGAGAGTACAGTCATACTAATGACAGGCTCGGTGGAGAGAAACAGTGTAAGGAATTGAATTAACTTTAAGGAGAGGACCTAATGAGTTCAAGGCAGCTGAGAAAAACTCTCACATAGACTGGCTCAGCTCATTAATTGTTTAAACATGCTAACACATTTAACCCCTTCTAGACCTCCCTTTGAGCTCTTTAATCCTGGAGGTAAACCAGGAGACAGAAGACCTGTTTCGCTGAGGAGGAAAGCCTGCACCATCTCTACAAGAGCTGTATGGTATTTAGCAGCCACCGCACTCATTTTCTCTGCTCCATCAGATCTGTGAATGCTGCATCGAGGCTGCTCTGTGGCCAGTTGTCTTTGGTCTATAAACAGAAGCGCAGTCTGAACGGCATGTACAAACACGACATTGAAAGCGAGGCGACGACAATAGACCAGAGAAAACAGCTAAAGGCTAAAGTTTTAAGTTGATCTCTTTGTTCGTCTCCGTACAGACACTTGCACAGTTGTCACATCACTTTTTGTCAGACGAGCTTGGCGCGTTGACTTTAGTGCAAACTCAGAGATGCAGAAGCAGAGAGGAGACGCAGATTCTATTTCCAAAAAGAGTGTACTTTCCATCAAGTGAGAAAGGGCATCAGGTGATGGAAGGGTAAGGAGGGCTTTGTGTTTGAGAGCTGCTCAAAGTAGTTATCATCTCCGTCACTATCTAATTCAAACGAAGCGTATCATTGTTTAGGACCTTACTTAACCGGACTTAAATAATCTCCACACCTTTAACATGGAGGGAGGGCACATCAATACTCAATATGTAATAATATTAACAGCTTGCTGTGCAAACATGAAATTGTTATCACCTTTCTTTTAAATGGCTTCAAGACCGGTGGTGACTGTAGGCGCAATGGGAGGCTTATAGAGACTTAGGATGTTGTCACAGCAATTACTGTAAGTCTACTGTAGGTGCATATTGCAGTGGCTAAAGGTTTAATCTGGAACACTGGCATGCAGGGCTGTAAACTAACTTTTTGGCTCACCTGCCAAGGGGACCGGTAGATGAAAGAATCTACCGGCCAAGTAAATTTTTTACCGGCCAAATAATAAATTGCCTCTTTTTGTTGCATATACATCTGTTTCAGTACTTTTCATTGAGATAACAGTATTATAGAGCAGTACATATGCTTAGAAAAGAGGCCAAAGTATTTAGAAATACATTTTAATATTATTAATTAAATTTCTTTCATTTCATCTCAAACATTGCAAATTGAAAACTTTAACAATGCAAAACTGTGACAAAGTAAACACTCATTAATTACTCATCAGAACTAAATATCCGCGCTGTTTTTCTTGGCGTGTGTCCGGCAGACGGAGCAAAACATGACACCCGTCGAGTCGTCGTACTGAAGCCATTCCCTGTCAGTCTTCCACTTTCCCAGTGCACAACAAATATGATCGCATTTGTCAATCGCGGTATTTTATTTTGAAAACTGCTTTTATTTTGAAAATTGACCAGATTGTCTCGTGTTTCTTTGTGTGATTTACTGCCAGAATTGACGTGTTCGCTCGCGGCACGCGCAAAAAATAGAGCAGACGCCGAAACGATCGCTTCACGACACGGGACGACCGAGTCTATTCGCGGCGCTTCCGCGGCCAGTGTGAACCGGGCGAGACACACTGCGCCAAACTTTTAAAGAGCGGTGACGCGCACGCTACGTTGCTTCGGGGGAACTATTTACTACAGCGGTGACGGGGGAGCTACTTCAGTGTGACACACAACAAATCACCGGTTTAGCTTGACGTTTGCTACCGTCATAATTTATCAGTTTACAGCCACTACAATGTTTTGTTATATCATGCATCATTTATTGCAAGAGCACGACCATCGGGACAAACATTTACCCGCCCCATGGCATGTATCCCTCCAAAATTAAGTCGCCAGGGGAATATTTTAGTCGCATTTGGCGAGTGGCGACCGTTAGTTTACAGCCCTGCTGGCATGGCTTGCAATGAACTTGCAAAAAATAAACAGTTTTCTAAATCAGTTTAATTGCCTACTAGATGAAAAACTACATATACCCCAGGGCATCTGAGGGAAAAACAACTCCTGCTCTAAGTAAGTGACTGTTGCAAAGCAAACAGTGCAATAACCAAAGTTGTTCCTCTAGGAAGGAGTAGGTTCGATAAACCATCAAAACACCTGTTCTGGTCATTCAATTTGGGAAGTGTTTAGGGTCATGACTGCATCACTTTGACTTCATCAATCAAGATGGGAGCCTTCCTAAGATGCAATGATGTATCAGAATATTGAGTGAGTCTACCTTGGCAGATATAGGCCACATAAAAGAATGCTAAACCGACTCCTTTTTAATAAAGCCCTTCAGTGACTCTCGTTTCAGAATTGCTATAAGCTGTTGCTCAATATGCAGAGGGTTGAGCAGATCCTCACACACTTCAGGCAACAGATACAAATCATGAATTTGCAGAGACGAGATAAAAGCAGGGAGACGGCACACTCATTTATGGACACACTGGTCTCCCAACTGCTGTTGTAGGAAGCTCTGCGTCAATAAAATAAATATTGCCTCCCTCTCTCCTCCATATCCAGCTACCCCTATCCTATGAGATAGAAATCTCCTCAATCTGATTAACTGCTTTTTGGATTTAGCTCATGGCTGAATAAGCAAAGGAGCCTATAGAAAACCAGCTTTGTCTTCCGAATCGAGCCCTAGTCTGCAACAAGCCAGTTAGAATCTATGCGTAATGTCTGGCACCTGTCAGTGGCTCTGCAGAAGCAGCAGCTTGGATAAATTAAACATGTTACGCTTCATTTGAGCAACTGGGTTGCATCCCCTCGTGACTATCTGCTTCTTTAAAGTAAAAACCTCCACGAATAAAACAGCATGCTGAAGGGCGAAAAGAGGGAAACCTTGACCAAGAAAATCTTCTGATTTAAAAAATGTCTAAGCCAAGGTCTATTGTCTTAACCGAGTCGTATATAATACCACCGTAGACAATGAATGAACGAACAACTGAATGAGCAACGACAGTTGCAAATGTTATCATGTTTCAGAGCAACACATCTCTTTCACAGGGAATGTTGGACTTTCTTGGCTCCCATGACTGATGTCGAATTTGCTCTTTTAACGAAACCAAGGAAAACAGAAGTTTAAATCCATTTAAATCCGTTTGTCTATGTTTTCTGATCTTGGTCAAACACAGCCAGGCAGACAGGTGTGTTTGCTTTCCCACTCGCTGACATGGATGACCATCATGGCAAACCCTTCAGAAAATATCTCATTACGTGTCATTTGTATATTTTTTCTGTGTGACAGAAGAAGAGAAACACACATAGGAGGGTAATTGCTTGGCTCAATAACGGCTGGGTGCCTGTTTTACATTCCATTATGGGGGAGGACGGGTCCTGGGTTGTTTTCATCACGGAAAGATAAATAAAAGTACGGTGGAGCCAGAAGAGAGCTGTATCCCAGGTAAATGAGTGCTTTATGAGGAAGATTAGCGCAAATCCCTCACCCACACACAGAGCATCGGCACATGTGGGGCGAGGGAGGCTTTCAGATGCAGGCTTGGCTACCTCCATCTCACACATTCCCCCGGGAATCGATCAAAGCCCCAAATCACAGCGGCACACAAAGAGAGGAAGGACTAGGTGAGACAGCATGACAGTCCGAATCGGGAGGCTATTGCATTGACGAATGGTGGCCTCAACTGACACAGAGCCACCCAATCAACTCTTGGGATACAAATACGCATAGACGGTGTATGCATTCTATGCACACACACACACACACACACACACACACAACTTCTCCTTCAGAACCAACCACAAAGCAGTGCCGAGAGCACATACTGCAGGGAAGTTGAGCATCTGCGGAGTTGTATCCTGATTGTATAAACAAGCTCTGGATTCCATCTTCAATCAAAGCTGCTCATTAAACTCTATTAACCTGCAGAACTAATATCGCAGGGAGAACTGAGACGAACACACACCTGCTCCATTTAAGGAGTGTACATTTTTCATTCTCACATTGAACATATAGCTCCTCCCCAAGCAGCAGTTGGCACACGCTGATCAGCACAGAATGCAGATGAACACTCATAGCAAGGAGGAAGGCGAGAGAGGAAAAGAAAAGAAAACTGGAGAGAGAGAGAGAGAGAGAGAGAGAGAGAGAGAGAGAGCTGAGCAGTTGATGCAGTTCGAAGGAGAGACCAGAAGAAGAAGATCCCTGCCCTTGTCACTGTGTCATGGTCGTTGTGTCCTTGGGCAAGACACTTGACCCAGCTTGCCTCGTATGAATGTGTACGACTGCTGTATAGTTGAGGTGGTGGTCGGAGGGGCAGAATGGCATCCACGCATCCGTCAGTCTGCCCCAGAGCAGCTGTGGCTACTACCGTAGTTTACCACCACCGGTGTGTGAATGAATGGAACCTGGAACCCTGTCAGAGTGATTTGAGTGTCTAGAAAAGTGCCGTACAAATCCAATCCATTGTTATTAAGAAGATAAAGAAAGAAAAGTAAGAAAAGGAGGAGGGGAATAGTTGCTACGGAACGCCACTTTATCATTTAATCAGCTGAGTTGTCGATGGCGACGGATTTATCGATAAACCGGTTTATTTAGCCTATTGCACATATACCAGTATCACAGACACTGTCTGATATGTGCACATACTATATGCCAATTTGCAAATAATTTTATACAGTAAGAGCTGCTTGTCTACTCTGGGGAATATATCATTGCATAGCTTGGCCAGCAGGACGCTCATAAGCCACTCAACCCGGTATAATGTTATACAACACAGAGGTTTTGGCAGATGTCCTTGAGGCAAAATACAGCTGGAATCATGAATTTTAACAGCAACTTCACTAATGGTCAAAACTATAACCCAGCATACAAATGACCAACACAAACCACCGACACATTAAGACACCAACACATCACAAACACTGACAAAACATTTGCAAATTGTGGAACCCAAAACAGAAACTTAATGAACAACTCAGTCCAGCATTAGGCTTTGGGCAGGCATGATGGGAAATATACTGGGAGGGGTTGACCACTAGCTTACTAGCAGTCTTTCACTTAGTCATAGCTCTTGTACTCGTCTTGGTTTTGAGTCACTGCATCTCCCAAAATAACCCCACGGTCCATTTCCTGAATGTGCCTTTTTTCAGGCTAACTTTATTGAAACAGCTAATACTGGTGCCGAGTGCAACAAGTTAGAAGACTGAGGATTGTTTGAATTATGTTCAGATCACTTCATTCATCCATTCCATAAATAAGCCTTTATTATTAGGCTTTTATTACATATACAGTATTGTTGCTTTTGTGACAAGAAACAGCAAAAGTGCAGCACTCAGTGGACACTCAGTGGACACTCATTGTTACATTGGTATCTTTTGTAGCAGAGCGTTCATTCATACGCAGCGCTCCAATTGTGAAGATTTTAAAAAAGAAAATAGGTGAACATTGTGGTTGTGGTTGGTATTGCCATCCCCTGTGGTTGGCTTGCCAGTGTAGTATTGCAATAATGCTGGTATTGCCACAGCCCTGGGCTACATATCATTAAAAATATACCTCAAAGCAACTGGTTGACTTTTAAATAGGCTATGTCGACCTCATGACTATTTCAATGTTGCTAATGATTTGTGAAAAGGCATTATGTTCCGTTGGCAACACCAGTGCATCCATTTGCAGAATATGGCGGTGAAGATAATCATTCAAATTCAATCAGCCAATCATTGCAGGCATATAAACATGACCATAATCATTTTGGATAGACAAGCACAAAATAGACAAGCAAACAATTCCTTTTTTGATATCTAGAATTAAATTCTGATGAGTTATAAAAGGAATTGTAGATATATTTAAAAAATAAGTGTCACTAGTTTCAAATCTAATAAATGCAATATGAGATTTAATTTGGACTAGTCAGAATTTAATTTGAGATAACTAGAATACGTTTCATGATTGTAGATACATGCAAAGAACATTGCGGCTTGTACGAATTGCTTTGTCATTACTTAGAAATGCAATTAATCAAAAGGTCATTGTGGACTTGGAATTAAAAACACATCAAAATTGAATCATAGACATGTGTAGTTGAAGTTTGAATAGAGGTCAGTGGTCAAAGTGACCCGTCCTAATTAAGGTCACAGATATCTACAATAAACATTTCCACTCTTAAGATTCATTCCACTCCGACGGGTGGGAAATGAATTGTAGATGTCTTTAATTAGAATTGCCACTCGTCTAAATGACACCATGGGTATGTGGGCCACCGCTACTGATTAAATGTTAAAAAGGGCTTGCCATAATGTGTCTCTATGCATCAGCGATTCCTGCACTGCGTAGCACAGGTATACCACAATAAAGGGGGAACACACAACTCATTATTGGAGCCCTGTGTCACATCTGTATGCCAACCACCATCTGCATGCACTCAATCAGACACACACGCCACCGGGGGAGCAGAACAAATATATACACAGCAAGAAAAACTAGAATGTATTTATCTTTAATTTAAAATACAATCAAAATGACAACCCAATGTGTCTGACAAAAACATCTCCCGGAAACCAGCCTGCCCCGAGAGATGATCAGCTGAGTGACTGTACGACCACAAGAGCAGCATTAATATGAATTGCATTGCCAATGTAACTGAAACAATCCCAGCAGTGTAATTCCAGCCACTTGAGTGAAGAAGCGTTTACCATGCAGGAGTACGGATTGAAAGTGTAGCGAACAATAGTGAGTGAGCATTGGTGGGCGAGCGTTTGGTACGTACCGTTGGGGCTCTCCTCGTCAATGGTCACTATGGTTGCAGGGGGGCCTGGTCGGGACAGCTTACACTCTGTATACGCAGCAAGAAAAAAGGCAAATCAATACCTAAGACACCCAAAGCATCTGTGCTACATTTAAATAATTGACTTTCAGTACATTGTGCTTCGTGGCAGCTTATGAAAATGATTGCGTTTTGTGTGAAGCAGGGGTTTTCAAAGCCGGAGACTATGGGCCTCCCCGCCAAACAAACTTGAGAAAAAAGCATTCCCCTCACCACCCTTAGTTTACTTGCTTATTTGGCTCAAAGCTGGATGACTATGGGAGCAATCAAGATTATAACATTATTATTATATCAACTATTTTTCAGAAAATTCAACAGAACAGCTGTATCTCTGAACGCAAATCACACACATTTAGGATATTTTTTTTCTTTTCTTTTTTCCCCACTACCTTTCAGTGAGCCTCCCTAGGGTGGCCTACTCCCACTTTGAAAACCTCTGGTGGAGAGTAAAACATATTTCAGAGGCAGATGTACTTTTAACTTCACATATTTTTTTTGACAGGTGTACATTTTATAGGATAAATGTTACATGATAAACTGATATTTCTGAGGATTGAAGATAGTTTAATTTAAATTACTGTTTGAGGCCCAAAGCAGTAAAATATTTAAAATATTTCACCAGAAAATCTTTTTAAAAAAAGGCCAAAGCTCTTTGTTGCCTACTGCTGGAAAAAGGACCTATTTGATTCATAAAGCAACCAAAAGTAGTTGCACCTCAGCAGTAGAATGCTACTTAAGGTACACAGTAATACTCAAGGATTACAATTTTAATGGAGTTATATACAACAGGGGCTTTGACTCTTCAAGTACATTTTGCTGATAATACCGCATGTACAGTAGAATTTTGAATGAAGGATTGATGTGAAGTATGTCAACAAGTTACGATACAATCCCTGATATTGTACATATTTCATCGGTCTGAGGAGATCTAAAATGTTGTATCGTTGTCTTCCTGTCATGCCATAAGTTGTCACGTCGACACATCTTTTATTATAGCAGGCGGCATCCGCAACTGCTACTGCACAGACGTCAACGGGGGGTGGACTGTACGATACTGACACCAGACAAACAGGGTGGTCAAAGCATGTGGCAACATCACAGGCGACGCGCTGACGAGAGCGGGCTTCACAGATGGTGAGGTCACAGCAGCTAGATGGTACGTGCACATGGGACACAGGTAATGGCAGCTTGACAGACAGCGCCAGATGGGGCAGCAGGAGAGGTGGAGAGGAGGAGACAGGAGGATGGGAGGGTCGAGTGCGGAGGAGTAGGTGCCGTGAGGCGACACGCTCTGCAGCCGATGTGAGGAAAGTTCAGGATTAAGTGTCTTTCGACAGGTGAGAGAGAGGAGGGGGAGCCGGAGGGGAGAGAGGAAAACGTGAATGAGAATACAGGAATGTAATGAAATAAAAAGAGGAAAACAGACAACGGATGGTTGCCCTCTTACCCTCATACTGCCAGTCTGAAGGGGCCGGGGGGTTAGTGGAGCCAGAGGAAAGCAGAGCAGAAGCATGGAAGAAAGAAAAAGTATGAAGTACAGTTGGTTCAGGAACAGCTGTCATGTTAGGAAAGGAGGAATAAGATCATTATAAGACCAGATATTAGAAAATAAGAGAAATGGGAGGCAGTTTCAGGTAGGAAGCCTCTGCTAGAGAAATGGTTTATGTTAGTGAAACATACAGTTTTAACACATACTTCTTCCTGCTGCCTGTGCATCATGAATACGAATCAATTCAAATATGACAACCCTTCATTTATCTGTAAGTTAAATGGCACAGTTTTTTGCAGAAATGGAATAAAAGGGATGAGGGACCTCTTTCTTAAATCCTTCCACCCGCGTCTTGACAGATATTGAATCTCAAGCGGCTTGCTGTCAGGTGGTGTCCACTTCCATTACATGTAATCAGAGATGGACAGAAGAAGAAAAAAGGACACATGGCCAGCGACACCACACCGACACACCGACAATCCGTGTTCTAAGGTTACACGGCCACCTTCTGCTGCCTGACTTCACATGTGCAACTCTGCACCTGTTGTCTGGCGCGTAACGATAGTCTTCTGATTAAATATGCATGACCTCACCATGCCTTCGCTAATGCGGTGGTTTGAAAGTGCATTTTAATCAGAGATAATAAAAACAACAACAACCGTAGGATGTGAAGTTACTGAATTTTGTAATCGCTGTCTCTAAAGTGCAGATACACGCACAATTAGCAATTAAATGGCAATGAAATCCTGATGCAACAGCATGGAGATCCACACATTCTTGACTGCATTTCCATCACCTTGTTTCTTATTTAAGTCGGTGTGTCACGATCTAGACATTTACATAAAGCGTTGAACAGAGTAAGCATACACAACCTTTTCTCAGTCAAATCCTTGGGGAGTAATTATGGACAACATCCTCATCTTGCGCCATTTAAGTCCGAGGTGGACTGACTGGTCGTTTTAAGAGCTCTATGATTTATAGCAGTCAGAAAACCTGCACCCATCTGTTGCAGGAACAGCAGGAAGATCCTTCAAAAGATGCAAAATGAAGAGAGCAAGTGGGACACACCTCGCAACTGGAGACATACACAACAAGCACCATCAAAAATAAATATGCAAATCCGTGTGAAGTGCAAAGAGTGTGCACATGTGTGCGCGTGCAATTGTTTAGGATGAATGTTATACTTGAACTCATTTTTAAAAGGGATCACAGACAGTCTGTTCTGTCAGTTTTGCATCCGTGTGTTTCGGGTAAGGAATGTGTGTGTGCACATATGTGTGTGTGCCTGTGTGTGTAGCTTGAAGTGGTAGTCGTGGCAGTAGGAGAGGAAGATGTGAAGAGCCCACTTTGAACACAAAAGGCAGAACCAAGCAGAGAAAAGGAACAGTGCCTCCCTTGGCGTGGCGCTTACGGGCCTATATATTGCAATCAGAGAACAAACATGTTGCGCGTACACATACGTGTGAAGACAAACACAAAGCTCGAAGCAACAAGGTCCACTCAGTCATTAGTTGCAAATTGCAAATTTCAATTAAAAAATCCCCGACTCTTGCTCAGATTTACACCCATTATACACCTGTTTTCTAATGATATTCAACAAGCTATCTGCCCATTAAGAAGCCTTCTGGAAGAATTCTTCCCTCGTGGTATTCTGGGTATGCAAGTGTATACACAAAAAGCACCAAAAAGTCCTACCAAATCTCCTGTGCAGCCCCTCCCTGCAGCACTCAAGATATTAATGTAGGATGAAACCTGGAGAACCCACACATGCACTGCAACATACATGATTGGAAAACTACTTATAGCTTAATCTACTTATCTAGAAGACCATGAAATGAAGAACAGCACAAGGATCAAGCTGCATAAAAAAAAGATACTATGGGAATATGGAGGGTACACACAATGCAGAGTAATTTGGGGAAAAGGGTAACACTAAATGAGTTATGTCCGTCTCAATCAGCAAAAGTGATGTGTGTGTGGCTATTTAAAAAGGTAATTGTACAAAAAAAACACAAAAAAAAAAAACAATACAGAGCTGGAGGATGGAAGACAAGAATGAGTCTAGTGGTGACATCACACGTCGGTGGATGAAAGAAATGTTTCTTGAATGCGTTGACGTTGAGGTCAGCGTGTACGTATTATGGCGACTTGCAATGGTCAACAGCTCTATTGAAACTCGCTGAATCGAGACCACAAACATGGTTAGAAATGATGAAAACTGCAAGGCAACATTAAAATATGTGGGATCACACGTCTTGAGATATTTTTATATCAGCAGTGTACAAATGTGCTGTTTGCTTGGTTAACGGCGGCTAGCAGAGTTAATGTTGATTGAGCCAGAGCCTTGTGTGACACAATAATACTGTTCACATAATGTAAGACAAGCATAAAGCACCACTGGAGAGGAAATGGGTTTAACTGGCTGCCTTGCAGGAGACAATGAGAAAAAAAGGCATCTTCTTCATCTCCAATATAAAGTATCTTTCTATCTTTATACACCTGTAAGATTAGATCTGCATGTTCATAAGCCAAACAGTTGAGACACAAGTAAATCCCAAATAATTAGGTCTAGATAGATAAGTCGTTTACACACCGTTTGATGTCCATAATCTATATTCTTCATAACCAAGGGAACATAACTTCAAAGCCAATAACTTGATTCAACTTGTTATTTTCCCCCCCCCCCTCACACAGCAGGAGCATTGCAGACTAACTTTTGGTTTGTTGGCATGCTCCATGAAGTTAGCTTCAAACAGAACAACTGAGAGCTGTGGCCCTGTGCTTATCCTTAACTAAGACTGCAGCTTCAATATTACAGTTTGTACTTGTGTATTTCTAGCTGTTATGGCTGTAGTTCTCTCTCTCTCTCTCTCTCTCTCTGGAAACATTTCTTTTAACGACCTGATTTCTCTGTTCTAAATGAAATGAGTATTAGGGGTCAGGGTAGAGTCAGGGATTTAAAAGGGGATGCAGCAGGCAGCATTCAGTCCTAATCAGGGCACTGTACTCTTCAGAGGCTAATCCAAAGACAATCAAAAGGTTCTAATTTTGACCTAGGGGTAATTTGCTCTCACCTAAAAAGATCTTCTCACTAATCAACCTAACAATGGTGAGTCGGAGCCATGAAACTTCAATTATAGAATGATAACGGCTCATCTCACAGAGGGATCAGGTGGGGGAATGACTGCAAGCAAGCTTCAAACCATTTTGTAAAATGATTGTGATTGAACAAATGAGCATTTTCCTTGTAAAACAATGACATTTTGGGGGGAAAGGATGGCATAACGCAAACATGGCTTGTTTAACATTTCCCCTCTTTAAAACCTGTAGGCTTTTAACCATATTCATCCTTAGATTAACTCCCAACATAACATATTTAAAAAAAATGCTGATAATGACTTAAAAATCAATTGTGCTTTGGAGAACCTAAAGAGTGTCTATACTCCAGAGAAAATTATAGCTTTCATACACACCACCAACGTATGTTGTTTTGTGTTCTCGTTCAACCCATAGTTCTTTCATCGTGCTTTCGAAATAACACTGTCTGAGATGCACAACCTCCTGAGAAATGCAAGTCTTTACAAGGCAGCACATCGACCGCTGTATGACAGAAGCAACGGGGCAGTGCCGAGATTCTGCTCGCTGACATTTACTTTCAAAAGGCATTTTTACCCGACACTCGATTCAATAGCCAGTGCTTTCTCGTGGCTTCATCTGCAAAAGCGCCTTTTTAGCAACCAATAAATCAAATTGCTGCTCCCTGGCAGCGGAGATGTAACCCCCCCTCCCAAAATAAACAGACTTTGAAGGACAAAAAAACCCAAAAGTCTCAATGAATGTGACACACCTTCACAACAAACCTACAAAGGGATCTGACGTATTGTATTTCGAGAACCATGAGGTGCATGTTTTCACATTTACAGAGAGCAAAACATAATTGACCTCTCTCCGAAGTAGGGGGACTGAAAAGAGAAAGAGGCAGAGATTCTTGAGAAAGGGCAGAGGCAACGAAGAGGACATTTGTAATTTCTCATCCGTTAGATGGATGGCAAACTGCCCGCTCCACACAAGGTTCCTCTCATCATAAAACGGCTCATACTGTGTGTCCATATGCAACCGTAAATGTTTCTGCCCAGTCATATAAATAACAGACCTATGGTATTAACAGAACCTATGGAAAGGTCCTCCGGCAAGGACAAGAACGTATGAATGGATCTTTTTTTTTCTTTTTCGTTGCCAGAACACCAGGTGTCCACTTGGCTGATACTGAGTATCCAATACCAGTGTTTGATTAATAAGCTGTATGCCTCACTCTGTGGAAGTGACTGTGATAATTCATGTATGTGTCGTGCAGCAACAGGCTGGCCTTCAATATTGCTTTTCTAACTTTGCAACAACTACATACACGGACATAAAGTTATTTAAATCATAAATTGTACAGCAAAAGCTTGTTAATCTGTAGAATGAACGGTAGTCACAATTTAAGTGTGAACCTTTTATATGTGGCAACAAATTGGTCAAATCTGGAATTTGTAAATGGAACGCCAGTCTATAATGTGTATAATATATAAACATAGATCTGAATTCAATGGATCAGCCCCATTGTCTCCACCACCCGATCCAGTTATTTGAGTCAGTATCGGCTTGATATCCGATTCGGTATTGCTATAGGTGCTGCCCTCCAGCTGACCTCTAGTTTGACGAGCATCTACTTAAAAAGCTCAAGGTTGGAGGTCAGAGTTATCATTAAGCCCAGTCGTGGCAGGCAGCCCAGGACAGGGATGAGTGGAGACGGAGCAAACAGGGACCATGTTTTTAATTTCCCAATTGGATTGATAGTTTACTTTGCGTGGATCCATTTCCAGTGGCATTCTGGGCGAGGTCCAGTAGGCCCTGGCACAAGGTACGGTGAGACCAACAAAGGGGAGCTGGCCAGTCTTACACATTGCCAGGTAATAGCTGCTCATGGGCAGACAGCAGGTCAAAACAAATGAGTAGTGTGTGTAATAGTAAGGGGAGCTGGGGCCATTTCTCCAAAGGGTTGGCTGTCAAAGCCATGCATTACAGTTCACCTTGTCCTGGGTATACGCTCTCAGAGCCTTTACATGTTCATACGAGTGATTTCGGAGAGTTCAGAGATTTTCAGAGAGAACACCTTCTTACAAAACCAATAAAAGTGATAGATAAAAATATAGGTAGGGAGCTTTAATTAAATATAACAGATGGTAATAGATCAGCAGCCACTAATGCAAGATTTCAAACCCAACTCAATGCAAAAGAATAGTCGTGGATCTGTGAGTTACTTCTGTTTTGTGAACAACCAAAACTCTTGCAGAACACCCCATTTACATGTATTCAGTCGTTTCATCACGCCCTCCTTACTTCGGAGGGGGCAAAAACCAGCCGAATCGATGTGCAGAACAACAGCGTTGTCTTCTTGCAGCGAGTCTATGCTTGGCACAAGAAATGCAATCACTGCCTCCGTCTCTCTCCAAACCTCGGCCTCTCTCCTAACAAATCACCCCTTCTGTGTGGCCTCTCGCTGTAATTGTGTGTGTATGTACTCCGACGTAGGATAGAATGTGTTGGTATGAAAATGGAAAGAAAAGTGCGACACAGGCACTGCAGAAAGAAACGCGTAGCGGTGACGGAGAAAGGAGGCGAGAATGAATTCCTGCAGCATCATGGGAATCATTAGTGGCTGATGATGGAAGAGAGAAAGGGATTACTTTACTGGTGTGTAATCCCTCTGCAGAAGCTCTTCTTCAGACTGCACTCTCGCTGCTGCCTGTCTGTTTCCGAACCAGCCAGGCTAGAGGGCAAAGGTTGCAATCACACTCCCGGCGAAGAGTTCAGGACACACAAGCTCACATACTGAGCCCCAGGTTGAGCACATCAGCCGGCAACACGGAGCCCCGGTCTCACCAAGAGTGGCCCCCTCCCCTCTTGTGCAGCCCGGAGCCTGATTACGGCCTGCTGGCGGGCAGATTAAACCACCCCCCCACCCCCATCGGTCTGCTGCTCCCCCCACTCCACAGGCTCCCGCTACAGTCAGACACAGTCTGCACATCTGGCCCCTAATCAGACAATCCCAAAAATAGACAAACAATTGTGGGTCAGAATGGATGTGCAGATGGGAAGAGAGGGAGACAGCCAGCGAGACAGAAATAGTGTGAAGAGGGGAAGGTAGGCCGATATCACATGGCAGAAGTGTCCACAGGCATATTAACTAATCCTCAGCACACACAGACACGGATACAAGCATGATAGTGCGTGGGCGTGCATACATGCATTTGTCCTACATCTGGATTTAGCAAGTGGGATTTAGAGGTATGGCTGGTGTGCATCTGTCTGCTCTGGGTCTCATTTTAAAAAGCGTTACATATGCTCAAAAACGGGCCCTGAAAGATGCGCACGTCACCTCCCCCGCAAAACTTGTGATCTATGAAAAACAAGAATGTGCCCACCTGCACCGAAACAGCGACCCCTGCAAATACATATATTACAGAGACGGGGGAAATTGGCTACACAGATGGCGAGGTGGTGAATTGAAAGCAGAGTCTAGAATGTAAGAAATTATTTCTCCCACATGTTTAATTTCACTTCATATCACCCATTACTTTATCATAAACATTTCAAACCAGCAGCACTAGTGATCCATAACTATTCCATAAGCACGTTTTGATTCTATTAAACAAACTCAAATCATGTCTGCACCCCCGAGGGCAGAAGACAGGGTGGGACTACGGACACGGAGGTGATTGTGATCGTAACGCCGGTCAAGTTCCCCATAACGAAACTCAAATAAATAAATAAATGATCCACCCATCAAACTTCCATTTTGAAACGGGCGCCACCGTTCCTCGCAATCATTTTGGAAGCAAACAGTCTGATAGCTGTAAAGACACCTGACGCTTGTAATGCGTTATACCGGATGATGGATTCACTGTTACTGTTCAGACTATGTGAATGTAAGAAAAAAGGAAAAAAATAAAGGAGGTTTTATAAATCAGACTATTTTAGGGGGGCTCTTTTCTCATTTCTGCGTATGCAAAACATTCAGTGTGGATGTCAAACATCACAGGATGCGAGGTAAGGAGGAGATGCATGGCACATGTATAGGAGGATTATGCATGACAAATGGCAGCAGCACAGGTGTTAGGAAGAGGAACTGACGGACAGAACACTGAGGGAACGTGGGAGGAGAGGAACACAATGTGAGACAAATCATTCGTTATAGCCTTGAAAGACATTCTTTGCTTAACAGTTGTTTCTGTATGTTTAATGATTGAGCTATAAGTCATTACTGGAAACTGACAAGCGGTAGTATTTGAAAACACACTTTTGTCTTTAATAAAGAATATATGTCAAAAGATCCCTGCGTGAACGTATTGCTCTGACGAGGGGGTTGAGTTGATGCTTTCATCAGGTAAATCAACTAATTGATTAGTTGAAGTCAGCATAATGTTCCCCAAGGTCAGCCCTGTTCTCTCACAGCCTTCACATTCACATTCATTAGAAGCTCTAGATTAATATTGGCTCTCTGCTGAGTCAATACATCCATTTCCACTGGAAATGGATGTATTGAATCACTTTGCAGCTCAATGCCAGAAAGAGAAATCAGGTTGTTATTTTCTATTTGATTTGAAAAAGTCAACAGAGCCAAATTTCAAGAGCGGGTCATGGGTGAAAAGATGTGGGACTGGTTGAAATGAGAGGGGATGACCTTGGCTCAAGCCAAGTTCACCCTTTGGTGACACCGAACGGGCCAAGGGGAGTCAGCAGTCGCCCACACCCTTCGCTCTGATATACACTGTCTCGTCCTCCGCTCCCTCATAACAACGATGACACAGTGGGTCATTCGCCGGCAGACTCCGGTGCAATCTGAGCTCATTTGCATGCAGGGTAACTATCGCTAATACCGAGCTGCTCCCCCCTTTCTTAATTGTTTCTGTCTGCAACCAGTCAAATTACATTCTGGAGCCACGTCTACGATCAGGCAGAACGAAGCCCACCCGTTACGCTCGCAGGATGATACCACGCTCCATAGCATTCCAAAGCATCATATCAAATCTACACTTTTATACAGTTAATAAAACATTTTGAAAGACATGAGATGCTGCACAAATTACACTTCATATTAACAATATAAAGGAATTTTGGGGAATTTCACTGAACATTGGGATGGAAAAGTGTAAACCCGGGCTGCATGGTGGTGTAGCGGGTAGCACCGTCGCCTCACAGCGAGAGGATCCCGTGTAAGCGTGGGTTCTCTCTGGGTTCTCTGGCTTCCTCCCACAGTCCAAAGACATGCAGGATGGGGATAGGTTAATTGGTGACTCTAAATTGCCCGTAGGTGTGAATGTGAGAGTGAATGGTTGTTTGTCTCTACATGTCTGCCCTGTGATAGACTGGCGTCCTGTCCAGGGTGTACCCTGCCTTAACCCAATATCAGCTGGGATCGGCTCCAGCCCCCCCCCCCCCCCCCCCCGCAACCCTGAATACAGGATAACGCGGTAGACGATGGATGGATGGATGAAGTGTAAACCTGGGATTTATTGTGAATGTGTTCAGTCAGCCTCAGACTTCATTTCTGACCCTTAGTCCACCTTTCAGTCACTGTAGGACTGGTTGGCATACAAGCACCTTTTATGTGAACTGGCAGTTTTTCTTTTTTGTTGTTGTTTGTTTGTTTCTGTAATGTCGTTGTACTTGTCATGTCTATTTTATTATTTTTGTTATGCTTCTGTAAAATGGACACATTTTTCAGAAGAAAATACATTAAAAATACACCTTACAAAATGTTGGTTAATGTAGCAGAAAATGTATTTTATGTCACAATCCTGAACTTCCAACCACGCTGACATCCTGCCTACGACTAGTCTGCAGTTATGTTCCTACAGAAAAAAGTTGCCAGGGAACAGAATATAAGCGACTATTATATATCCCCTTGCAATCAGCAAAGCAAATGAGTCATAGTTAATCATCATTTCTAGGGGACCGATTTCGATTTAAAACTTCCCACCATAAAAAATAGGCTATACTGTATAATATTTAATTGAACTTATCAAAGCATACACAAATTAAACAATGGATTATGGATTAATAAAATGATGATACCATTGTTTAGTAACGCCCTCACCAGTTATAAACTAAATTACCCCCAAACCCATATTCTGCAGGGCCCTTTTCAGGTTCCACATCTGTTATATTTGGAGTAAATGGCTTCCTCACTCCACACAACAACACTTATCTATTAATGCGGTCAGAGCCCTGAGGGGAGACTTCATCCAAAAGAAAACCACAAGGCACTCATTCACCTTCAAAGGATCAGTCAGTCATGAAGCAAGTCGTTCCTCTACCAAAATCATATCACACAACCCTATGAAGCGAACCGCTCGGAATAAAAATCATGACTCAAATGACAATAAGCAGAGATTATGCTCTTATCTGAAAACGCCATTAGTGAGCTTGTCGAGGAAGGAGTGTAAAGCAGGAGAGGGATGAAAAGAAATCAGGAATCGGGGTTGGATCTTAAAATTGACCGTAATGATGCGCAATATTGCCACACGAGGGGGGAATTAAAACGTGTCCCAGTGCAGCTTCGTCTCCGCACCGTCTTTAAAGACCTGCCAATCTTAGACGGCCGAAATCCACTTTTAACTGGCATCTGCTACAAAGTCAGTGAGTTGAGACTATAAATGCTAAAAGTCCTCAGTAATGTGGGAACGTGCACATGAAAGTAGAAACCTCTATCAGTGCACTGTGTAGGAAGAAAGGTGGATTCACGCCCCTGAACTTTAACAAATGTCTTTGGAAAAATATTATATAAATCTGTGAAATTGTGAAAGGAAAGTGACTTTCTTTTTTGTGTGCACATTAAGAGCAAAGTCTCCTCCACCACTTCAATGAAATCCTCAAAAACTTCAACAACTATGTACCACCTTCAACAAAATGTACCATTTCTACTGCCAAAGGCACATGTTTAGACAAACATTCTTACCATCCATTAAGGCAACATTGCAATATTTGCAATACAATTGGGTGGGTGCCAGGAGTATGGAGCCGAAAATAAATATTCATATGTATGACTTTTCGGACAGCATTTGCATGTCAAAATCTTGACCTATGGTATAAAATATGCAGTGAAATTAAAAAATGTTCGCAAATTTAAAAAGGAGTTTTACTTCCAGTCGGTTAAGCAAGAGTTTGTAAAAGTGTTCATTAGTCAGAAGCAATTCATCAGTTTTGTACACCACACGGGTCCTCTGAGGGTGAAAAGAAACCACATTAGAACTTTCCTCTTGGCAGTGCAGCTCCAGTTAACTGAAAAGGGGGAGGCGTCATACCTTCTGTGTCCTGGCCCCAGCTGTGGGTTAACAAAGAAAGGATTGCCATTCCTGTCCCCAGCCATCGGACGAGCCACCACCCTCGTCGCATCTTCTATCAAGCCTTATTGCCTGCCCACCTGGACAGAAACGAAACAAAAAGAAAGAAACGGGAGATGATTTTTCATTCATGTCTGATCGAGCCCTCCGGCCCTCACAGCTGTGACCAGCGCACAGACACACGTTGACCTACAGCATCGTCATTAGTTTCATATTTACAAAATACACGTTCATCTCACAATCAAATTCCGTTTACAGTAAATAACATGATCCACAGGATTATCTGAATTAAGCATTTGACTGGATTTTCTAAAATGCAGCAATGCTTTGATCGGTCATACAGGCAGATTTAAAATGGGATATTATTTAACTTGCATCATCTCATGGGCCAATGACACCAATGTAAAATTTCTGTTGTTTAATTTGTTGAGGTTGAAACCTTTTTTGCTTTCTTGGAACACTGTGAGCAGGTGACATTCATGTTCCTCTTCCCTAACAGACAATGCATGAGTGTTTGGTGTGCCACCCATGAGAGTATGATCGGCCTGAGATGGTGCACCCAGGTGAGCACTGAGCTCCTCTTAATCAATCAAACTGTGGGGGTGCCTGAATACAAACATGCATGTAATATAATGGATTATGTTGAAAGTAATGCTTGAGGCGCTTCTCTGAATTAGTTTGTGTTAGTTAACTGACGAATGGAATCAAATCAAGCTGACCCCAACCTTTATTACCACGGCGCTGTATTACTGCAGCACAATAAACGTTTTGAAAGTGTGTGAGTCTACAGGGAGGGAACGAAATACATGTCTGGTGGAAATGAATAGCATAACACAAAACATCTCCGTCAGAAGTTACAACCTTGTATCAACAAAATCACAAGCCGCAAGCAGCCAAGAATCGGGGCAAACTGCAGCACGGACATTTTATCAGCTCCATACATTATGACGGCGCCTGAATCACACTGACAGACGGGATTGTACAGTAAATTCCAGCTGTAGTGTCACAAATCACAAAGCCGAAGCGGTGTGTGCGGAAATGGCGGCTTTGTGGTGCATCGCACAGCACACAGGCTTCACTCTGAGCTGCAGGAAAGCAAGGTGTCAGTCGGAGGAAGAGAGGGGGTTCCTGTCTGTCGGAGCTATTTGATGTCGCACCTTCCTCACAGGGCTTATTCTCAGAGCAGGCGATAAGCTGTGAAATCAGCTTTCAGAGCATATGCGAAAGGGACAGGACGGGGACTCACAAGCATCAACACTATCATATCAAAGCATGTTTGACAGTATCTAAGTCTTCCGACTCTACAATATCTACACTCGGAGTGATTCCCCCTCTCTTACACTAACTTCCTCTTTAATCGCACATTGTATTCACTTAAAAATCTGTGCAGACAGTCACCCTAACACATTTTTACCCCACTGAACCCGTCCCTTCAAACAACAGACATCTTGCGTGAACACTCCGCGAGACAGCAGGACACAAATGTGCTCTCTCCTCTTGGAGTGCAACAAGAGCGATTTCACACTGGTTCCCCATTTTCCCACCGCCTTCTCATCTCTCCGGCTCCCAGTGGCGTTCCCCCTTTTTTGAAGAAGATTTGGATTCCCCACGTTTGTACATCTATCCTTCTTAACGGGGCAGCGTAAGGCTGCTTTGATCCCTTTCACATGAGAAAACACAAGACCCGCACAGCCTGCCACCCTGAAGAGGGAAGTCATTTCTTTTGCACAGCTTCCTCCAGATCTCCACTCGGTTGACATGGGAACGCCGTATCTCATTTGCATATGCTAACAATGATGTTCCTTCAAACTTAATGAACAGAGAAAGTGGAGAGATTGCTGACTGGGTGCTGAGAGAAAAAACGGCTGCAAGACTCGACTTGTCCTCCAATGACCCACGAGTCAAAGCGTCTGAGACGACTGTGTTTTCAACAATAACACAAAGCTTGCATGCAGCTTTAAGAACAACAGGTCGATTCCACTCCTCTACCTGATAACATAACACGCATAACAGCATAACACGTTACCGCAATTCAAGTTAATGTTTGAATTACTGAATTAAAATGCATGCCTGGATTATGCGTCATATCTTGGGGCGGGGTTATTGAACTTATGATGCAGGGGGCGGACAGTCAAGAAAAGACGGTGTTTAAGGAAGGGCGGGGAGGGGCAAATGAAGCAATCAAAGTTATGGATTACACAGAGAGTGGAGATGCAGTTATTTATCCCCTAAGTGCAGGGGGTTTTGCGTTCTCTGGACGAAAAAGGAGAAGAAGGAAGCAGCTCGTCTCGTTCTTTCTTCCTCTGTCTGTGTTCCTTCGATCGCCTCTCATCCGGCATCGAGTTCTCTTTCCGTCTCCTACTGTTCATGTACTTTGGTGCTGACGGACTGTCAGAGATGTCTTGACAACAGAAATCTTTTTTGTCTTAAATCCTAAAAGCCAAACATGTCACCGACAGCAGTGAACATAATATTATATAATAAATGTACTGTAGGTCGAAATGTGTAAAGAGCTATTATTAATGGGAGACTCGTAGTCACCAAACAGAAGCAGTAGAACATCAACAATGCAAATTTATAGTTGTCAGTTTGAAATCCTAGTATAGTGACAACACTAATACCTACCTAACCCTGAATACCATCAGAGCTCCCATGGAACCCCCCAAGCTGTTATACCTGCATTCCCTGGATAAATACTATCTAATCTTTGGGGGGAAAGCATGCAGACAGGTTGACGATATGTGTTTGAAGGTGATATCCAGGATGTCAAACTGATTGTGGTGCTGAAAACAGGTTAAAAAGATGCTAAAGCCTGAAGTTACAGATGAAAGTGAACCACCACATCACGAGTTCTTGGCAGGCACAATTTAATCACACTTGGTGTTGTCAGAATGAAAAGAAAATTCTCCAAACACATCTGGGTTATAGTCTTCCCTCTGTTCAAACAATCACCATCTCTGGTTTAGTGAAAATAAACCCTTAATTCCCTGTGTTAGATGTGAAAATAGTCTGACTACAGCTGTCGTCACCCCCCCTCACCCCGCTGCTTCTCGCTCCTCTCCTGATATTTTCAAGAACAACAGTAGATTTAGAGTTCATTGGGGGTCATTGTTGAAATAGGTGTTTTTGGTAAGTATTATTTATTTCCACAGAGTCTAAATTGTTCTGTTGTATTTTGCGAAAGATGCTGTCGTTTCATTTCTGGTTAAACAAAAGGGATTTTACACTTTAACAAAAAGAAAAAGGTTATCTCTGTAGGGCCTCTTTATTTTATTCAATATTACAGACATTAAGGTTGAGTAGGTAATTCTCTTCAGAAAATGTTTTTGTTATATTTATTGAAATCCTCATAATGAATAGCAATGAAGAATTTAAATGCTCTGATGAAAAAATATTTTTAAAATGTCATCTGTGGCCGTGGCAGGACTATAAAATCCTTGTCTAATCAAAAAAGTCTGGTCGGAGAAAATAACTGGATGGCCTGCATGTCTGTCAATGCTAACTTCCTGATGTCGCAAATTCTGCCAATCTGGAGCACTCGTTTGGCGTTCTTTGAACAGAGCTTTTTTTTCTGTTTGGCAATGCATTCAAAGTCAAAATCTGTGTTTTTTCCAAATTACCTACTCAACCTTTAAAGAGCAAACACATACTGTGTATACACTTTCAGTAGCTAGCATAGCATAAACGTGTTTAAGTGGCATGTCTTGGTGAAGGGTTAACTGGGAACAAACTGTTAACCAACCAAAACAAGATCCATTCGATGGCAGGTACTTTACAACGACAGCTTGATTTTCTCCATTAAGAGGTGCACCTGAATGCATCAGGAACGCCCCACAAAGCATGTGGACGCTCGATCGGTTTTAAGTGGAGATGGTGCGACCGTGACTGTAATCACCAAACAAGTTAACAAGTGTTGTTTTCTGTGCTCCCTTAGTTGCTGCAGTCTCTACATCTGTTGTTAACACACTTCATAGGGAAGGCAAAGTGTTCGGGGAAGCAGGAGGATTTTAGAGTTGTGTTGTGTCTCCGTCATCTCCGACTCCAGCCGCGGCCACGGTGCTTGAAAAAGTGCAGCTGCAGGCTATTGGTAAGCTATGCTGTGTCGTCTTTGAAGTGTTGTTTTTTTTTCAAGTCGGACACAATAAAGTAGGCAAATGTGGAGAGAAAAAAATACTGGGAGATTGTTTTTCTTCTTTCTTTTTTAAAACCAGTTTTGTTAATTGAGGTGTCATTTACTCAAGCACAAATCAACGTTTTTAAAGTGGTCACAATAACAACAAAAGACCAACATGTTTCACTTTTAATTTTCTTTTTTACTGCTTTACAATTTTGAAAAAGTTATTTTCCAAATGACAGAGCTTTCAAATCCATAGTGGAAAAAAAAATATCAAAAGAACATTTCCGAAGATATACACTGATGGCTGGAAAAGTCCGCATGGCTCCAGCTTCGACGTAATAAGCAGCAAATTATTCCTTTCATGTGTAGACTGTATGAAACCAAACAGTGTTTTTTTTCTCCCCCATCCATAGTTGTTTTATTTCCGAATATGTCCATTGAGCAGTAGAAAAAATGTGATGGTAACAGTGACTCACTCTTGTTTTCTTTAGCTTTTAAAGTGGAGGTATGGTTGCTGCTTCACTTTGATAGCTGACAGTGGAGGATTGTTGAGAGGGTCACACCACTAACTCTTAAATCCATAACGGCACTGTGGCAGAACAAAATTGACAAGGCAGAAAAGAAATCCAACTCTGTCCAATGTACCAATCTCTCATCTTGACTGTTACAGTTTAAATAATATTGCTAGGCTATGGTTAAGATAACTGCATTTACATTATGCATTTATATTATAATGACACTAACTATGAATTGCTTTCCCAAGGAAATAATATTGTATATAATATTCCCACATATTGGGAAAAGTGCCTCTTCTTTAAACTTTAAAACCTGCTTTGACTTTGTGAAATTCTTCGTACACACGTGCGTAAAAAAAACTGCAAATGTGCAGACGATACACTCAGTTTATTAGGTGCACCTAGCTCAAATTACTTGCAATAAATCCTACCTTGAGAAGGTTAGAATGTTCCGTTTTTTTTGAGAGAGGTGTCGATTCAACTGAATGATAATTTTGGAAGCTGCAGTTTCGGTGCTTTTGAACTGTATTATATTATACGGAGAGGCGTTTCAGTCATTTAACCTGCCCTCATGGACAAAATAATAGAAACACCTGTTCACCTGTCACAACCAACAGATGAAATAAAATACGTGTGTTAAAAAAAGAAAACACACATTCAGTCACAAGCATTCATACAATCGTTTGTTTTTTTGCTTCGGTTTCCAAATTAATAATTCTATACTTTGAAATAGCAGTGTTCTTCCAAAGATGCATTAAACTGAGCTTCATAGTTATGGTGCAACAAGCTTACCGAGGTTTTGGAAAGCAGTTGGAGATGCTGAATTCTTTGAAATCCCCAACTGAGCTGAACGTTCTGCAACAAAGTGTCTCATACGTCAAAAATAGAAAACAGTCATTTCTCAAGAGTTTTGACGGCCTCATCAATCCCACATCAGTATCCTCCCCTTAGTGCAGGTAATGAAAATTGCAGACTCATCAGTATGACAAAAGCACCAGATTGCATCTTTTAGTGGCTCCTCCCCATCCACCATGTCATCTGAATGATCGAGTGACCAAATAAAAAACAAAGCACTATAATTTATGCAAAAAATGTGTCAGAAAATCTGAGAGATGCCTGCAGCACATGGGCTCATAAATTAGTTATCAGTGGATGCTATATTACCCATAATGCCGGAGTGCTCAAACAAACTGCAACACAAGGAGTATTTGTTTAATTACCTTGTTTACAATTTGATCACATCCCCTTTAGAGTCATAATAGCAGTAGAATGTCCTGTAATATTCATATTTAAGGCACCCATAGGCAACGAGCGCTCTTTGCATTTTTTTTGCAGAAACAAGGAGAACAATATGATAAAACAAACAATGGATAATGAACTATGCAGCCAACACGGAGCAATTAAAATGCTTTGATAGGCGGATACCAAAGAAAGCAGAGCCGATATGCATAGATTCATAACATAATTATGTAAAATGAATAACAGATATGGGCCGGCACAGTGGCTCAGCTCACACAGGGACAACTCATTTCTGTGTGTAGTTTACTAATTCCACTATTTGCAAAAGATCTGCAGCCCAGGTGAAGTGGAAACTATACTTCACCACATGTGAAATGGTTTGGATTTTTGTAGAATTCACGCTGTTTTTTGCTAACGTGGCAAATTTACCCTTTGCTAAGCCGCACACCCTGCTGCTACTCCAAGCTGTCAGAGCTACTAAAGCTAGCTACTAAAAAAAAAAAAAAAAAAAAACTAACTGCACTCCCTGAATTAATATGATCTCTTTTTTTTGGAACAACATAAAAATGATTTCAGAGGAAGGCAGACAGGAGGGTTTACAATATGCATATGAAGGATGTATATCCATTGTGTCATACTGATTCATCAGCAAAAACGTAAAAGAGATAAAAAGGTAGAAGTTACAGCCTACAGATCCGTGTTAAAGTTTACCACCGCATCACATGGCTATCGATACAGAAGACATATAAATGAATGAACATGTAAAGTTGAAAAGTTGTAAAGTGAAATCAGAATGTTTACATTCAGTATACATTCAGTACCTAGCGTAGCTTAGTGCTAACGCTAGTTAAAAAGTAACTGTACACATTACTGAGGACTATACTGTGATGACACACAATAATGCTGGCGTTAATATTGACATTTCATACTGAATGTATAAAAAATGTGCGTACCATGGTTAAAATTCTGACAGTGTCGGACTAATTTACAGTTTGAAATAAAAGTATGCTAACAAGCTCTAATCAAACACCCCTGATGTGGAGGGACTGCGGGGTATAATTAGTGTCTCATTTGTGGTCTGATAAACAGTAAATTCATCAAATTCATTGCTCCATACCATGTTGCTGCTTCCCAAGCTTATGTAGCAGATGTGTCCACGCTGCGTCAAGACTTTCCTTATACAGAAGTGGGTGTGGTTTAATCCTGCAGTGCCTTGACCACTTTTTCATTTTTTTAAATGATGCTGTAGTTGAACTTAGGCTCAGTATAGTTAAACTAATAATGTGTTAAACTAATAATGTGGTACTGTACTGCTCCGATGTGAGCTCCACAGGTTTTTACCTAATGTTTGGACCCAGGGACGCAACTGATGGTATGCTATGATAGGCCAGTCTGTGTTTGAGGGGCGGGGCTTACCCAAGGGGCATTTAATGTCAGCTTGCCATTTCACAATTTAGATGTCAAAATATGCCTCATCACTATGCTCATCAGCTCTGCTGGCACTCCCAAAAGACTATCAATGTCATTAGCAAATCCCTTCATGGAAAAAATACATTAAAAAAAACACATAATGTGTATCTGCAGCCACACGTTCAGACTCTCACCTGTCCAGACTGACTCGGTTGGCAGGGCATACATGATATGCTATATTCCAGTCACCCTGGAAGGAAGAATTATCTTCTTCAACAGACGGTATTTTACTTTTATTCAAATATATTATACGTGGTCTGTTGTTTCTAATACATGATGTAACTTTACATCTTTTTTTTTCTTTTTTCGTCAGCAACTTGTCCCAGGCTTAAAGACCAATGTCCCAAATTGAAGTTGTCGTTTATTTCATTCCACACAATAAATGTTGTTTTATTATGATCATAAACTATTTATTATAAACTATGCAACTTAACTCACATCTTTTCATTGACTCACTATGGTCCACAATGAAAGTATTTTACTATTTGCAGCCCAAACGAGAGAGAGAGAGAGAGAGAGAGAGAGAGAGAGAGAGACACAGAGAGACACAGAGAGACAGAAAGAGAGAGACAGAGAGAGAGAAGGGCGAGTGTGAGGTGGTCAAGCGAGCTAGAGAGTAAATGCAGAGAGGGACCAGCATTTGTGAGAACAAAGCCGTGAATCACGAGGTATAAAGCGTAATTTCTAATTATTTTTTTCATGGCGGTAGCCTCGTCCTGCTGTAGCGTGTCTGTCAGGCCTGTGAGGTCTGTGAGCCTCGATACGCCGACGACGTGACTGAGCGGCAGTGTTTGACCTAGGAGTGAGAACAGGCTGCACACCCTGCCACGTGGGGGCAAAAGGCACCGATGCCCAGAAGAGTCCCAAACACCGCAAAAATAATAATATAAAAAGAGAAATGGGAAGGGTGATAAGTGATGATTGAGAGGGATTACTTTTGTATCCATCCATACATTTTTGAGGGGAATTTGTTGCATATTTTACCTTTATTATTCTGTTACATATTAAAACATCTCATTTTGTCCGACCAAGAGTCCAAAAGCCAACAATATTCAGTTTACAATGATGTTAAATACAGCACAGACGCACCCATTTTTTTCTGTCCCCATTCGCACCCAATTACCAAAAAGTCTCAATAGGTGACATCGTCACAGGTGTTTACATGTCTCATCCGGGCCTGTAAGTTGAGCTAAACGTGGCGACAGCAAGCGAAATCAACCATGTGATATACCAGTGACAGTAACCTAACACCAGCTGCTCAAGTGTGTAACTCAAACCTAGGGAACATTAACAAATCTGCCTCTATATTAGTGCTGGGCGGTATGACCAAAAATTTATATCACGGTATTTTTCAAAATGATATCGGTTTCACGGTATTTGACGGTATTTTTTTTTTTCAAGCACGACTGGGTGTTAACCTCATTTTCTAATAATTTAGAGAATAATTACTGCAGTAAATTAGTTTGGAATGACATATTTTACTGTCATGAGGAGTGAATATTGTAGAAAAAGATTAATGTCCACACTAGTATTAATGATGTTAAGGAATCAGAATGCATGACTGTTGCAGTCAAAATACAGAACCCTTTATTGTGCAAGTTTTGCAACTTGAAAAAACATATTTTGCAAACAAACTGGCTACACAATGTAAACAATACGTCTCCTGTAACTGCAGGCAGTCTTCTTTATCCACTGAACATAAATTAGGCAACATCCATAAATAATATTGAACCAAATAAATAGAAAAAATAAATAGTTCCACCGTTTGCCTTTCTTGTCCTAGGCAGTCCCCCTAGCAAACGCGTCTTTGAGTGACATTTGACTCGTCTTTTCTCCCGCAGTGCCAACTGCGGCTACAACTTTAGCCCGACAGCATTTGCAGAATATTGTTGTTTGTTCGACGTTGAATTTCCAAACAACAGACACGGCTCCTCTTTTCGGCACACGTTCTTCTGTTTCATTGCTTGCTCGTTCGGAACTTTTGGCGAGAGTTTTGGCGAAAAAAAAAAAAAATTTCACCGCATCGTACGCTCAACACAGGCTGTGTTCTCATATGCTGCTTGTTTGGTGCAGCTGCTAAACAGCCCCCTCTCAAACAATGTCCGGCGGCGCGACGTTCCGCCGCTCTGCGTTCCCGACGTTCATACGCTACACACTCACCGGTATTGGGGTATATGAAAAATTCATATCATAAACAAAAAAAACACCGGTATTCGGTATGAACCGGTATACCGCCCAGCACTACTCTATATGCTACACGTGCAACAAATCCCCCCCCCCCCCCCCCCCCAAAAAAAAGCAAATGTAAAGTTACTTTGGTTAAGTGTGCTAGACCAGTGCAGAGCTATTCATTACCTACTGAGAGATGTAATCAGCGGTGGCAAGGGAGCCCCGGAGCTCTAATGACGGGAGTGATTAGCCCGAACAGACCGGCCTGCACATGGCTCACACCCAGCTAGAGATAGCATTAAAAAACCCAACAGAAACCAGGCCAAACATCCAGGCAAGCAGCTGGCGTTGGAGTCTTATCTCTCTCCAGTGCATTAGATAAAAAGACAATTCATTATCTGATTAACGTAAGGCATTTGAGAGGTCACTGTAACTCAGACATTCCCCTCACTCTCCCCAACAATTTTTAGCTGCAAAGGCAACCGAGTTTTGTAAAACTAAAAGGTCAACCTGGTTTAACTGGTTTTAAACTGCACCGAATGCACCCAACTGCATGCGTGCTTATACTTTATTTACTAATCCACATAGTCAGCGATGCTTTGAATGAAAGGAAACTAACGGGACAGTTGTCTGTGAATGGAGCATTCCCTTGCTGCTCTTTCTTCTTTGTTCTTAGAGTCACACTGAAATGAAAAATAGCTGCTACACCTCATTAGCTTTTCCATTTTCCATGCCATCATACACACCTATTTAGCAGTAAATACCTAAAGATGTATTTTCCTATTTAATTCCTACGAAAGAGTGCATCTTCAATGATTTGTCTAATGGCAAAAAAAGTAGACTAACTTCAATCGGGTACCTTGCAAACTTTCAAACAATATTAACATCCAAATGGGCGCCTTTGTATTTCATGTTGCGATGTTTGCAGTAGCTGACAGGAAGTAAATACTGATGCTCTACAAGAGAATGGTATTGTATGTATTGTTTTTACTAAATCAACTCAATTATCTTCCTGCCAGATATCAGACTGGTTTAAGTCTGAGTCATCACTCCCTGCATTATTGTTATTATACATACAGCCTGAAATGATCTTTCATTACAGTAAGTTCAGTATAGACAAATGAGAGAATAGATATTATAAATTGAGGTCCCTTGTTTGCCTTAAATCACCAACACTGCAGGGTCGTCCCTCTATCTGATGATGTAACTACTTTTGTGACGAGTGATCCCCGAGTGCTCACTGTGTGCATGGGGCCGTGGGAGAGAACAGCCCTCAGTGCAAACAGCGTTCTCAATGTGCACTTGACACAGAAATGAAAAGCCATTATGCAGTTTATGTTCATTCGGCTTCCCTAATTATGTAACTTTTTTTTTTGTAGGTGCATTTTATTATATCCCTATGGGGGAGCATGTGGAGCTGGCTGGTGCTGATTCTAGACAAAGGTATAAACAAAGGTGGGGTTGTTTGGTTGGTTGGTGTGCTGACCCTGAAGGGAAAATGTATCTAATGCCATTATGTGCTTTTTCCGGTGCTGCTAGCAGCGAATGAAAGATTTTCAGTGGGCCATAAGTGCTCTCATGATTATTGTTATGGGCTGAGATGGTTTGAACATGATAAAACCTGTGCACCTGTTCACGCAATGTATTTTCACGGACAAAAAATATGATTGTTCTGAGTAGAAGAGCTGAAAAGGAAATGAGCTCCCCAGTGTTTGTTATGATTGTTGGAAGCCCGGATGATGAGGATGTGTTCTAGATTAATAGCAATGAAGACTTAATACATAAGTAAATATGTGATCCGTACCCATGAATATATCAGAGGGTGGTGTACAAAGGTCAACCATGGACAAAATCATCTCACTCTGGCTGTTTACCTCTTGTGCTTTTCCTCCCTGCAATATTCAAAACCGACCAGCTCACCAAAATAGCCCCACATGTGTCCACATTGTGTTGTGTGGTCTATTTTTTTTTTACTGAGCAAAAGCACTACAGCTGCTTCACAAAGGCCTCCCACTAGTGGAAAGCTTTTAATGTGAAGTAGCACGAGACGAGTGCAACAGCGTAGGAGTGACGATATCCTCCAAACCAAGATTCATTTAAAAGTGTACTGAGGCCTGGATACGGAGACTTTTACACACAGCACTTTCTTTCTGGACATCAGCGAAAGCCACACATGTATTGAGCCCATTAACAATCCAAAGGTTTGATTTGAAGGCCCCGCTGCCAAGGAGCATGACAATAGCTCTATATCTACTGTTTCCAAATCCAGCTAAAGTAACAGGTAAAGTCCAGGCCTGTGGATTTTACCGAAGCTGAATGGGGTTATGTTGAACCTATAATCAGCGAAGGGCTATAATCACACATTATTGCACATTTTGATACAGGCTATTACATATAATAAAGGAAAGCAGGATAACATATGATAAGCAGCAATGGGCAGTTGGTTTTTATGCTACTGCATTATCTTGTGTCAAGAGAAAGTGATGGCTGCAGGACGTCGGGGGAGCTGAGATGAGGAGCGTGGAGCGGAAAGTCAGGATAATATCGATGAAACCTTCTTTTGAAGTCAGTAACATTTTTATAATAAATTTCACAGCGTAAAAAAGAAAATAAACCAAAAGAAAATTGGACCAGAGAGAAAGTACTTCAGCACTAGTTGATAACATGCATCATTACAATGTTCAAAAATGATATAAAAATACTAATAACTCTACAATTTTAAGTCTAATTTACTATTCAATAACCCATAACAGGACGCTGCCAAGTAAACCTACGTGCAGCGGAGTAAGTAGCAAATGTATCAGCTGCATTTAATGTCAACGGGGGCCTGGTGGTCCTCTAAACCTCTCATTTTCTCTAATTCAGGGCGAGCGAGGCAGATCTCTTAGGGTCTAATCCCCGAGCCTTAGTCATCTCATGACCGCATTTTATATCTCTAAACCCTCGCTGAGCTCCGTCCATGTGGGTGCAACCACCACTCCGAGCTGTCTGCTTAGCATCAACAATGGCCTATCCGTGTCACAAGGCGCGCTGCTCGGCACAATAGGAACCACTTAGCCACACGCACTCAAACACACGCCACCGGTGACAGACAATGGAGCGTTTCTGACTTTGTTGTAAAGTCACTCACCTCAGTGGGTGACTTTTGACCCCCCTGCTAATTGTGACACGACCGTGACAGTCACAAGGTTGGTCCTGAAGCCTGAACACACAAGGAAACGACAAATCCTTTCACTGGGAATTAAAATCCAAAAGGGAACGTTCAGAATTAGGAAGCATGCGGTCGCATGTATCTGGATGAGCCGTATTGACGTGAAAAGATGAAAAGTAGTAATGAGTCACATGGTTCCCCTGTAATTAGAATTCAGCCAGGCTGGTCAAAGTCAGCTCATTGCTGATATATTAGTAGCTGCATATATGTGGGTGAATAAGTGACAACTGCAGTGCAAAAATGCCAAAGTAAGCTAATTTAGAAACAATCACACAGAAAGTACTGACATTGTGTATTTTTCAACTGTAAAAAAGTCCTGCTCAGTATGCATCTCGGTCACAATAACAATAAAACAACAATGGATTCTCTGTCACTGTAGTTTTTTGAAAAATGACTGTTGGTCAATATCGTTGAGGATTTTTTTTTTTTTTGTTTCAAACTCCAGCATCGCTTGCTATAATTATTTCTGTCCATCGAGTGCAGTTTGTGTTGTGCTGGTAATGCGCGATACAGAATCTCAGGGTATAGGAATAAATAGTGAGTGGATTATTCTATGCATTGCCATCTGCCACTTGACTGCAATGCAGACCTTTGATACGCTAATAGATATATTGTATTGTTCGCTTCTGCTTATCTGGTCAGGACAATCACTCGCTCCATTTCAGAAAATACATATCTGGCAGATGCACTATGCTGTATAGATTTGCAAGAAGAAATGTCTCCTTTTAAGAGTCTTCTTAAGTGGTGTGTGAGCCGCCACGCAACGCAATCCACTCACCTCTGTAACTTCTTGACTACCACAAATGCGTCGGAGGATTCTGTAATGGCCGGCATAAAAGGCAAAGTGCACTCATTTGTATTGAAATGGCCCTTTTATGTGCCAACAAAGTCTTGTGAGTAACATTCCGCCAAGTATTATGTCACAGTGGTTCTTGAAAAACGCAGTAAACGCACCGCAAGTTACTACCTGGGAGCTTAAATCCAACAGATCTCTGACCTCGGCCCCATGTCCTTAAGGTAAACTGGAACATCTGGGTCTATGTCAGAAACCGGGACATTAGAAGAAGACAGCCAAGCTATCGAATGGTTACAAAGAAATACTTGTGTTTGTTGCATCAGGTGTAGCAATAGGAACAGACACTGAAGACATAAAAGGTTACACAGATGAGTAGACGGTGTCTGGTAGGCAAGGGATGGATTCGTATGATAATGTGACAATAGCTGTTTGCATTTCAATAAGTCTTCAGTGTGGTTAAGGTCAGAGTAAGAATCTGCAAGAGTGGTTAATAACTGTTCAACAAGGGCCTGACTCAGTTTTTTTCTTTTCTTTTCATGCACACCAAGCACAGTTGACAGTCCGTCCTTGCCCTCCACAAGATACAATTGCATGCAATACAATGTCTTCCAGTGGTTGTGAGATAACGTCTGTGGAGATTCTCCAGATAGCTCACCGTCTTATTATATAACAATAATTACCAACAGTAGGCTTCCTGTCTGATTTTTTTGTCTTAAAAAAGGCGGTTGCTAATGGGTGGTGAAATTAGACTAAGAAGGTCTCACCATCATGAAAGCTAGTCTGCTTTTACAGCCTCATTGCTTAAATACTCATGTTCATGGGAGATGTAATTTGTTTATAACTGGATGTTGGCTTTTTACTTCTGGCGGTTTCAAAAATCCTAAAAGTCGAGTTCAATTGTTAATTTTGTCTTTCTAAAGAAAACATGCAAGTAGTACTTTTCTAAATGCCCCATTGGCTTTTTGTCTAGGGAACCAGGGGAGCTGCTAAATTCCGGGTGGGCCTACAATAAATAAATCATCCCTGCAGCGCTCTATTATGTAACAGAATAGAATGTAAGCAATTGCACTGGACGGTAATTGTTTAAAACGTGGCTGAGGACCATTTTCAGAATGTTCAGCACACAGTGTTGTTTCCACCGCAGACAGTTTTAAGCGTGGCTCAAGGGAATTTCCACAGTGGTGACAGGCACCACAGATGTAATGCCAGCCACCCTCTTCTCACAGCTGGAACAGACTCAGACTGACTAAAGTCACTATGAACAAATAAATAATACAAATGCCCAAAATTCAAACTGCATTTTTGTGTTTGTTTGTTAATTTGCTTCAGCTCAGTATGGATTGAAGGTTTTTTTTCTTTTACAATAAATAGAATTCTTATTTGTCAAAGGCAAATACACTTTTATTTGTTCTCCAAGCTAGAGCATCTCATTAGCATTTTAACTAACAGGGCTGAGCTTTAAAAGCAGATTTTCCTATCCATATTGATCATTCATTTGAAAGACGCAACATCAATTCATACAATCCTCCCGTCAATTTTTCTGTATCCTCCGCCTTAAGTCTCGGGTGACCACGCAACGAGATCCGTCCACCTGAGACAAAGGTAAACCAGACAGAAGCTGCTCCACTGAAAGCAGGCATGAAGGCAGATATCTGGCAGCATTTTGGTCTCGTAAAAGCAAAGCCATATGCAAGATGTGCAAACTAGAGGTCAAATGTTGTGGAAATACCACAAATCTCCAAAAACCAATTAACCAGACATCACAGAAACGTTATCAGCAAAGATGACCAAGCCTAATAAAACCGCGCTGGAGGAGACATTTGTAGCCAAGTTACCATCATATTCTCTATGTGCTCAAAAAATAACTGAGGCCGTAGTGATGTTCATGTGCAAGGACATATGCCTGTAGAGCTTGGTTGAATATGATGGCTTCTGAAGACTTGTTAATGTACTTGACATACTTGAATCATCACTCACAACAGTACTGTAGAGATGAACTGTTGAGTCTAATGTGAGGGTCATATATATTTTAAAAAGTGGATCAATGTAACTGCTTTGGGGTCTATTCTGAACAAACTTTTTTTTTTTTTACTTTTTTTCAATAATGCACCAGACCTTTTTGTACAATTTGCAGAATTAGTTCTGTGAACAATCTCTTTCATAACCAAGCACAATTGCTATGGAAACTGAAATATCTTGAGTGAATGGATATGGAATTGAAACTGTGCGAATAGCAAGAAACCAAACCAATCCGATGTTGACTATCTACAATATGTAATATGTGACAGTTACTTCGAGGAAAAAGTCCCATGCTCCACTGATCTCACCATACAAAACCATTATCTCCTGTAAGCTTAAGTGTTGCTTATTTTTCCCCACACTTTGTTCTGAGTTTTTCAGAGAATCCATAATGCAGTTGTATTTACCTCTATTCAAGCTCACACTCTGGAATGGCAAAGGTGAGACGGGGGCTCGAACAAAGAACTGACTTCTCAATGACTGAATGTAGAATGATCACATTGCACAAAGTATTTCAATATGGAATTAGTTCTCTCACATATAAAGCCGACATGCACATTTTGTGGCAGATCTATAATTGACAGTGATAAGGACAGCTGTAGCAGGGTGAAAAGTCAGAATGGGTGATAAGATGCAGACAATGCGGGAGGAAGAAAAGATCCACCACTGAAGAAATGTGTCATTATTAAAATAGATGATTTGAAACTACAATACAGCATTCCCCTGGTGCAGAGATCAGATAAAAATCCAGAATCCTGCACCACCCATGTGTCTTTCACTCATTTCCTGCTCATTACAGCCTGTTATACTGGTTCGCTACTAATGGTTCCCATTCACACAATTCACACCACTACAGGTGGCGCAGTTTACCAACTCTGATATCTGACACTGAGCTACTGATCTGATAATGGTGTTCTCGCTGTGCAGTACGTGCCCTTCCCCAAGTGGAAGCAGGGAAGGGAGAAGGTGCTAAATCATGACGCGGGGGGTGCAACCCGCACCAGCGTGCGTCCCTTCTGACTCTGTGAAAGAACATCATTTGGAATCGAAACACCAGGACGAAGGTGACAAGAAAGAAAACTGCATTTTTACAAATTTCCTCTTCCTCTCACCGTACACTCAGGCCCAAATCATTTCAGGCATCACTGCCCATGAGTCTCTTATCAAATAATATTCAAATGGTTACCCTGCGGTGTCCATCATGCATATGAATAAAGCCATATTTGCTGAATGATAAGTAAGTTATGATAGTTATGCACTGTAGGGAAAATATCCTATGATGAAATTCCATTTTCATAACTCATCCTGTTGCTTTCCTGTAAAGCCAGAGCCTGAGCAAAAATTCTAACTTGAAAAGCACTTGTTGTATTGCAAAATATTAAAGTCATGCCAACTCTACAGTGTTTAATAGTGTTTAACAGGTGTGGGCAATATCTGCACTATATTTGAATATGAACAAAAGATTTAATGACAAAGATCTAGAGGGCTTTATAGTGTCTTTCAGCTCATTGTTTTGGTTTTCTTGCGGGAAATTATTGGAGTATTGGTTCACTCTCACCGTTCTAACCTGACTCTCCTCACACATTTGCCTTAATGAATTAAACAAGATAATCTGTCAGTGCTATGGTTATGACTTGTTACACGGACCCCAAGTGGCCAAAAATAAAATGATCAATAACAGGTTCAAACAACTCCCCCGAGCTCAAAACGTCATTTCAAAGTTCCGCCTGTGTTGCCGAAGCCTGATGTAGTGTAGCTCATTACTCTGCGCCATAGACCTCTATTGATGTCCCCCCAAAAATATTAAAAACTCAATCAATGTGGCACACCATTCCACTGGGTGACATGTTCCTTCATTATGATCAACATGGGCACTGTTTATTTGGAGCGGCTGCTGGATTTGCTTGCGCACCAAAACATGTGGCTGGATAAAGTCCCTTACAAATGCACTATTTAATAAACTATTTTTGAAAAATTACTTGCATGACTTTAAAAGGAAATTCTGACCCGCTTTTAGAGATTTGCATCTTCGGTTGTTAACCAGTGGGCTCGTTTTTAATGAGATGTGTTACTGGCGGTGGCTTATGTTACGCATTTTAGAAATAACTAAAAAGCCTAAAAGGGGACTATTTATTAAACTCCCGAGATTCAGTGTTCAGGGGCTGCAAAATTACTGCAGTCTTATTTATTCCAGCACCAGAATGCATTTTGTGTGAAGCGCTGATACAACAGACAAGATTAGATCATTAGTCAGCTATGGGATTGTTGCAGCCCTTGTTAATTACCGTTTTATCACACACACAAACACACACACGCACACACACACACATCTGCCTGGCATGAGCGCATGTAATAAAGAGGTGAGGACTAAATGAATGCAAACTGTTCCCCCCAAAGCGATGTGAGCATGAGGTGCCTTGAGCTGTGTAACCGCGGATTGCTGAGCATTCTATTTCAATATTGAAAGATAATGCTGAGGTTGGAAAGAACGCAGAAAGCGATCCAGCTCGCTAACAAGCCGCTGTGTAACGGTGGAGGTCGGACCCCCCGGCGGAATGATTAGTTTCATTTTGATTTCCACCTGTGTGATCCACACCTCGAAAGGCTTCCCTCTCCATCCTTTGGTATGAACAAGACCATTACTTCTAAGGATATTTCACCAATGCCTAATTTATCCCCACTGGTTCACTTCAGTTACCAGAGTATTTTATAACCTCTTAACATTAGTTCACCATATTAATACTTAAAGAGAAGATCGCCTTGAGCTTCCTATCTTCAATAGGGACAGTAAAAAAAGCTATAAACCCTTTGCTAGTGAAGCTCACAGCAGAGGTTAGACCTCACATCAATCAAGCAAAGAAACCGCCAAAGCTGAAGTGTGGAAGCGCCTTGATATGCAGTTCACCTGATGGCCACTAAACACTGGCTCCAAGAAAGAAACCCCAAAAGTTCAGGGCCTTGATAATGGTTTTATCATCATATGCAGGTCTTGGCGGGGCAACTAAAAAACGTTTTGACGTTTTAAAACCTCCACTCACAAATCTCAAAGATGTCAAGATATTTTCTATTTCTTCATCTGTAGAAATGCTATTGTAATGGGAAGATCAAGGATAAAATTTTCTGTCATGCTTTCATGGCAGCAAAACCATGACTGGAGAACAAGAAGATCTCATTATTCTCCGTGAAGTTTGCTGGAAGAGATGTAATACAGACTTGGAATGTAAGGACCCTTTTAACTGCTGCTGTGTATTGTTTGTATTGTTTGTCATATAGTAACTTAGGAGGCAATTTGGCCTCATGTGTACTCTTCTTTTCAAATAATTGTTGTGGGGTTAGAAATTATGCCATTGTGAAGCATTAAAGTGAATGGTATTTGGTGTGTTGCTTTGGCATGTGTATGACTCATTAAATATAAGCGTGCATTTGGTCAGTGGTCAGAGTATTGTGAACAGTTTCCACCATTTTCCCCACTGAAATTAACGTTACATGCCTTACAATGCACTTTATTTATGGGTATCTTTCTGAAAACTCAAGGACACCATAGAGAATACAAGTGTTTCCAAGGAAAGACAACTGCAGGAGACCTTTAACAAGCACCTCACAATTGTTTACATTTGTGAACATCTGTTACGCCCTCAGCTGTTGTGTCTCAGGCCTCGTCACGTCATTAATTAAAGATGACAGGAAGACTTCTGACATTTATGTGCTGAATGCCAAGGTGTACAGATAAACCGCAGCATGCACACATCAGCTCATCTTCCTTTCAGACACGTCCTGACTTTAGATAGTTTCCCACAATGTTATTTAGGGTAATATTCAAGTAGGTTGCCAAAAAAAAAAAAGGCTTTTTTACCATTCAAGACAGTGGATACAGGATAGCACTGCCTCCTCATACGAACCATTTTGACTTGCCGTAGCACAGGTACAGCACATAACTTCAAAAAGGCACAGCAGGACATGCCGTTAGAACACCTAAATGGAATGCAGCCTCCATGAATATTAAGTATTACACCTGACCTTTTGCTGCTATGACAAATATCTGCAGACACAAATACTTCTACCATCTACATACAGCTGAGAAGTAACAAGATCACACCTGACATGACGTTTAGCACCAAAATGACGCAAACCGCCCCAACAACAAAAGGGCCATAATTAATAATTGATCAAGGCTGGCTGAGCAGCAGCGGTGTTGAGTTATTAGCCTTTGGGCTGATGGTTAACATGGATGTTTTTAAACGGGAGAATGATGTTTCAAGGGGAACTGTCACATTCAGTCATGTAGCGTTAAGACTGTGTCGTTTCAACACGAGTCACTTAGTAAGTAAAGTGAACATGAAGCATTGAATTAAAGTTGACTACATTATCAATATCACTATCTGTTGCATGCCAAATTAATTATGGAGTGCCCTAAATTATCCCAAAGACCTGTGAGGCCATTAGAATCCCTATAGGGCTCTTTAATGCTGTTCAGGTAAGATGGTGGTGCATCTATAACCTCCACCATGAGGACTTTTACTCTTAACGTGAATATATCCTGCAGTCATTTAAGTTTTTTAAACCAGTTTCTAATACCTAATTAGATATTAAGATCTAATACATCATCACGTGTCTGTGGGAGTCTGTGCATAGACCGTGTGAGTGAAAGAAGTTTCGTTGCCTCCTGCGGCGCGACGTCGCTCCCATTCAGGAGGGACAAGTTGCTGCATGCCAGTCGCGTTCTGGATAATAAAAGCGCTTATTTATATTCATATGAGGCGAGATATAAAAGTCGACTAATAGAGATGCAGCTGGCGAACCTACGCGCTCATTGAGGCTGTCTCGTTATTAACCAAATAAAATGAGGATAAGCACTCATAATAGCCCGTGGAAATAATTTAAACACACCCGCAGTTTGCACACCAATAACTGCGTTTTACAGTGAAGCACGCGCGCCTGCCGGGATATCACGCTTCAGATAATCCCAACCAAGTGAACGCCGTTTGAAAAACTTCCCCCTCCCGCAGATTAGCGGCACAGTTGCGGTGACCGACTGCGCCTCGCCGATGGATAATTCGTCCCCCCGAGCCGGGCACCGACACGGTACGGTGAGAACCACGGCAATGCGAGCGTAACGGAACAAGCTCCCGTTCCGTGGTCAGCAAGACAAATACGCGGCGGAGGGGGACGGCGCGTGCGTTATCGTGACGCCCATGTGGCGCGTTCACCAGTGCGATACTCGACCAGAAAACAACAGAAAACAATTAAAACAAACAAAAAACGTCTTACCATGTTTCGGCTCCAGAAGTGCGTGACGCTAAAATCCCGTTCGGACGGGAAAGGAAGCCACGAACGGCGGCTGGCGGGCACAGCCAGCACCACTTCACCGGTTGGGATGTATCCTGGGTGTAATGTGAGCAAACTATGTAGCAGCCAGCTTGCAGTCTCTCCCCCTCCCTCCTCTCTCCCTCTCTCTCTCTCTCTCTCTCTCTCTCTCTCTCTCTCTCTCTCTCTCTCTCTCTCTCTCTCTCTCTCTCTCTGGTCATGACGCGTGAAGCAGGTACTAGGCTAATCTCATTACACCGGTCAGTAAAGGTGATCCCGGCTAAAGCTCCGTTGCCCCTCCCCCAACCTCATATCTGGTATAGATGTGCAACCCCCCCTGAGACAAACGCACCACGTTTACCTGGATGTAGTTCCTAATTTATAGTGATGAACACGAAGGGAAGGAAAAAGTCACCGACTCACGAAGGTCAAAGTAATCCATAACTTATTACAGTGTGTGGACGCCCAAAAGTGTACCTGGGAGTTTGTGAGTGAAGGTCACCAAAAGCTATTTGCTGTCACTTGTCAATTAGTTCACAGTTAAACCCATCAGTCCGCTCCGTCTGCGCCCATTGGAGATGAGAAATAATACCACTGGAGGCAGCTGGCTATGATTCACCTGTCACTTCGCAACAATCACCAATCCCCCAGCTTAGCCAGCAACAAAAAAGAGTCCCATCAATACACTGTAATTAGGTGTTGGTGCTGAATAAGTCCCGAATGAAGGTTGCAGTAAATATTCAATAACAACTGCTGCACCAGAAACACAGTGTGGAGTCTTGTTCACAAGAGACATGTCAACAGTGGTAGGAATCGAGGCAATTGGCTTTCTCGAACAGCACGTTATTTGGTGAGACATGAGCAATTTGACTTTTAACGAAAGCATGATGACCTCGAATTGCATGCAAAAAAAGGGAAAAAATAACTATCCAAACAGATGAAAATTAAACTGACGCTCGTGAATCCATGCATCCTCAAACTCAGCACAGCTGATGTGAAAACGGCTCAAAAGATTGACGGTTTAAATGTGACCCTACATGACTGATGATAAATCAGGGGTACTTGTAGCCAAGGGGATACTTCTGCAGATGCAAAGGGAAACGGATACAGATTGTGGCGTAGCTCAACTAATCTCAAAAATGCTCAACAAAATACTGACGTTGAGGTGCAGTTTTTAAATCAACAGCAGCAGCAGCTTTGGAGTTCTGGTTAACCTGCAAAACATGACAGGAAAGATCCAAAATAAAACAAAGACATAAGGTTACAATATGCTGATGTTCAGCAGGACTGAAGATAACATAAGTCAGTAGGATTCATCCTCTTGGAACAATGAATGTTTGTACAATATGTCATGGCAATCCATCAAAGAAAAATTTCAGTCCGGAAAGTGGCGGGCCAAAAACATTAAAAAGAAGAGACCAAAGTTACAACTTGACAATATTGTAACAATATGCATTTTTTAAATAATAATAGGCGTTACCTAACCCAGTTTATAGCATGAAAAGTAGCGTCAGTGAAAGGGTATCAGAGGGCTTTATACCCCGGACAAAACAAGCTTGGGCTCCACTGCTTTAAATATTACTTCTGCCATGTATAATTCAGAGTGGAATGGATGTTCGTTCTTGACCTTTGGCAACGGTAAGAATCCAAACACAAAAGGGCCATTTACTCACATTTGGGGTTTTTGAACTCACAGTATCCACTGAACGACTGAATACGCCACCATGTATAATTCAAGACTAGGATCGTTAAAGAGACGAGCAGAGGTAGAACCTTTTATTTCGAAGAATGCAGCACTATTATTATTTTTTTATTATTGCTTGGTAATGTGAAATACGTGCAGCACGTTTGTAAACGATAAATCAGAAACATTAGGAAGCAACTCTAACTGCCGTGCACCAGCCCTGGATGACTATGCAGAGCTAATCCGGGTTAAGACATCACTACCTCCACTTGGCCTAGCTTTTTTTGGTGTGAGGAAGGCTTTGAGCAGAAGCTCTCTAATAATCATGCCCCTGCCAAAGCACTAATTCTCCCTCTCATCTCGTCTCTGTTGCTGCAAAGAAAACGAGGGGCCGGGGGTTCAGGCAGGAGTGAAGACACTCCACGGAGGAGGGTGATTAAGGGATATGATGCTCTGGGGAACATGTCTCTCCTCAGCGGGCGTGATGAAGTCTTCTGGGTGAGAAATCCCCAAACAGACATCATACATGGGTATGTGAGGTGTGTGTGCGTTCATAGTGAAGGTTTGTGTGTGAATGTATGGGCCTGTACGTTAGTTAATGAAGAAAAATGAGGAAGGAATTGTGTGTGTGTGTGTGTGTGGGGGGGTAACAATAACCGCAGGCACTTGTCTAATAACGTCTAACTAAAAAATTAACAGGGTTCTCACTCCTCAATCTTCAATTATTCATGATATCATTCTTCAAATATCTGCAGTGTGCGCCGGTCTTAATTATGTTTTTTTATTAAAACCAAAATCAGTCTTTTTATATGAGAAAGGTTATGTTTCAGCTGCGGACAAGTAAAACAAGGTAATTCAATTAAAAGATGTCTCTCTCAAAAACTAATTATACAGGCAGAAAATGCTTTTAACCAGAAGCAGTGAAGTTTGAGGTATTATGTATTCTTCAGAGAACCCTCAAAGTTGTATCAATGTTTGTGCCTTTTTTTTCTGTAGAACCAGGGAAGCCTGAGGGTCCCTCTATGAATGACGCACACTGTTTATTTGTATTCAACTGAGGGTTTAATCACCAAGCAGACAGTCCTCTTCAGGGAAAATGATTCCTATTAGTGATGTTGCGTTAATACAGCACCTTCAGTCATTCCTTTAAAGCTGAGGAAACTGATTTTGCCTCCCAGATGAGAACTCCCTGCTGTGACAGACAGCAACGCTTTAATTGTTCTCAATTCGTTCTGTCTTACATTTGGGGGCTGGGAGAGTGTTTACTCATTCAATTTTGGGTGGAAGGTGCATCGTTTACCCATCGGTTCTGTATTTATGCATATAATAACACAAAAAAGAGAAGCGGTATATGGTAATATAAGAACATGCAAGGGTGGGTTGAAAAGAAGCCCCCCCAGAAACCCAGGGGCTTTTAAAAGGAACCCACCGAACATTAAACGAAGAAAGAAAAGACAAACAAGAAATACTACAGAGAAAAACTCAGGCAGGAAGAAAAGGAAATATAAAAAAAGTATTTGTACTGCTTTTCTACATTGGATACTTAATTTACATAGCACTGTATTCCACCAAGAGAAGTTGTTTAAGATTTTTCTTTATAGGAAATGAATGTTCCAAAAACATGGGCTGAAAACTGTCCAAGTTCTGTAGAACTGAATATATATAGTTTTACCAGACCATTAAACTGTTTTTTGGGATCATTAAAAACTCTGAATATGACTCATTTTCAAAGAATGACCAGATGTTTTTCAGACTATTCCATTTGCAGCAGTGTTAAGCACAATCAATTTGTCCCCCCAAAATGTGAGATCCAAACAACCATCCGCAAGGACGTGGGAAGGAAGCGCAAGTGAAGCGAACCATTCTCCTTATTTGAGAATGAGTCAACTGGTGGCGCGAGCTCTATGAATCAACGGCACAATAAATCATCCAGAGGTCTCTTTTCTGGGAGACTGTGGTCATACTTGGGTGAGCAGAAAATGAACACAATTCCTTGGACGCCTTCGTTCCCAAATCAGTTTTGTTTATATTGCTTCGCCTCTTTAAGGTGAGCTCTTAAAGCATATTGTCAACACGCTCATCAAAGCCGCTCCGAACACCATGCAAGAGAAATCAAGAGAAAAACATAGTGGCACTACAAAACGGCATGCCTCGTCTTAAATATGGGTTTTTCACTCGGGACAAATTGAACAATTCTTCTTGCTGAAGTGCCATTTCCCCGGACTGCGTCTATGCACTCAGCTGTTCAGTCCTGAAATCCTCTGCCTGTGAGCTCCCTTTAGGCAATCCCACGGGAGCGCGTGCACGCTCGGAGGAGCGCCGGTGCACCTGTGTGCGCAGACACACGCAGATCTAAAGCTGCAAAACAGCTGAAGGGCTCAAATCTTAGCACTGCAATTGAACCTGCAACATCTTTCGAGAAGTAGGCTCGCGTCGACCTAACGATGCTAAAGGAGACGCGGCTTTCCCTCAGTTTTGCTCTCCATCCTTTTCTTCTAGAGTTGATTCTCAATGACACATTACATCGCATTAATCGTAGGGCTGCAATATGGCCAAAAAATCCTTCCAATTATATACATATTTAAATCTTTACATTTTAGTTACTGTTGTCATACTCCTTAGGTCCTTAGGTTTCCTTTTTTATTTAGTCTTCACCTCTCACCTCCTTTCAGATCACTCCACCTCCTCCCTTGTGCGTTTTCCTGTCAGTTGTGATCGCCCTGATTAGTTTCACCTATTCCAGTAGGTGGAAGTAGTTCAGTCGTTTAGAGATGTATGCTGGTAAGAGCAAACAGATACAAAATATCTCTCTCTTTATACCCTCTGTCGTGCACCAAGTACCACAGGTTGAAAGATGAGAGGACAGCTTCCTGATGTACTGATGTGTGACACCATGTGTGAAGAAACTCCAGGATAGGATGGGCATGCCTTGCTCTTTGAACACAGTGTGCTGCAAAGGTACATTCTCTCTCTTTTCCTCTCTCAGTACATTTTCTGGAGGCATGTGAACTGGATTTCATAGTGCAGTCCTCCAAATGAGCAACACCCCTGCATTTTCTTGGAAGTGACATTTTGTAGACAACATACATAACCATGTTTTCTTTTTCTCTACAATTTTAGAGGTATTACTTTTGAATCCTGCACAAGAACAGAGAACTAAAAAAAAAAACAATACCTGACCAGCATTGTAGCCACAAGTATTCAGTACTTCAGCACACTTGAATGGTGAAAGTGTGTCGTTAGCTATCCATGGTTACGCCGATTTGGGCAGGAGGCAGCCTCCCACACGGTGAACTATCTGACGCTGTCCATGGTGCTGAAAGGCAGCCCGCTCTGTGAAGCACAACAGCACCATGCAGTCCCATCAGCAAGCCTTCTGCTGCCAGACTCAATTAGTATGGCAATTATCTCTCCAATGGGTTGTTTTGAATTAAGCTGATTTATCTAAGTAGTAAGAAATGTCCATGGAATGCACTTGACAAGTCAATATTTGTACTTGTCAAGCTGTTTAAAATGGACGGTGGGTAGTTAATTGCCAAAAGGAGGGCTCAGATAGCTTCCGTGGTTGAGTGAGCCACCCTCTAAAAAAGGGAAACAAACGCACACGCCGCGGTCACACAAAAACACACTGGTGTCTGCTCAGGGTGCTTGTTTCTGTGTTCAACTTTGGCTTAGTCTGACTGCAGGCTTTACTCTAGCCCCCACCCGAGCCACTATAAAAATTGAAATTGGCTATGTGCAAATGGAAATGCCGAGGGGAGTCTGAGTCAAAGAAGTGTCAAGGGACACTCATAGTTTGGCACCCACAGCTTGCGTGTTCTTGAGAGGTCAGAGCAACTGAGACGGCGGGCGAGCAAGAGAGACGGACAGAGGTCAGAAGAAGCCAACAGTCTTACTGTGTGTGTGTGTGTGTGGTGTGTGTGTGTGTGTGTGTGTGCGTGCTTGTGTGACAGAGAAAAAGAGGTTAAAGAAAACAAGTGAACAAAAGAGTAAAAGAATAAAAGACATGTGGAGTGTACTTGAGCCTTACACAGCCATTATTGCCAGAGAAAGGAACACGAAAACATCAATAAAATAATTCTGTCCTATTGGAACCTGCCTTTTCATTATAAACACTGGAAAATGATGCTGCTACTTGAACGTCAATAAGAATATCCAACACATTTGAGTTTAGAATTACTTGATTGTGTTAGGGCCACTGTAGGAAAAAAACAGCTGTCTAGCTGTCACAGAACAAGTAAACATGTGCTTGACTGAATGTTTGCCGTTGCTATGCCAATAAGTGAAAACTACTGCTAGCATTTTAGCCCAACCAACCGAACAATAAACACCTGTAACAATAAATCAGTAAGGACCTTAGCAAGGCGTTGGCACACGTTGTGATGTATTAATTAGAAAAATAAATGCAAAATACAATATTGCCCACCTCTCTCGGCTCCATTTTTTTCCTTCCCTACAGAGGCCCTAATACACCGCCGTAGATTTAACTGCTATTCTAATACAAAAATGAAAAAAAGAGAGGTGGGCTTAGGCCAGAGACATCCACCGACTTACCAGTTTAGCATATAATATCTGTGGGCTTATGTCTGCGCAGGGGGTGGATTTAAAAATAACTGTGGGACTAGTTTATTCAAAAGCCGTGTTGTGGTGTTTCCCTGATCCTTTGAGGTAGGAAATATGGAATGCAAGAATGTGAATTTGAATCCAAGCGCTAATCTGACCATGCCCTATTCAATTGTTTTGAAAATGCATAATTGTGCAAAATCCAACTGCTCCCAGACTTTATTATTTAGCATTACGTAGTTGATCTTACCTTATTATCCTTGGTGTGAAAAGACTTGTGATGTGGTGCATCGGGGTTAACTCATGTCAGTCATGGCAATCAAACATAGAACAGATCATAAGTGAAGCTCACCACATGCAGCAGTTATGATTATTTCTGCAGACACGTGTCTTGAGATTTCAAACCTGCAATAACAGATTTTCTGTAGGTGCGGCCAAAGCAAGCTGTGAACACAACAATGGCGTATTGTCGGCTTTAGCTGCTAAATGCTCCGCTTTGTTGGGCAGTGGGTTTATTTCAGCTTTTCCGCTGTAAACCGCCTAAAAAGAATTATGTTATTAGAGCTGGAAAACCGCAACAGTGAGCTGAGAGTTTGTTTGTAACACAATTACTCATAATTATGCAAGGAGATGGAATAATGTCGACTATTAATAACTGGCTGCAACTGAAACAAAAAATAATGAAGTGGTTAATTTTCTAATAATCTTTAAAATTCTTTCTTGGAGTTGCCCTCCAGCTGTGTGACAACAAGTACACGAGTTGTGATTTTTCTGGGCAAAGTAGTTTGATAATTGGAATACACGGTGACCAGAGAACTAGAATCAGAGCCGTTACCAGGAATCCCAGCGGCTTTAGAAATCAACAGTAAGGCTGTAATAAAAATGTTCCCTCTTACTGTGTTTTTTCCTGCCTTTTCACATCCTTTTGCACCTGGCCAACCTTGGGGAGAGAGTCCTTTTGACAGCTACCACAGGTTATTACTTTCGTGACCAAGGGCAACCGAAGCACTAGAGAGTCAATTAGCACCTAGAAGAGCACTTGACTTTTATAACTGGCTAGCAGAGACGTTCAAACTTGAAAAAGTGGACAGAGTCTATCATAGTCTAGCTCTCGCACGATATTAAAACTGATTAAATAAAACATTTCACCTCCAGTTCTCGTTGCAAAGGATTACTACAATAACTTGTAGCAATATTAGTTCCATTTTCAAGGATACAAGGATCATGTCATAGAGACACGGAGGTGCACAGCCGAATTCAGTCGTAGCCCTTTTGCTACTCAAGAAAACCATCAGATACAAAACCAAAACAGCGGTGCAATCCTGGAGCACATTAAAAAGAAAATGTCTCAACATTTCTTCCCCATGAGATGCTGTGAGAGAGATTGTGGGTGCATCCCAAGTCTCTTAAATTGCATCCACGTTTTCCTCACTCGAGGAGAGATATATTTTGGAGAAATGAGACGTCATTTCCTCCGAAGCGTCGCATGAAGTGACGTCTGCTTCTGATGACGGCAGCAGCTGGATCACCTTCCGTCGGTTCTAACAGCTGAAGAGACTTCGGATTTGTGTTTCCTCGCTGCAGCCTTTAACGGTTTAACGAGCAAGCTGCATTCTGTATTCCTGCTGTGTCCTGCATAGGAACAGTTTCTACTGGAGAGAATGTGATTGTATTACTTATTCATTATCTGGGTCTGTATTGATGATCTGATTGTGAATTCATTATTTAATAAACCAGAGTACGATTGCCGTCTTTTGAATACTGGAAATAATCTAATAGTCTTAATAATGTAACACATATCAAACCAAACGCTCAGGACAAACTGTCTGACTTGAATGTATCCATGATAAAAAGTTAATGGGGGGAAATAACAGATCATGAAAAGAGAAACTTCCTAATGAACAAATACAATCATTTGCGGTCCTTTAGTTGTTACGACCTACAATTAACACAGATATCCAATGAAGGGGCCGTTAACAGAATTCCATAAAGGCTGCCTCTGTGTATCCACGCTGATGGCTCCTCAGAGATCTGTCCTCGATCGACGCTCCTCAAAGAGAAAATAACAGCTTGGAGACAGCCTTCAAGATGGTAGACCAGCATGAATTCTGGTTCAAGAGAGGATCGGGCAGCGAGGAAATATCAAATAACGCGGGATGCGACCTAATCTTAATATCCCGTAATGTCTGCTGCAACGTTATGTTTGAAATAGTTTAGTGTGTGCATGTTTGAGATTAGAGAGTTGAACTCTTGTGAACTTGTGATAAAAAAAAAAAAATATTATTAAAATTACAAATTTAAAATACACTGTTTGACTGTGTTCTGCAGTTGAGAGGATGACTAAAAAAAAACATCTTTTGTGAGTACAGAGCTGAACAGCCCCAATGGAAAAACCTTTGAATCCTTCTTTTTCTCACTCTCACACCATTTATTCACCCTGACTGTTTCCCTTTATCTCTCTCTCTCTCCCTATTGCACTGCATTTCCTTATGTCTGGCACGGCCGATAAGATGCAACGGATAAAGGACATAGATGCCATTGGGAGATAAGACTGAGATGGGGCTAAGATAAAGACGCAGCAGCAGATACAGAGAGGAAAAACAAAAGCTACAAAATGCCCCATCATTGAAAAAGGCCCTTGAACCCTCCAGTAAACAAAACCCAAATCTACCTCTGTACGAGACAGGAAGATTGTCTTGTCAAACAGGGGGCTGACAAATCAAAAAGAAAAATCTGATTCAAACCGATTCCGCCAAATGTGTTTAGTTGACGCCGTTCTCCATCTAGACTTCATCTGGGCCATTTTATTTATCACCAGCATAATAACCGAACCTCTCAGAGGCACACACCTCATCTATAAAACCCAGCCTGCCATTTCCACCTGAAAACACCCCGAGTGGCATCGGCAACTTCATTTTCGTGCTCACTTCTTCCCCCATTTCCTGTTTTGCAGTGTGTGTGCAGGTGTGCGCGTGATGAATGATGTGTCATTTCAGACATTTATATATACGGCTTTCACGCAGGGAATCCGGCAGAGGTGACATGACAGAGATTGGATTTGAAGGTGTCGGAGTGGGCTGATTTTTTAAGATCTGCGTTGCAGCAACATCCAGAATACACAAGAGGCAGAATGGAGCCGGAGACGGACAGGTGTCACATGAACAGCGAAAGAAGCAAATTAGAATTTTGGGCCTAATCATATCTTTGGGCTTAGCAGCGGAGGCTCCTGCATTATATTACATGTTAGACACCATGTCTGCTGATCGTGCCCCTTTCACCTCAGACGCGCTTATTCAAGTGGACGTGGGAAAGCAGGCTACAATGATTTCAGGGTGATTTGATAATATATTTTCCTTTTATCTAAAACGAATGCTAATTATTTTGTGCGTACGGTCAAGTTATGAAATAAAAAAAACCTAAAAGGTTGAGGTGATTCTATTCAGAAACACTTATATATAATATAACTGTTATATAACTTAAAATCCTTGTAACATAGCAATGATTGAATTAAATGCTCTTACATAAAACATAAAAAAAATGTTATCTGTGGCCATGGCAGGACTGTTAAACCGTCATGTTAATCAAAAAGTCCGCCGATGTCAAGCACTCGTTTGGCGTTCTGGGGGAGTGGCCTTGAACCGGTCTTAACAAAGTGGGTGGGACTTTTTTGGTTCAGCGATGCCTTCAAAGTCAAAATCTCTGTGGTCTTCCAAAATTACCTACTCCACCTTTAAACTGAAAATCAAAACAAAAGTTTTTTTCCCCCGCATGCACAAACTTATATTTTTGGTTTAGCAAGAAGTGTAATTAGAAACACTTAACTACTTGGTTTAATAATGCAAATATCTCATGGGTTTCTTCAACATTAACAGCAGAGCAGGGAGCAGGATAAATACGTGCTTTATTACACACCACCGCACAACGGTACAGAACGACTTGTTAAAAAAGGAAAAAAACTTTATGGATTTCAGTTAAAGCTTTCAAACTGTTCAGGAAATTAAATAAGAAAGGTCATTCCATAACAAGTGACAATAAATGTCCTTTTTTACCCCACACAGCACAAAAGAGATACTGGCCAGTACCGACACTCCTAGATTCTCACTCCCCCGTGCCACCGTAGCCGCACAACCATTTGGACCAACAGTGACATTTACGCTACAAGAAATGAAGACTGATGTTGCGATTGTGATGAGATTGGCGAATTAAGAGGGAATGATCATTTTGAAATTCCGTATTCCCTAAGCTGCTGGACTTTTTATTTAATGTGCACTTGTGATTTTTCAATTTTCTTTTATATAGGTCTGTAATTTTGTGATATATGTTGTTCTGTCTGTTTGTTTTTGCTACTGGTTGCTTGAAATTTCCCTCGGGATCGATCAAGTTTTTATCTATCTATCTATTTATTCTGGTTTTAATTGAAAAACATTAAAATGATTATGGTGTTATTTTGCAGGTATTTCAACCAAATAAAGATGGAGCCAGGGCACCTCTGCAGTATGACGATATATAGTTTGAAATGGTATCTTGACTCATATGAGTGATATTGTGCCACCGCGTTTTCGATCCAATTTGATTAATTGTTCTTCCCTGATGCCGAGACAAGCACGCAGACACACAAGAAAAAAGGCCAAGTCTTCAGACAGCAAAGCCTCTCTCAACTTTGTGTTCTGCCTGCTGGAAACATCCAAATGAAATTGGAGATGAAACAACAGTCATAAACATGCTGCAGTTTTTAACATCCCATTAAGGGGATGCGAGGCAGAGGGAACAGTGCACTGATTACTGCATTGTCAGGGAGATGCATTCGGGGCTTGACTGATGAGGTAGATCATGTTAGCGTTATAGAGAAGCTGTAGAAGACGAGCGCTGAATTGGATTGCCTCAAAGGCATGCGTTTCTCATCCTCCTCTATTCTGATGGAAACCCCATAAAGACACATAGGCTGAACGTTTCATGTAATGAAGGTGAGATTGCATCTCAGCATCTCATATTAAGGAATAATATTGGAACAGCGTCTCATATTCAGGAGTATCTCATATTTAGGAATAATATTGCAACAATCACAACCTATAATTTTCTGCTTAATTCTTATCTAACTGCCAACAAACTCAATGTAGTGGTTGATCCCAGAAAGATGAAGAACATTGGGACATAATAACATTGATCATAAATCCATCCTCTCCGCTCTCTCCTAGCCTGATTCCTTGAGATCTGTGGATCCATAACTTGGTCAGTTTCAAGTCATATAATTTAAAATCTCATCCTCATTAGTAATCGTTTGGTCTGGTTCCTTACACATCCCCAGAGATCTTAAGCACAAAGTGGAATCCATATTTATGTGCATTTTATTTTGAATATATTTTTAATCTGTCTAACATTTTTTCCATCCAGAAATCAACTTTCTTTTTTACTATTATTGCTGTGTTTTGCATGTGTCCTAATCTTTGTTTCGTAATCATACAATCATTTATGAATTGTACAAGCTTAAGGATTTGAAAAAGCATCTCTAGATTTGAAAGCATTCAAGTTTAGAGTAATATGAATAATATATTGACTGACTAGATCAGTGGTTTTCAATCTGGGGAGCGCGGTGTCGAGGCCCCTATGATGAAATGCAGACTTGGGGCGGAGGAGGGGCGCAGTGGTTAGGGCAGCCGCCCCATGTAAGGAGGCTCAAGGTCCTCAACACGATGGTCCTGGGTTCGACTCCCGCCTGGGACGCATTTCTCGCATGTCATCTCCCTCTCTCTCCCTGTTTCCACACTGTCTGAAAAATTAATAAAAAGGCTTCAATGGCACTCTAGCCAAAAAATAATCTTTAAAAAAAGAAAGAAAAGCAGACTGAACCGCAGAATTTGACAATGATAATTGAATCAAATGTAAAACGCAGAATTTTGTTGAAGTTTTAAAAAACGCACCTAAGGTGAAAGAAAAGAGGAAAAAACCCATTGTTGAGAGTCTCTACTGTATTTAAGTGTAATTAACGGGCACACCGCTTCATCCAGCAACTCTGATCTCAGTCTGTTTCACCGAGGGGAGGGGCTGAGACACACACACACACACACATACGTCGAAGACGTTGATTATAACTTTTCTCTGAGTTTTGTCAACATAAGAATGCTACAAACAGAATCTCACATCAGAAACGTTAAGAAATGAACTGAGAGACAGAGAGGGGGGGGTTGGTCGATTCCATCCAATAGCACGCTGACACGCCTACATCGTTAGCCAGTCATATTGCTGCTGTCTCCATTACATTATCTCACTGCCTTAACATCCATGCTGCCGTTATATGCACCCTTCCACCTACCCAGCACCACCCCATCCTCACAGCTTCGTCAGATTTATCATTTCATCAGCCTACCAATCTCAGCAGAATCATCCACCGCCGCCGCAACCGGTGTCTGGACTCCGCGGGGGGATTTATATGCTGAAGTTTATGGTAGACGCCCTTGAATTACAAATCTCCCTGTTGAGTCTAAAAGCCAAAGACTTTCTTTCACTGACTTTATTCTCACACATCATCTGTTATAATAAACTTCCTTTCTTCAATAACTTGTCTCCCCTTTTTGAAATGCGATTAATGAGCCGATCCTCTGTTGCGGCGCCTTGATGGTTCCTCCATTATGTAGTGCAGGTGTACAATAGTCCTTTTGATTGAGACCACTGAGCCGACGCCATTCACCAACCTCAGCTGTGATTTCATCGACTTACACATAGAAAGTTGACTCGCATGTCCAATCTCTGATCCCGATCCCCATTTTTGGCAACACGTGAGGCATATGTCTGTATCTGTGCTCGAGCGTATATAACGTCTATGAGCATAACCTCCTGAACCTCATCATCGCTCCTCACGCTCCAACCACTTGCTAAGGATAAATCCTCCATATGCTGCGGTACATGCACCGCGTCCTGCCCCGCTACCTTTTTATTAATCCTTCTCCTCCTTGGTCTTCACCTTGTACACAAACTCTAAACCTGTCACTCAGTTTGTGGAATGCAACATCTGTTTGCTCAGACTTCCTATTTCATGAATGGTGACTGAGAAAGTTAAAGGCAGAGACACACAAAGAGTGAACAAAAAAAATTAATTATCAATATATGAGTGCTAATTTGCATTTCCAAAAAATTAGGAGTACTTGCATCTGGCAGCTATGAAAAGGTTTTTTTTTATTTTTTTCCTCTGGGAGAAAATTAGAAAATCTGCATTAATTGACAGTAGAGCGAAGAATTTACATGACACAAACATCAGCTAAAAAGTCCTTAGAACCAGGTGCGATAAGCCATTTGAATAATAATTCTGTCAATAATTACATAAATCTCCGTTTGAGTGCGGCGCCCTCCGGCACAGAGAGCTGTGCTTAACCAAACTGCTGTTTCTAAGCAGAAGATCAATCAAATGCTTTCTGAAATGTCACTTCTGATTCTGTCCAGCATGCACGTTACATTACTCAGAGAACGCAAATACTTTTCCCGAGGAAATATTGTGTATTATCAAACACACAATATTTCCTCGGGAGCTCTGCGGAGACAGCAGCTCCTGCATCAAACTGCCCCTATTTTTCTCAGCAGCCACTGTGATGTGTCACGGCAGGGTAAACACAGGTGTAATTGATAAAATGAATTATGTCCCATTCTAGCTAATGTGCCTTTGCAGTGAGACATCATGCGGAGACACCTAAATGGAACAGGGCTATAATTAATAATATTAATTACACCTGCGTTTACGCTGCAATAGCATGTCAAAACGGGCCACTGTTTTGTCTTCTAACCACTTCGCCCTCCAAGTACGGATACTGAGAGTGAGTAGCAACGGAAAAAAAGCAAACTGTAGACAGAACCGTCATGGCGAACAGAGATTCCGTTGAGGCAATAAGGCGGGGCTCATCGAGCCCTTAAGAGTCCTTAAGGTCAAGGCAAAGCACATGATAAAGCTCCACTTAGAATATGTGTGACATTGAGTAAAATAATTGCCTACAATGGGAAATGGTTGCTAGCATTGTGAGTCCCACTGGAAATGAACTCACACACACTGGAGCTGCTCTATGCAGATCTTAAAATCGCCGGTGTGGTTGAGTCACAATAGCTCAAAGGCATGTTGTTGGTTTTAAGGAGTTTAGTTCCCGTCCTAGCTTTAAAAGGTTAAGGTAGACCTTGGTAATCCCTAATAACAGTAAAAGTCCCTAAAGACACACAACCTGGGCCTCAGACGCTGGTCAACACTGATGGAGGACCCCTTCAATATTTACCAAGTGGACCCTGGACATGCTGTTTTATGTTTTATGATGGCAAGAGATGTGCTCGAGTCGGAGAGCCTCGGCAAATGTCAGGGCGAATCATCTTAGGGACATGAATAAAACATAGCAATGGAATACTTTAAAAACCTCCACGGTCCATCTGTCCGATTCAGTATGTCTCTCTCAGTAACGTCCCACTCCGGGTCAACTGATGCGCAAAATCATGCGAGTAACGCAAACATTAAGATCTGAAAAAAGAAATACCTGATTTGAGTTCCTGTGATCACACCATATCTCGTGTGTGAATTTAATGAAATTCACACACACACCTATACAGAAAAAAAGAAGAAGAAAGAATTAGATCCATAATGCACATGATGTAAGACAACTCTGAACATCTTCAATGAATGCAGAAGCAAAAGTGTGCCTCGGTCGACCAATCATCTGCTTATTTAGTTGCGAAAATTAGTATAATTCACGATCTCATTCACGGATAAAATCCCTTCAGCCTCCCACGTTCGCTGTCAGTCTCCATTATAGTGCTCAGACATGCATGCAATAGCTGCCCTACAAACACCTGAGTTTGTCTTGTGCAAAGATGGTGAGCAGCCTTCTACTCTACAGGGTTATATGCTGCAATGTGGTGGATCTTCAGTGGCATTTTCCTGATCATTTATAATTATCAGCTTGGCTGGTTTATTGATATAATTAATCTGGTTGATTTGTCTTATTATCCAATTCAGATATCATTTTCTGGACCAAAGCTGGACCCTTTTACACACTTGACCATGTGAGAGACACACTGTGCTGTTGTATAAACGTGAATTGAGCCGTACAGGGCTATAACTATGGCAACACACATGCATCTTTTGTATGAATGCACACAAAGAGAAGTTTATTTCTGTTTTCTAGGTTTAGAATGTTTGGGGCTATAATTGTATAATTGTATACTTATTCTTGTGGGTAACCCTGATCAACATGCTGCTATGTTCACACCTAAACAGTAAATGAGGAGAAGATTAGTTTTTTCACAGTAGATCAGATCACAAACAGCCTTTTACCACATAATTAACAAACATGATAGAAACCATTATACATTAGGAGATGGTTTCCCGCCTTGGGCAGTTATCATACATTTTGGAGCTACTTTTTGATCAACACCTGCTGGGCAGAGTGACACAAAACTATATCCACAGGCGAGCTCCCTTGTCATGTTGAGATTTTTATATGGCAGATGAATCCTCTACTTTGGTCTCCAGCCTGATCTATCATGTCTCCCTTGTGATACACGGATGGGATGATGTAGGGTTGTATCACAGATCAGAATAAAAAAACAGTTTAATAAGATTATGATGAATTTTCTTTATTTCTTTTTTATAATTGTCAAAAACACCAGGAGTGACTTGAAAAAGAGTCTAGCTCGCTATCAATTTAGCCAATTTTTATATTATCCCATGCCTACGCACAATATCGTTATAAGTTTTCAATCATGAAAATGAAATGTTTGAAATGTCATTGAGCATGTTAGCATGCTAAAGTTAGCATTTGGCTGCACCATAAGCACAGACTTGCAGTGCTGCTAGCATGGCCATATCTCTTGTCTGTTAATTCACAGCTGTCTGACATTGATTCTACTGCATCAAGTCACACAGACGATTGACTTCCATCTATGGAGTTTTCCCCCCCAGGACAAATATAAAATCCTGGATCAGTTTGTATACCTTATAATTAGCAAGGCTCACATGAATATTACATCCACCAATTACGACACATTAATAACAATTATAATGCCGTGAAAATATCAGCTTATTAACTAATCATTACTCATCAACTTAATGCATTAATGCAATCACAATGACCTGTACTGTGACATCAATCTCTAAAACCCTCAACAGATCATTTTTTAGTCGCCTGTAGGCTGAGCAATTATTAAAACTGGGTTTCTAATGGAGTGAAATGACCTGTGGGGAAAGTAAGAATTCAGGGAATTCTATCAGCATGGGGAGACTTCAAGACTTGTTCACCTCATCAGAGTAATCAAACAAATTAAACAGCCATTAAATGAAACTGCAGAGCCCCACTAAGAAGGAAGCAATCTTCTACCCACATGCTCCACAAACACCACTGCAGGTATTTAACGGCAGAGAAAAAGCAAAAGAAAATGCTACACATGCATTTTTTAAACACGGATATTAGCTCAATGAAATTCTTGATTCATTCAAATAAATGTGAAACGTCAAGTTGTCATCACAAATGCAAACGTGGCATCAGTCATGTCGACGTGGAGAGGAGGAAGGCGTTTGCTTGCATTAAAGCTGGTTGATGGAGGGTGAATAATAGCACTTGCTCTATGAGACAGATTGACTCAAGGAATTCATCAAGGGCCACATAAAAACAGCACCATGCAGTGTTGGCATTAGCGTATATGAATATGAGAGAAAGAGACAGACAGAAGAGGAGAGAGGAGGGAGGCCGGATCAGATTTGAAAGGGAGGTTCATACAGTCAACTGAGGTGTAGCTTCAAGAAATCGTGGGAGTGGATAAACACATGTCTCCGATGCTTCAGCATAGTATATGCTACAGTCCAGGTTTTTTTTTTTTCTTTCCTCAAAGCATTCATTGTGCTTCATTTCCCCTTCCATCCTACAGTTATGAATAGCATTCATCACTGCATGGATGTGTCTGCATGCAAGGACGAAAAACAGGAGGGGGAAGACAAAGACAATGGAAGGGCGAGCATTTGTTTTTCTCCTCTACGCTGACATGCTGCACTGATGATAGTCAATAATTACAGTCAATAAGGCCCTGACATGCAAATCTTCTGGCCTCCATAATTACAGCGTGATAGCTTATGACGCATCCCGTCAAGAAACGGACAGTTGTCGAGGTTCAACAATCAGAGCCACGGGAACAGATAGGCGTGTTCTCTGGAAATGATCCGTCGCTGTACGTCAGCCACGCTGCGTGTGATGTAGTCTGGTGACTGCTCCGAGGATCAAGGCGCCGTGCGGCCATTGTCACTGTCACCGCACGCCGACTATACCTCTGATGCCGCCTCCGCCCCTCCCCGTCCCCCCTGTGGTCATGAGGACAAGATTCTCCTTCGCTGCACTGTGCCACGCAGACTTCAGTCTGGATTTCCCAACGAGCTTAACAGGGAGTGAAGCCCTCTCATTGTTTCGCACTTCAAAGCAAATAAGAGAAAGGAGATGGGAGCAAGAGAGAGAGCGAGAGGGGGAGGAGAGAAAAGGAAATGACAGACACAGGGTGAAAAAGGGAACATGAAAAAGGAAAAGGCAGAGGGGAAGCAGCAAAGGAACTGAGCAGGGGAGTGGGAGGGATAATGTAAGAGAAATAAGAAGTGAAGAGATGGACAGAGTTTGAATGCAAGTTCCAGCTTCCACAGCAGCTAACCTGCCAACTGTATCCATGTAGGCCGTCCAAGAAGAAAAGATTCATGCATGACAGGGAGCAGGTTTCGTAGTGTATACTGCAGCTATGAGTGATACAGAAAGTTCATAAGGGTCAAGTTAACAACTGCTTTGGTTCGTGAAGTCCTATAATATTTTAAACATGCCAAATGTCTAGAAATCACATTTGTTGTTTTAGTTATTGTGCACATAATCTGACAATATCTAAAGTGCATACATCTCTGTTGAGGCCAAAAGGGGGGTTTTTCTCAGCCTGTAGGTGGATTTCTTTCTTTTTTGGCAGAACCAGGTTTCCCCCAAGTTTCTAATCTTTATGCTAAATTGAGCTTAAATGTGTACCAGCTGTATCTTTGTATTCAAAAGACATATATGAGAGTTGTGCTTAGCTATGTTCCAAAAACTATTCAGTCAAGATACTGCATTAGGTTAAAACACGTCTTATTTATTTGAGTTATTTATTAGTTATTTGAAATACTGTTGCAGTTTTGAAGCTTATGGAAAGCTCATTGACATTCAAGCAAGTATATACACACTGCATTGATCCACCAGGCCAGCCTCCAAACACATCTGGTAGATTCCCCAGAGGGGGCAGTCTCTAACACTAAAGTGGTCGTGTATATTTTGAACTTCGGTTTTGATAGAACCACACGCTTAAGTACAGAAAGGATTTAACTTTGGGGAAAATAACTGCTTTGTTGAGATAATGAAGAATTATGAGGAGCACGAACGTCGTCCCCCCATCACTCAACCACACTCTTAATTACCTGTCTCAGAGTCTGGCTGTTGTGATAGTGAGAGGGCATTAGTTAATCCATGTAGCGTTAAGAAAAGAACAGCCCCTCTGCATATAAACACGATCCAATAAGGATGTTCACATTCAAAATCAAACCTGTCCGTTTTCTAGTAATCATTTTGTAATTTCAATGATGCATTTACACAAATTCCAATTCCAAGGAAATTGCATTGTCATTTACATTAAGAACCAATTATTAATATGAATTCAATCTCTTCACGGATGTGTGTTCATGTTGCATTTAAGAGATTTTCTGCGGGCTAATCAATGTCTTGTTGAATTATTTGCAAAAGCTTAGATTAAAAGGACTTGGTCGTCTAAAACAGGAAACAGACAGTTGAAAATTAAGATTCTCAGCTACACAGTAGGAGCTATCAAGTTATAAGTAGGGACTTATATTCATAAAAATTAAGGACAAATGAGGAATGATTACATGAGTCATCTTTGATGATCCAAAGGCAGATATTTAAATGCTTCTTCAATATGCATATTAATTGTTGCATCACTCTTTTCACATCTGTCCTCGGTTAAAGAGCTTGCCTGTGAACTCTGGGAGACATAAAATGCAGCATACGAGTACTGAAACAGCGCCTATAGAAGAAGAACAATAATTATCATAATAATAAGAAATGCAGCTGAAAAAACAAACCCATTGCAAGATCCAGGTGTGTTTGTTGTTGATCACGAAGAATGAGGAAGGGCTGTGAATGTCTGTTAAATGTCTTCAGGACAAACACTGTCACTCACTGTCAACACAATTTCAATATCCACTGCACTGCATGAGATAAACGTGTACATTCAAAGTCATATCAACCGCATCAACAAGCTGGAAGCTGCTTTCCTGCATTTGAACATACCGAGAAAGTTGTTAGCCATGTCCTGAATGTAATAGCTGACTCAATGCATGAATTAAATATTTTGTCTTCCCAATGCACAAACATTGCGCTAACAGCAGTCTCCTGTTAGACAAAAGGCTCTCTTCCAACAATTCACTCAATCCAACCATGCGTATCTCAGTACCAGCGGAGATTCAAGCTGGATGACTTTGGCATCAACATTGGGGACATTCTTTTCATGAGTTTAATCTGTGGAGCAATGTCTCGTCTCAGGCTGCTATGGAAGACGAAGAAACTCCAATTGCAGCACAAAAATTGGCCCCAAACATCTCCGATATTCGGTTTCTGGTGAATGCTGGAGGTCTGTGAAACTGGACCCGTTACCTTAGTACATTTCTGATGTTTAAAAAAACATTTTCTTCTGGCAAAGAAGTGCAAGTCCGGTACACGGCTTTGCATTAAAATTAAGGATTTACTAAGACTGGGTGATGCCAATAAATTATTAACAAATTATGCATAGCAATTTGGTGTGCATCTGTTCCTCCTGACAGTACAATGGGTGAACTTTATGAGACTGTAGTGTCTTCAATAACAACGCCAGCTGATGCTTCTTGAAACAAAGAAACAAAGCAAGGCCTGCAAAAAAAAAAAAAATTGTCATCCAACAAATATTTAGTCTAGTCTGTGTTCCAGAGGAGGAAGCCAGAGAGGGATTACAGCGTTGACACAGCACTAGCAAGCACCTTCGTAGAGGTGGCTGGGGTATGCTATAACGAATAACTTTGCATTTATAGTCTGAATTTAGTAATACAGCAATTTTTGGATGTGCATACTGACATTTAAATATTAAAAATTACAAATATTAGAACACGATTAAAGTGTCTGTTTTAGTCAGAAACTTACGATGACTCTTTTGTTAGCCAAGCGTTAGTTCAAACAGTCAATGACTGGTTAGCCGTTAGCACAACGAACCATTTCTTTTTCAACTAACCATCCAACATATACACATACACAAATGTAATCACCTTGCATGTAGTGCGCGATGCAACTTAATACGACCATCCATCGGGACCGTCAGTGTCACGGTGCCAAAATCAGCTCCCCTTTATGAATTCTTTCAGGATGTGACACTCAAAGTGTGACAGCTCTGGACCTGTGCTGGTGGTCATTAAGCTGAGATATTCCTCATTATTAACACGTGTCGCTGCTGATGTGCTTTAATGGACAGTAAAAGCCATTGAGGCACACTCTAGTGAGAAAACAGCCACATTCAAACTGCCGCTTTGGAGCAGAGCGGTGGACAGACTCAGTACATGAGAGACAGCAAGACGGCGAGATAGAAAGGGGACAGAGCTCTTTCCATTTGGTCCAGGAAATTACAGCAGATGCAATTAAAGCCCACAGTCAGTCAGTAGAAAAGACTAATGCGGTTTATTGAGTTTTATCTTATCTTTCACAGCACAGCGATGATCAATGATGGCTGTTTTCCAGAGTGTACAAAACACATTTTGAGGGCTCGGGTTTTGAACTGAAAGTCTCAAAACACTCTGCACTCAGCTTTCCATCTATAGACCTGTACAAGGTCTCAATTAGCTGTAAAGGTTTACACGGGTGGTTTAATAATTCACACATTGATAATGTATGTACTTCACTGGCATTCATTGTTTTTCACAAGGGAGTTTGTCTCTTTTACTAGAGCTCTTGCTCTTTTGCTTTCCTGCAGCCAGTACACAGATGACCTTTGTGGAACGTGTGCAGAAACAAAGCAACGAGGGAAACGAGACTAAAATTGTAAACTAAGAAGGATTTCAAAGATAAATGAGTGCTATGCGGTCCCTCTGTGGTGTTTATTTTAACCTTTGTGTCCTTTACCCTCAGGTGGACTTCATCTTTCCTGGCTGCTGAAGAGGCCAGGAACACTAAGGACTCTTCGCTGTCACCCTTCCTGCCCCAGCAACACCCTTTGTTATAGTCTGATACTTTGTTTTTGGGCAGGTATAGGTAGTCTCGCTCTGTTACTGTTGCGTTATAGTTTTCCTTATCTTTTAGCCTCCGTAGCTGTAGAATGATAATCTCTTGAAACCTTTTTTAGCCACACTAGGAACATGGCTCATGCCATTGTTGCAATATTTGTAATTTGTAATAACTTTGTTGATGCTTTGACTTTACATCCAACTTTGCATCAGTATGCAAGTATGCAAGAACTGCAAAACTAATAAAATTCCTATCAACCAGGCTGTACTTTGGGTTTAATGCAAATTAGCCAATGTTAGCATGGTGAGGAGGCTTAGCCTAATACCTGCTAAACCTAACTGTTATGAATTGCTAACGTGGCTGTAGACTCTTTACCATCTTAAACACCACTTCTATAAAAATGTATTAAAAGACTTACTTTATGGCTACATAAAATAAAATGAGCCCTTTTGATGTTGTGAACAAAGAGACAGCACCTCTGTTAACCAGGTGATGTTTTATTCCCATTATGTCCTTTCAAATAAGATTACCCAGCGAAGATATTAACATCACAGCTGCAATATTCAGTACAAGCACTGCCTTACATGGGTATAATTTAATTATTGGTGCACATTCAATGGTCCCTTTCATGAACAGATGAATGGTGACTTGAATTGCATGTGGGCTCATTTGAAATGCATAATAGGGAATTTCCGCCATTTTAACCAGGACCAAGATTATCGCTTATGTACAGAGATTATGTTGGTAGTAATTATCATTGATCTTACTTAGCAGGGATTTACGCGAAAGCAGAGTATACCACGAAGCCAACAGCATTGCAAGCAGTCTGAATGTCCATGTCTCCATGCTTCTGACTACACCCTGTAGGTTTGTGTCGAAACAAGACCTCGGCCTGACCTGCTGCTAAATAAAACAGACACGGCCGTTAGGTGTTTATGTGGTGCTGTGGCCTACTGTGGTAAACACCAGAATAAAAGCTGTGCGCCATGTGTTCGAGCACTGCATTGGTTTGCAATCATTTAACAAACATAAAGTTTAATGTAAAGGTCTGGGGCCATGGCTTTTCCCCCCACTATAACACTTCCAGTAAAAAAGAAGAACGTTGGCCATCGATTGCTCATTGAAGCATAGTTGGCCTTTTCAAAAGGTGGCCTAGATTTTTTTTTTCTCTCTGGGTTCAGCAAATAAAAAAAATCGATTGCAGGAAACTATAAACATAAATAGACCACGGCACTGGACACAGTTCTATATTCTGAATTTAAGGTCACAAAGCACAACATCCATAAGCCAGCGTGACACCAATTTAGCAGGATAACCTATCATAGTGCACAACACTGTAAGAAACAGAAGCTGAAATTGGAACCCCTTATGGAGAGGGTGGGGGGGGGGGGGCACAGGAACACAGACATAAATAATTTAAATTGTACAATTATAATTCAGTGGACTGGCAATATAATCTGCAGACTCAAGCCTACAGCAAACCTGACATTGGCAGATAAAGTGAAAGACACAAAATTAGCATGATCTATGATTTACTTTTTATTCCAGAGGTCTGTCATGCTCTATTTGTTCAGGAAAAAATAAAAAAAATAAAGTAAGTAGCCCACCTCGAAAGTGAAGTTAAGAAAGAAAGCAAAAAGAGAGAGAGAGGGCTTGAATTAAAATCTGAAATCAGCACAACTCTGCATTTCACAGCTAATTTTCTTAGATCACAAGGTGTGTGTGGCTACTGCACAATCCTGCTGAGTGCCAATAAAAACTCTGGCCCGATTTCTTTCAAATTCAGAAAAAAAAAAAAACATTTATGAAGCCTCTAGCTGAGAGGAAGCCTGTTTATCGTCAGCTTTACAAGTGCAAACAAGTGCAACGTGGCACTTTCTTAAATGTCACTGTCTGTTACTTTGATAAAGGCTACGCTCACTGTATATGGGTGTGTGTGTGTGTGTGTGGGGGGGGGGGGTTAAATGTCATCCCTCAGAGGAGTGGGAACATAACAGGGCGTTATCTCCTCTTGTGGCCCCTTGATCTGGCCAAATGAATGTGAAGACAAAGAGTCTGGTTGATTGCTCTGGTAGCCAAAGAAAAATATTTTCAAAAGCTAGCTGTGAAACATGTTTGCTATAGTCACAATCACACTGGCTGCATACAGCCGTCTATGCAATTTCTACCGGCAGTCAATTATTATTGATTCCATCTGCCGCACATTGTATGTACACTATCATCAGAGTGATGTGGTCCTGCGACTGTTTGGAAGTCTGCGTGCAATCACTTGAGGTTCTGGCTGAGTGCTGGAAGGCTGACAGCATGACGACCAGAATGCCTTTTTTCACCTTGAGTCCCTCATCCATCAGCATGAGTCCAGACGTTTCCCCTCTGAATTCCATGAGCACCGGCAATCAGAGCTAACAAGGTGCATTCTTTACGACAACTTGTTTCAGAAGCTTTCAGTGATTAACTTTTTAAAAAGGGGGTGTTTATTTAAACGGTAGGTACGGATCTCTTCGTCTGAGTCAAACGTTGAGAAGGATGAGGGCAGCAAAGTTCAGCTCTAATAGGAGTGAAAAATCCTCAACTTCATCTAGGGGTGACAATGTCAAGTGTGGATGAGTGAGAGAGGACGTAATTGGTCGTGAAATTGTCATCGTACCTGCGAGATATTCCAACGCCGCTCGGGGGAAAGTGATCACCTTCACGATGGGACGCAAGGTTACTCAGCCGTTTGCTCCCGGAGCCTGCCCCGATGAATAAATGCACCGTCAAACCTGGGGAAATATTTGCAAGAGGCCCCGTTGCAGTGATTGTGCTTGCCAACTGGCTTTCGAATGCAAACTGCAGTTTTGGGTGTATAAATAGCCCTCTGGCGCCAGGTGTTATCAGAGTTGTAAGGAGAATTCTTAAGGGAGGTACTGTGCAGGGGGAGGAAGGATTAGACGAGAGCAGAGCGCATTCTGCCAAAAGGTTCGAGTTGGACGTCCTCCTCAGAGCAGCAAGTATAAAGACGAGGATATAAGATGGCCAATGGAAAGTGGACATTTATCGATTTTCACTAGAACGACATTAATAAAGGATATAAAAATTGTCCTATTCATAGTGGCTCACTACCATGAGGTTATTCTTGTTCAAAATTACTCATTCGCTGATGCATAACTGCAAGAAACAAATCAGTTTAAAACCATAACATGTGACAGATGTCTGAATGAATGAATGAGGTTTTATTGGAGGAGGTATTTTTCTGATGTAGCCTTACCGGAGTTGCAAGCGGTCATTAACAGAAAACTTGGAAAGCTTATTGCAGATGTCGCTTCAGTATGTTTTACCAAAGACATCTGGTCGTCAAGTGTTAGCCTGTTAGCATTTATGTCTGCATTTGCTGTTGGGCCGGCACAATTTATCGGCCAAATGAGTTGTAAAATATCGGCATATTGGCAGAAAATCCAATATTGTGCATCCCTAAAAAAAATATCTTCAAGTCAATAAATATATTATATCTTACTGCTATATTTTACTCTTCGCTGCCGGGTGGTTGGCCTCAGAAAATAATTGCCCAATACATTATTGTAGATATGTGTTCCTCTCCTAGAGTGAAACCACCACTATAAAGTTCACAGTACATTTGTATTGCACTACTTGTCCTTTTAATTCCATTTGATGAATTCATATTTCACCAAATCTGAAGTAATTGGAATGCGTTTTTTTTTTTTTTTTTTTTTTGCATCTGCAGGCATCTCAGTGTGTCTTTGAGTCTACACACACTTACTAAATGTTACACCAGTAATTCCGAGTGAGTCAGTTTTCGTACTCAGCGTGAGCTCTCAGTCCACTGCCTGAGGTGGGATCACATCTGAAACACGCAAGATGCCGTTTGAGGGCAATTGGGATGAAAAGAGAGCTGATGTTTGACTAAAGCCTTTCTCATTGTAATGTGCATTTGATTCTGTGCCAAGGGTTGAGAAATATCTGCAAATCTCTCCAGTTATTCAGTGGAATCTGCTGAATCGCTGAGTGGGAGGACACATTGTGAGTTTTAAATGCATACATTATTCCCAAAGTCATCTACAATGTCAGCTCTATGCGCATGATGTGTTCCCTCGAAAAAGTGGTCCGCATCGTCGGCTGTAAACGTTCATCAACGCAACAGCACAAAGGTGATTACAGTAAATTGCGTGTCTTATGCAGGTCATGATTTTTTCATCATGTTGACTTGTGAGAAAGAGACTGTTCTGGAAAGCGGCATTTTCAATCTCTGTAGCAAGAAAATTGTTTATTCTCATATGAAGTATTCACTTATTTCATTTGGCCAAAAAGTCATTTTCTATATTGAATGTCTACCACTCACTGGTTATGTAATGGCCCTTGACCATGTGCTTTTACACACTGCCGTCATCCACGAGTGTCACACACAATGCACTTGCAATTGCACCCCCCCCCCCCCCCCCTTACTGAAGGGATATCTGATAAAAAAAAAAAAAACCATGCCACAGTAAGAGCAGAAAGAAACCATTCGTTCCTCATCTTCCAGTGTGAGAAGATGCAGAAGCACTGGCATCCAAAGTAGCCCACATGAGCAAAAGGTTAAGGATTTCTGCTAAGAAGAGCAAAGTGCAGAAAAATAGGTCTTTTTTCAATTTAATTGAGGCTCTCACATTAACTTCAAAGCAACTGACAAGTAATTCCCACTCTTTGCTGGTGTTCATTTTCCCAAGCTAAAACCTTTTCCTCTTCATTAAAATCCCATCCCCCCTCATCCCCTTGAGCCTGTCATGTTCAAACAGTGTTCTCAGCTCCTTGCTAGGCTGGATTAATGAAATATTTGATATAAAATGTCAAAATAAGGGAAAAGCAGCATGGAATAGGGACCACAGTGATTATTACCAGGAGAGAGAAAAAAAAAATAATGAGGTAAAAAAAAAAAAAAAAAGCGAAAAAAGTCTACAGCCTACACTGTACTGTGGTACTTAAAAGTTGAAATAGATTTTACCAAGAGGAAACCTTGCAGCTTGCCTTGAAACGCCCCGGTGTCCTCAGATATTTTTTGGTTCATCCTTTTCATAGCGTTTTAAAAGATACCAAATGCATTCAAAGAAATGCCTCAGTGGCCATGGATGTCAAATGTTTCCTTGAACAGTAAATTGTTGTCCCGTCCCTGTCTTTATTTGCTGTGGTTATGGTCCCAAAGCATAGCACCGTTGCTAATAGTAGCCAGTGGGAGCATTCTGAGTTGAACACTTGAACACTGGTTTGAACACCATCCATCGTACAAATTACTTTGGCATTGGGTTAAAACATTGGCCATGCAGACATAGGTGTGAATGCAACTGCTGCATTTAGAATGGGAGTATAGGATGAGGAACAACTTGAAAACACCCATTTGGCCACTGCTCAAAGTGGTAACTCTGCCACACTCAACTGGCTGGCTTGCTGCAACAGATGGCACTTACACACTTTGCATCACTTCTTACTATACCCAAGTTATGTCAATTAACAAGTATGTACAATTAATCACGTTAAGTATGATTAATTGTAGAGGTTCATCGTATTACTACGGAGCTGAACAAGAAGCTCCGAAACTTTGCAGTTACACAAGAACACTACAGTTGATCCATTGACCAAGTTTCTTGTAATGCAGGGTAACAGTCAGATACAGGATTTTTTTTTTTCCTGATGTGCATCATTTCAGCCTTCCTCTCCTGGGAATAAGTATCTAATTATACATTTCCCCTTTCAGCAGCCGCCTGAATGTATGATAGCTGTTTCAAGCCAAATGTAATGGACTTTCATTATTCAGTTCAATACTGTGGTATTTCAGTCGGCGCGATCTTCAGTGAGCATCTACAGTTACAGAGAGGTTAATTAGGTGAAGGTGCCCGTAATTGACTAAACCACTCGTGACTCTCTCACTACCCAATCTTAACCCCACAAGCGGGACTGTAGACAAGGAAACGGGAGTTCATCAGTCTTTCTGAAGTCATAAATCAAGATATAATTTCCCTCTTCTCAAGCACAATCTATAATATTGGGTTCAGCATTTCTAGTACTCCTTTCAATGTACAACATCAAGGAAAACTCAAATAAAACAGCAGAGCTGCATGGTATAAGTCAATGAATGGCAGGTAAAGAGCAATATGATGTAGGTGCCGTTTCCAAATATTTCAAATATTCTGACCTTGTGTCATGTGTAATTGGCTCCTTGACTTCTATCTTTTTTCAACAGCCATTACTAATGTGAGTGTGTCATCCAGCACATGCACATTAAAGGGCATTTTGTCTTTAAAGGGTGGCACAGACCTCCATGTTATAGCCAACAGGACCCTGACTGCTGTTAGGTAGAGCCATGTAATCCTGAGAGCAACTGTCAGACCTTACACTGGCACAGTGGGCCCTGGGTTCCTCCTGGCACAGTGGGCCCTGGGTTCCTCCTGGCACAGTGGGCCTTGGTTCCTCCTGGCACAGTGGGCCCTGGGTTCCTCCTGGCACAGTGGGCCTGGGTTCCTCCTGGCTCAGTGGGCCCTGGGTTCCTCCTGGCACAGTGGGCCTGGGTTCCTCCTGGCACAGTGGCCCTGGGTTCCTCCTGGCACAGTGGGCCTGGGTTCCTCCTGGCACAGTGGGCCTGGGTTCCTCCTGGCACAGTGGGCCCTGGGTTCCTCCTGGCACAGTGGGCCTGGGTTCCTCCTGGCACAGTGGGCCCTGGGTTCCTCCTGGCACAGTGGGCCTGGGTTCCTCCTGGCACAGTGGGTCCTGGGTTCCTCCTGGCACAGTGGGCCTGGGTTCCTCCTGGCACAGTGGGCCCTGGGTTCCTCCTGGCACAGTAAGCCTTGGTTCCTCCTGGCACAGTGGGCCCTGGGTTCCTCCTGGCACAGTAAGCCTTGGTTCCTCCTGGCACAGTGGACCCTGGGTTCCTCCTGGCACAGTGGGTCCTATGTTGCTCCTGCTGCAGGACAATATTCGGCACACTAGTTTCCAGAGTGTGTAGGGAGTTCCTGGATGACAAAGGCATTGATTGACTGGCCCTCACGTAACGATGCATCCGACGCCGCCAATTACCACCACAGAATGTTTTACTTCGATTTTCAGTGTGGTATTGAATCAAGCCCTCAATGGGTTGATGAATGTGGTTTTCCATTGACCACTGTCAATTTGTTCTCAACAAACTATACAATGTACATCAGTAAGGACTTAAATAATTTCATCAAGATCTGATGTGTGATATAAGTGTTCCCTTGTTTAGTCTGAGCCGTGCAGATCAAGGTTTATTCTAGCAACTTTACAGGCTTTCCTGAGTGGATAAATATACATTATCAAACATGCATTTACAAGACTCGACTGCTTCTCAAAATCACAGCACTAAACCGTCATTGCTCATTGTTGGGCGTGTAATGTGTGTGTGTGTGTGTCTGTGTGTTACAGATGAGGCTCTACATTAGTTTTAATAAAGTCAGGCTCTACTTCATCTGACCTGATTATCTGCAGAGGCGTCAAAAAGAATTATGTCCTGTTTCTTATGAGGTATGGGTTGATTTTTTATTTCTTTTTTAGGTCAAATCAGTCATAAGTAAGCTTTGATCAATATTCCATCTAAGACTTTACTACAGATCTGTGGAAAGGCCTTGTTGGAATGAAATGCTGCAGACCAAAGGGACAAGTTCTTTAAAAGTATGGCTTTTCACAGAAAAATCATTCTAGAGACAAAACAAACCTCCAAAAGAAAAGTTAGTCTGAATCCATAGTTGATATCTTAAGGAGCCTATGGGGTGACAGTGAATAGACTTATAGTGTGAAATTAGGAGGCTTTATTTATTCTCACCTGAAGTAAAATGCAGCTAAAGCAACAATGGACTTCACGCTCGGACTTCCATTTTATAGATTAAATAGTCTCTGAATATAAGATATTCTCTCATACAGTGTTTACAGCTGATAACGGTGTTTGATGGCGTTGGTGTTGGATGGCTGGCTTTAATATACTGTAGCTCATGCAAGGTCAGAGAAATATTGTATTATTTTTGTGTTGATGAAAGAATGAGTATTGTGAGTGCTGGGATGAACCAGTCCAGAGTCATAAAAACATGGAAATGATAGCACCCACATTTTTTCTTAAATATTCATCAAGAAATCTCAGTCTACATTAATAATATTCTTCTATTGTTTCATTTTAGCCTCTGCCTCTTGACCCAGTTTCTTCTTTGGATCCCTGTCCTCTCTCCCAAATAACCAGGAGGACAGTTCTGGGAATAATAGTATTATGATAATGCTCAGATGCTAAATAAATCTATCAAAATGGAAATATTATTTAGTAGCTGTATTTTTTTTTCTTCTTTTAGCAAACTGGCAACCAATACAAACAGATGTATCACTGCACAATTACATTCCTCATAGGTCAACTATCCTATTATTAAAAAAGAAAGAAGGAATTCTCATGAATATTAATGTCCAAAGGAGGGTTATGTGTCAGTATCAGGATTTTTTTTATCAATATATTTTGACTGTACAGATTAACCAGTCCTAGACAAGATGAAGCCACACTTAATTCTCATCTCTGCTCACATCTGCTTATTAGGTGAGCAGTTTTTAAACCATGAACCCGGAAACATTCCACGTTTTCAACAATTGATTCAAGTCGAACCGAGGCAAATCCATCAGACCCCTTCACCTAACTGAGGTATGCAGATCCATTTCAGTGTGCAGCACCATCACTGACCATGCAGCATTCGACCCAACATAGAACCTCGGTGGTTAGAGTATGATGAAAAAATAAGTAAGTCTTTCTGATTGCTACTTACGTGTATTTCACCAGAACATCTGGCAGGAAATATGACTTAACTCAGGCCTCTCCTCCTCAAACTAAATGCTGAACCCGTTAGCTGCTGATGATAGGCAAGTTCTCTTTCGCTGCCATCTAGTCACATGAATAGAGATGGGAAAGGATCCACTCACTCACTCAAATTTAGTGAAATAATATTTCAACCTCCATTGACAGCCAACTACTGTCATAAAACAATTTGAGATCGTCCTCTTAATGGCTTTGCTTCACAACACATATCAGACATGCTGTCAGTATATAAATATTTTAGGTAAAGGTAAAGTCTGATGAGATTGCATTTAGTATTTATTTAGAATGGAATCTAAAGACCCCTCCTATTATTGCCGTTATAAATTCTCAATCCGCTTCCCATTAATGAATTAGAATTTAAAATGTGTAATTACTTTAAATACTGCCGGGTAAGGAGTGAGCATGCATGTTTTATGTGATTCATGCCTTAAATTAGGGCTGCACGATTATGGCCAAAATGATAATCACGATTATTTTGATCAATATTGTAATCACGATTATTAATCACGATTATTCATTATGTTCGGTAAAACATGTCTTTTTATTGCACTTTTTTTAAGAAACATGTGGACAAATCTTCACATTGAAACTTAAAATAATCATAAATTATAAATAATAAAATAAAATTTACCCAAGATAAAGGGCAAAAATTAAATATGCCATTGCAAAGTGCAATCATAAAGTGCAAACAAATGAAAAAAATGAAGCCTATGCAGACACACAATGGAAGTGGAGCCCTTACGAGGCACAAGCTGCTCCTCACCTCCAGATGCTGCTCCCGACATCGCGTCTCACACTCTCATGCGTCTCACACACGCTCTCACACTGTTATGGTACAGACACACCAACTCCGGCAGCGACGGATACGGACGGAACGGATGGTCGAACGCACCGGCGAGTGGGCGCTTCTGTGTTCAAGTTGGATCAATTGGATAGACGTCCTGGGAAGTGGGCGGGACTTGAGTTTCGCTCTGCCGTTTCCAACATGGCGGCCGGGCCACAAACGATCTCATTTTACAGTTAAACTACACGCTAAAGCATGTTTCTGAAAACATTTGAGGCGGGAAATGTGTAGTGCAGTAACAGAATCTGGATTCATATTTGATCAACACTGCCTAGTTTGATAGTTTGAACGAAGTTTCTGGAGCCGGCGGCATTGCGTTGGACGGACGGCATTTGCATAAAGTTCAATCTATCGAACTTTATGCAAATTCACATACAGCGACAGGGCCGCCAATTCGACGTGCCGTATCCATCATGCGGAGCTCCTGCTCTACATAGACAATGAATGGGATCCGTTGATTTGACGTCCGTTGCCGGAGTTGGTGTGTCTGTACCTTTATATCATTTGAGGCTGCCGCTGCTGCAGGGTTCGCTCGCTTGCAGTTTAGGCAGCTTAATGAAGCCCTAACCCTCGGTCGCCCCCTGGTGGTCGGCTGACTATTGGGTTGAGAAAATCGCCGACGATCATCTTAATTTAATCGTGGCAGCCAAAATCGTGATCGTGATTAAAATTCGATTAATTGTGCAGCCCTACCTTAAATAAGTGTTTTGTAGGCAGGTCAGCTCTTTCATGAGCCATACTGTCTGGGGCTAAAAAAAAAAAAAAGGCAAATGAAAAGACAGGACGATGATCAGATATAATTGCTGTTCATATCTCAGTAGAGGTTTTGTTTAACAATATGCACAGGGAGGATTTCCTCCTACACCAAACAGAATGGAAACTGCGACGTGATTGAAAATACTCAGTTATCATGCAAGATGTTTAATTTAAATGCAAACAAAGCAGAAACTTGACTTAGACACTTGGATAAATGCTACTTGGTTTGATTAACATCTGAATAAGCACACTTCTGGTTTAGACATAACTGTAGATTAAAAGGATTACATTTTTTCATTGCTTTATTTTAAATCTAGAAACACTTGGAAAAATCTGTATTTTAGCCATTAGTGTACTCCATATATTACACTCTTTGAAGAAGTTTTCATTTGCATTTATTAAGAAAATATCACAAACCAAAAATTCGACAAACATCATTACAATCTAGTCATGAATAAATTGAATTGCCTGTCAATCATGTTGTGTGATGAGAAAAAATAAATCACAACCGCTTTACGTTGTCTATCATTTCGAGCGTAATCAGTGAAATGTCAACCTGGAATCAAGCATAGTGCTCGGCACATCATTGTGTGTGCATCTTCCTATTTTTAGGCTTGAAATAGATATAAAGGGAGAGCTGTATATGTGAGTGTCTGTGTGTTTGAGTGTGTGTTCAAAAAATAGGGAGAGAGAGTGAGAGAGAGTGAGAGAGAATTTGGAGATTGGTGAGGTGGGAGGGTGGATCTTGTGTGCTTTCAGGATTCATCCCTCCGAGACTAAAATGCTTCTCATGCCTTAGTAGGTTGCCTTGAGTCTTGATGTTTAGTAATTTGTGTGATATTGCCAACAGTGTAACCTAGATGCTTGGAATTATGGGAAATTCCGAACGTAAAAAAACAGAGATTTCAGCGCTGGCATCATTATAACGATGGCGGCACTACTCTGAGAGGCTGGTTGAGTGCACAGTTCCAGCATCAGAGATGGGCTCTTCATCGAGCGAGTTTCAGACGTAGCTGGCTGCAGTCTGTTATTTCTATATTGCAAGTGGATGCGTGACTAAGCTTCTCCAATCAATCATTTTAAATTAGCTATGTGTGATGTCTTTTCGATGTCAAAGAAGTTGCTCATCGTGACAAACCCAGCAATTTGTTTTGGTTTTACAGCCCGCAAGCTGTTGTGCTTCACTCTTATCAGCATTGTTTTCAACAAAAAAAGCTCAAAAGTCCAGAGTAAACCTACCAGTCCAGCACCAAATGGCACAAATTTATGGGTAGCAACTAGCTGGTGAAGATAGTGGAGCATGGGCTCACACGCAAAAAGTATGCGTACACCGGGGAAGCCATAGATTTCTTGATGCACCAGCTGGGAGGACCTGGGAGACTACATGGCTACAGGAGGGTTTACAGCAAATCCTTGGAAAACGCCATTCATGAAAAAAAGGAAGATGTGTGTTTGATTCTTGCAGCTCTGGACCCTCAACTGAGGGTCAGACTTAACTGGAGACATACTTCGCTCAAGGACCCAACTATATCTGGCATGTACGGTAGATTCTTATGATAAGTTAAACCCATATGGACCCTGCATGAATGGTTGCATAGATGGCTGTTCTTGCATCATTTGGTTGAAGGCTGCAAACACAAGCACAACCTCTAGGTTATTGGTGGCTACTTTATGAAGTCCATGGAGCAGTTTGGTGGCTGTCCCCGGGTCATCCGGACAGATCTGGGAACGAAAAATGTGGTTGTCATGGATACAGCTGTCCCCCCTAGTTAAATTGTAGGTTTTTAATTAGTTAATATGAAAGTTTAATTACCTTTATTCTGCATAAACTTCATGTACAGCATCACTCCGAAACCGACAACCATCCGGTGACATCTGAAGCATGTATTGACGTTATATCGTTCCCACGCCTTAATAACCCGTGGCCATGTCTTATTTATCTAATTCCCATGCCTTAATAATGCGTGGCCATGCCATAATAACTTGTGGCCACACGTTATTAAGCAATAATATTTTTTTGAGTTCCTTCGGGCAGATGCTAAAGGGAGATGATGCTTAATGTTCTCTTACTGAAACACTGGTTTGATCGTGCTCATTAGATTGACTTTAACTAAAGTGTGAGAGTAAACAACAAGCAGCTTTAAGCCTCCATCTAATTATTGAGTCAAAGGGCAAAAGCTCCTAACATCAAACGCATGATAAACGCTCAATTTTAGAATTTTTGCAGCTGGTGTAATTGGCAAGTTGGTATTGTAGTTAGACACTCTTATTAGAATGGGCAATTCAATGAAGAGTAAACACTGTTATGCAGCCTCTTTATTACTCACAGACACATCTGCTGAGTTTCATGTGGAGGAAAGGCTAGGGCACACACACACACACACAGCTTACATACAGCTAATGAGCACAACTCTTGTTCCGCCAACTACAATCACAAACTCAGAGTTGCCAAACATATTTCTGTCTCAAGACACGGCTGCCCAGTCAGCAGTAGTTACTGTACTCCACATTCATGGACCTAACAAGCTTGAGAACAAATTGCCCTTCAGGATTCTGTTGGGTTCTACTTCATCCGACCGGGCTCCCAGCTACAAAAAAAGAAAAACGTCTGCCTGTGAACCGGATCTGAAACTTAGGATCCAACTTTTTGTAATAAAATGATTTTATAAGGAGAAAGAGGAGAAGAAGATAAGGTTCTTATCTGAGGTAGGTGCAGTGGCATGGATGGAACTCGTCATTGTGTTTGAGAGTGACAAGAAAAGAGATAAAGCAACGGGAAAGAACAAGAGAAGGGAAGCACAGAATAGATCTGCAGTGTGTCTATATGCATGGTTTTTCATATTCAAATAGAGTTCCCTTTCCATTCATTTTGGGACTATTGGGGTTGCCACACACAGATAACTTATATGAAATCATCTCCTCCCCCTTTATGCCTCGGTGGGGACTTGGACACAGATTTCTGCTGCAGCTAGGTATGATGGTTAGTCAAGCTCTACTACGGCTTAATGCAGCCAGAAGCTTTTGGCTATAAATTCACAGCAAGTCAGGCCCAAGCTGATGAAATGGTCTCGATCTGTAGGTCATAGCAGCCCATGAAAAGAGAAAGAAAGAAGAGAAGTCCTCTGAATCTTTACTGGCTCTTTTGACAGTTTTATGTCATTTTATTATTAATTTGAATTTGATTGCTCTATAATGCTCAATGGCTATTATCAATTATCTCGTCTTGTTACAATGGTACGGGTATAAAACTTTAATTTGCAGTCACTATTTCAAAACATATACATACACATGCCACATCAATAATGCCCTTCAATAATTTAAAATAACAGTTTCAAGCAGAATGGCAGCAAATGTGAAAGGTTTAAATACCTAAAAAGTGAGGAAAAAGAAGAATCGATGCCGAGCTGAGATTGCAATCATACCTCTGCAGCCACTTGTCGACTTCCTCTTTACAAGTTACTATTATTCCTTTGGCTCAGAGGAGCTTCTTTGTTACGCCCTCATGGTTTCACCCTTCCTGCAGTTCCTTTCTCCGTTTAAAAAATAAAACAACTACTGCCTTGGTCACTTCTACTTGAAACAGCACACAGGCAACCATTAGTCCGTGGAACTGTTTGTGTGCGTGACTCTTCGATGTTACTTCATTCTCTCCCCAAAGCAACAGAGGCTCCGGCTTCGTCACCGGCCCTGGACAGCATACTGCAGGGCATTGCAATTTCACGCACTCACGACAGATAAATCTTTACACTTGGCAGGCGGTGAATCTTCTGGGGCCGAGCAGCCACACAGTGTGGCACTGTTGCACCTGGTGATAGCAGAAGCTGCACCCTTTGAAACTTGGGATGCACCTGCATTGCTCGGAATTGCCATCTAGGGTGCAATTAGAGAAACTTAAAAAACAAGGGCCAGAGGAGCCCTGAAAGAGTCAGGTGGGATTTTGTTAAATGTGCAGCCGACATCAATTCTACTCCTACAGAGTAAAAGTAAATAAAAAGATAGATAGACTATGCAGCTCTTACGCAAACACACCATCAGCCATTACTGCGACAACGTATGTTTAACCTTGAGCAAATGAACCTTTAGTTTCCTCTCCGAGCTGGCTTTAAACCCTCTTGCATACCCCTCAATCATCAGACGCTATCCCACTGAGTGAGCCATGACAATGGGCTGCCTATGGAGCAGGACACAAGCGGAATATCAATGGAGTCTGGCTGGCCTGAGCCACGCTGCTCTTCATCTCTCATTTCCCAAATGTGAGCCCCTGGAAAGGACTCGTCCAAACCTAGACTGATGAAGACACCCTGTGGCAACGCTTGTGAAGTATTCCCTGCACACTTGTGCAACTCCACCCAAACCTGTGGCTGTTGGGATTCAGTACAGAATGAAATAACATGGGAGGCAAATGCACACGCTATAATATCCATACATTTCGGAGATTAATACCCAGTCGAATGAATATGCAGCAGGGTCGGCAATAAGTGTGTGCCGCAATCCTCAGAGATCTACAAACTGGAACTTGACTAAACTTGGTGGTGGTGTCATTCAAACTGCACTGGGCTGAAACACAGTTGTGCTCTTTATTCATGCCACTCATTACTATAGGCACGTTTTTGTGCTTCTACGTTTGGCCTTCAGTTGCTTGCTGTACGATCAATAGACTTATGCGTACAGCTTGAGATCAAGCATTATTATGCTGTGCAATGACACAATGATGCTTTATGCTCTAGGTATGCAGAATCACATGCACCCCAAGTTCAGTTCCATCATTGGTGAACAACAAATTGGAAATTCTTTAAAGCTGGCGCAGAGGCGGTCTGCTATACGTGAGCAATATGGAATGTATTTAATGCCACGCTCTTCAGTGTTTCACCACGTGTTTCAAGTAAGAGTCTCCCCCGTATGAAGCAACTGCTTGTTACACATCTTATGACAAGGATGTCTCCCATGGCTTCTGGCGTGGAGAGAGAAAAAAAAAAATGATGGCACCGTCTCAGACGATCCAAACGCGTCCCTTAAATAGTGCCACTCCGAGGGAAGGGAGCCCACACCGAGATGATGTAGGATGCCAAGATCAGAGCGAGACGTAGACATTTTATGGCAGCTTCGACCCCGTAAGCACCAAACACGCACAGTAACGCGGACTGAAAACGCCAATTCCCCTAAGTATCGAACGAGTGCTCATCCTGCAGATTGAGCCTGCGTAAGTATGGAGCGTCGTTTTCTTCGGAGCGCCATGAGCAGGCTGACGTGTTGAGCTTGTGCAATTCCAAATGCATGGTGCCTACAGAAAGCCGCACAACGTGCGACGTGAGGGACATCCCTCCAACAACACTACGCCTGTCAAATACACGTACATTTCGATTTTTATTATGTGTAAAGGCAAGGACTGCGATGGCACATGTGTGCGTAACGCTGTCATTCCAACTGCACGAGTAGATTTAACTGTCTAACACAATGTAATTATTCCAACATAAGAAAACAAACCCCCATCAGTAATAACTGAATATACCTTACCTCACGGACGCACCCGCTGTATTCCAAGTGCGGCAAAGGTCATTGCGCAAATGTTCAGAGGACAAGATGTGGGAGTGATGAGAAGTAGGTTAGACTGCACAATACCTAATCCAGTTCTTAGTGTCCTTCAGACGTCGTCAACCCCTCTAATCTTCAAAGCGCGAGGTGAGCCTCGCGGGCGCTCAGAGACTCCGTTTATAATCTCAGCGCCGTCACTTCACTTTCTCCCGCGCAGCCGGGCACACAAAGTTGTTTCCGCGTTTATTTCACTAATGCACGCGACCCTGAAGGGGGGAAAACGTTTTTCCAAATGAAAAAAAAAAAAAAAGTAGGGAGATGTGGGCTCGGTGTTCAGCCGGAAAGAGCGTTTACCATTTCTGACAGGTGGCAAGTCGAGAACAAGCCGCTGAAAAGATTCACACATCATCCGGCGGGATGTGGAGAGACCGCCAAAGCCAGAAAGCGATTCTCCGGGCAGATTAACCCAGTCGGTGTGTGTGTGTGTGTGTGTGTGTGTGTGTGTGTGTGTGTGTGTGTGTGTGTGTGTGTGTGTGTGTGTGTGTGTGTGTGTGTGTGTGTGTGTGTGTGTGTGTGTGTGTGTGTGTGTGTGTGGATTTCCCTCCGTCTTCTCGTTTTCTTGCACTCTGGCGCCACCCAAAGTTGTCCCGGAGAGTTTGACATCCACCCCAACGCAGGGATTCCCAAATGTCTCCATGTCCAACCGCATATATTTGATTTAGAGGCACACTTTACGAGATTACTTCTGTTGAGTGATATCATGTGGCTCAGGGAAATGCGATTTCACTCTCATATTCTTATTCTACTTGGTGCGTCAAATAAATGACATATCAGTCAGTTGGAACTAATCCGAATCCTCTCCGGCGGAGGCCTTCATTTACGCGTCCAGGTGCAATTTATGGAACAAATAATACAACATGACAAAATGAAGTGAACTATCGCTACATCTTCTTCACACTGCTTAAAATGAGCTCCCCTGCTGTCGGTTTGCCGGTCACTAATTCTTCCGGTTGTCTTCTTCCTGCCTTCAGCCGTCACGTGACAGTCACGTTCACCTGCGCACCTGTTAACAATTCCCTAATCAGATCCCAGCGTTTAAACTACGCACATGGCCTCATTTCCCCAGCCAGGTCCGCGCTGTGTCTCGCGGCTGTTGTCTGCCTTTTCTCCCCCCCTGTCGTTAACGGGGAGGGTTAACGAGAGTCCGACCCTGTTTTGAATAACCAATGCAGTAACTTTTATCTGCCTTCTTCCTGCATTTAAACCCAATCAGGGTCCCGGAGACCTCTTGGTCTCTTAATACATCTTAAAAACGTTGTTAACAGTGTTGTCACCTTTATACACCACTACTTGTATACACTTGTTAAGTCCACATTTGTTTGTTAATGTCTTCTTGCCAAGTAAACGTATAATTTATGGGCTTTATAGGCTGTATGGTATTATATATCATATAATGTGTTTTTATGCTGTAATACCAATTTGATTCATGGACAATTCTGTATTTTGTCACCTTCCTTAAAGGGTTAAAAGTTAGGGTTATCACTTTAATAAGTTAGGTCAGAGGAGGGGGAGTTAGTGTGACATTGCAATTATTATCATTGTTAAAGGCTACAATATGTGAGTGTGTAGTAGGTGATGCTAAGGTCAACAAAGCATAACGATTAAATCCAACACCTGCAGCATTCAGTTTACATCATACCCTACATAAACTCCTATATAACACAGCAATTCACAGCTGCCGCGGACCATGGCGTTCCAACTGACTCCATGTTTGAGCGAGAGGAACTGTGGAGGAACCTGCTGTGTTTGCAAGTGCTTACGTAATATCTGTCCATCAGGTGGGATTGGAAAGATCAGTTGTGATTTGTTTGTATGTGCTACTGTAAATCTTGTTTAGCGGCGTGAACACAGCGTCAGCATCAAGCGCATTAGATGTAAGTGCTGACTCGGCACATGGGATTGTTTAGTATGCATGATCTCATCCCGCAGTGATCCCATGTAAGCTCTGATCTGCCAATTCCAAACTTCCAACCTGGTGTAGTTTTCGAGAACAGATGAGACATAAACCTGAACTTAATCCAGTTAGAAATACGATTGGGGTCAAAAGTCACAGGAAGGAAAACATGGGTAATTTCAAAATAAAAGAAAACCCTTTATGTTTAATGGCATTTTTTTAGGTAAAATTCTTCGCATTTAAGATCAGATTTCATGCTAAACTCATGATGTTATATAAGCCTGATTTAATTTCCCAACAACCCCAAGCACTGACCCTGTTGATCATGTTGATTCCACACGTGTTAAGGGGGCAACGGTCAAATCGCCTCTCCACATTTGGCCCGTTATAAATACAACTGCCCAAAGGAAGTAGAGTCACTTTCTTTGGTCCAAATGAAAGTGACAACAAGTGCATTGGAGAGACAAGAGCAAGACAACCACCAAAAAGGAAATGGTTTTGATGCGGTGGCCATATATAGTTCCTCTCTCCTTCTGCTTCCTGACTGATTCTTTTTGTGTTTTGTGTTCTGCTAATGTCCTTGTCCTTTCTTGTAGCATAAGGCTGTATCTGCAGGCCAATCAGGTTCACAGATGGTCCAGATCGTTCTAGTACAGGCTAGATATTGACATCTAATCTGTCTGTGATGTGGAATAAAGTTGACTGGTTATAGTTTTACCTGGTTGGTTACCATGGCAGCTGTGCACACATAAACTACTGTGTTATTCCTAAGCATCATCTTACTCTGGATATCTGTAATGAGCATTGCTGTCATGAGGGAAACTAATTTCCCAAAGTTCTTACAAGACTTGACATGCTGACATTAATTTTCTTTCATGTATTTTGAACCATGTTGTGACATGCCAGTAATTTTTTTTTTCTTATTTCTTTACAACAAAAGAAATCAAATGAAAAGCAATTTCACAAGTTTGATTTAGTAAATCAGCTGTTAAATTTGTTGAAATGTGTCTGCTGTGAAACTGCTGTAATATAAATCTCATGATAAAATAAATCACAAGATAGAAATAAACCAATGTATGTTCTTTACAGTCTGATATCCATGTAAAATGCACTTATCAATTCCATCCAAATCTGAAACTTACAGAATGGATTTCAGGAAAATTAAAAAGTAAGTCACTAAAAAGACATGAAACCACATCAGTGCATAAAGATGCCACATAATTATAGGACATACATTGAAGTGTTGGAATGGAATGGTAAAACTGTTATCAGCACTAGGAGACCAAAATACAATATATTGCTTGTATTTGTCATTTTCAAAATGCAGGATCCAAATTGCAGGAATGTTTCTAACTTGGTTTGAGTACATATTTTACAGATCATGTAACTGTGTCCAATTACTCTGCTCTCCCATAAATACCGAAAAATATGAGTCATGAGGTTGTAAGCAAATGAAGGAAAATACAACACTGCCAACAAACATGACTTCCGATTACCATAAACCAAAGCCTCTGATATGAAATTATTCTAAAACACGAGAAGCAGAGCAGCGCTGCCATATGAAATGGTAAATAACAAACTTTTATCTGACTGTGTTTGCGAACACTTGGGTTCCAAGGGATTCTCAATTGAGCATGAGGGGGAAGTTGAGAAACCCTTCACTACTACCTCTACTCTGTTGCTGCGCCCCGAGCAATGGCACGCTTGACATCCTACTATGTCTAAAAGATGTGTGAAGTTCAGGTGGGAAAGTTATTAGGGATTAAAAGCCATATTTGAATATAAGACGGGCATTAAAGCAGCTTATGCTTCTCTACACAACCTAAATGACTAAGCTCCGCCGGTATTGAATGTAATTACTCACCGTGTGGAAAGCTGGAGAAACTTTATTATGCAACGCTGGCTACTTCTCCTGAAAATGGTCCTTGAGGTGTCCCTTATCGATTTTCACGTAGGGTGGAATCATTCGTCCATAAACACTGAGCTTAATCATAATAACTCAATCCGTCTGGTCCAATCAGGAGCTAGGCCTGACTGCGGAGAGATGTTTAATCTAATTAAAATCCATTTGTGGTTGTCTGACAGATCCATTAGCCAACAGATTTAAAGGATATAGTATTGTTGTTAAAGCACAAACAATAACAGCTATTTCAGGGGGAATTAGCGCTAAATGGCTCAACACGCAGCACTTTGCCAAACCACAAATCTCCCAGTAAGCTCTCTATGAATAAAACATGTGGATTATATCAAAGAAATGTTGAGGGTTTTTTTTCTGTCTGTAAGAAGTCACCATCCTCCCTTGTTATGCAGATAAAGATGTCAGATGTGGCTCTCCTTTACCACGCAGCATTCCTTGGCAGCTTGAATCATTCATAACACGGCTGTTGTACGTCTGACTATGAACGCAGCGCTAACGGCTCTGATTTACAGGACAGATATTACTTTCTCTCATTAGCAATTTGAGACATATTCCGTTTTCACAGTCACACCTCATCTCTTGCAGCTCGTTGGTTCCTCTGTCCTTGTTGAAGTGGCGTATGCATGTTTCATTTCTATTATCAAACCCGCTTTGACACGTGGTTACCGACATCAAACAGGATGAGAGTCCAAAAATGAATGTCACCTTTTCAAGTAGTTGATTCATCTTCATGAAAAAACATCATTTTTCGTAGGTGTCTATTTGTTTATGCCACAGAATGGTAGCTTTATTTAAATGTAGTTAAATATTTATCAAATTCATATAATATGCTTTTGACCTATATAATAAAAAGAAGAAAAAAACATGAAAACATGTTTTACCTAATGTCTCCATTTACATTTCCATCTGTCAACAAGTCGCCATGGCCTGTTTGTGATTTTTTATTGTTAATTAATATCTTGGACACTGTGAACATGACACAGATATCGCAGCACAGATCAAATTGTGACATAATTTGAGTTAATATTCCACTGTGTTACGCCTGGGATAAAAAAAACAAAAAAAAAAAGAAATTCAGTGTGCGTTGCCAAAATTTGATTATCCGCCACTAAAAAAAGTATTGTATTGTCATCACTGGTGATACCACAATTTGTCTTCTATAATCATATAATGAAAAATTTAACCTCCTGTGCTGCTTGGCATGCACGAAGGCAGCACACGTGTTGGGATGGCTTCTTGGAATGAGGATTAAATCAAACAAGAGCCTGGCCAATGACAGGTGGTTGCTGATCACTGTGTGTCAATGGCAGGTGGTACTCACTCATGAGTGTGCCAACTGATTTGGCTCCCCCCGCTGCACATTGTTTATGAGGCAAGTGTCAGGAGCAGCAAGTGAGTGGTGACAGCGAACGCATGGAAGAAGCCACGTAGACAGACGTCATTTTCATTATTATACATCATGGTAAACAAATTTGATAAATGACAATAGATATGATAGAAGCAATAATGACTTCATTAAAAAGCAAGTGACACACTTTCCGGCAAGGCTTCATGGACTCAGACTTGGAGGTACTGACTCTCAACACGACTGATTCACACTCGGATGCAAACCGCCCCGGTACGCACTGCAGGTCACACTCTGAAGGAGCCAACAGAACCGCATCATCTGCGAAAAGTAGGGATGCAATTCTGAGCTCCCCAAGCTGGATACTCTCCTCCCTGGCTGCACTTTTTAAATCCTGTCCATGAAAATCACAAACAGGATTGGTCACAAGGGACAACCCCATTTTAAAACTAGGAACCTCGATGACCTCTGCCAGAGAAATGGGCGAGCCTTTCCTGAGACTTCTAACTCTATGTGACAAACAAAGTCAATAAGAATTTTTTTATTTAACTTAATAATCCGTAAATAGTTGTTATAGTTTATGAAATAAGAATAGAATTATGTTTCTATTTCACAAAAAGAAAAGCTTTAAGTGCTATTTGTTTGTTTTAAAAAGGTAACAATCCAAAGGTTGCAGCTTCTCACATCATGTTACATGGTACAACACCAAATTACTCTGATTCTTCTGCACTTAAAGCTGACAAGGTGCAATGCTCAATTACATTTGGTGAAACATTGAGTTTTCCAAGTGAGAGTCTCATTTGTGACCAAAATCCCTCTTCTTTTTGGGCCTTTTTTGAGACTTTGAGACTAGGAATGGAGGGGGAGAGAGGTGTATGACATGCAACAAAAGTCCCAAGGCTGGAATCGTACCATGGATGTTGCTGTAATGTGGCATGTGCCATAACCACTCGGCTGTGAATGTGCTCCAGAGGACCCACGTTCTGTTACTTTCTATCTGTATATTTGAGTTTATTTGACTGTCTGTGAAATTTCTATGGAGCCAAAAACACAGAGGCGGGTGATTGCCCATCCAGACTTTGGCTGCTACTGCAGAGCTCTGGCCCTGAAGAAAGCCATGTGGGCTGGAACACACTAGAATTACTTAACGTGTCAATACACCATTTGGTCACTGACTCTGAGGACTGGGATCAAACACTAACAAACACACAAAGACAGGACTCCCCCCCCCCCCCCCCCCCCCCCATCAGTCAACTCTGTTCACACACAGGTGCTCCACATCAGCAATCCAGCCACTATAAGCCTCTTGGAGGAGGAGCACTGACCAAGTGGTGGTATTTGATGCATTGGGTGGAGAAAGTCTTGTCCGTGACCCAAGTTTGTCCAAGTTATTAATTTTTCAATACTGGGCTCGGTGTGGGTGGATGATTTTGTCAGGCTCACAGTGACTTAGTTTAAGAAGCACTCTGAAAGGAAGGAAAAGGCTGCTATCGGGTGTCTTCCTAATTTATGGGAGAGGAGGTGTGAGCAAATCAATACTTGCTTTATGTAGATCCATGATATGGTAATATGCACAATAGCTGTTTTTGAGGCGAGATGTCAACCTTGCAGCTACATCTCGTATTTTGCTGTAACCACGCAGGAAGGGCCTATTAATGGAGCAGCTTTTCTTTATTAAGACGGACTGAAGGAGATTCATGGCTTTGACTTTACTTCACCGTGACTGGTGGAAAATTGATAAATGCATGGATAGCCTCTCAAAACATGTCCGCTATCAATTCAAGGCCGAAAGTCTGAGATGTACCTGAGAATATATTAGATATACTGAGGCCTATTTTCTAATGTCCCATTAATTTAGGGTGTTTTTCATTATGGATAAAACATTATGCTGTAAACATCTAACCCTATAAACTATGGCAAACCTGACTGACAATATGTTATTATTCCGACAAATGTCTCATATCAAATCTCTAATGCATTCCAATCCCAATCACTATGCTACTGTTGTAATCACTTCTGCATGCTTCTGTTCCCAAAGCCATTAGCCTGGTGGCTGAGGTTCTGAAGCACCGGCAGACCCCAAAAAACCCTGAGCGTGTGTATTTGTGCCCCATTGTCTCCAGAGAGATTTGATTTATATCCTGCCTCAGTCTGTTGTTTGGCATCTTCTCACTCCCTGCTACCCTCTGTTCCCCAGAGCAGGAGCGAGCCAACCCCTCCACATCAACACGCATTACTTCCATGCCGGCGATCTCACACAGCCACCTATTACCCACTTTTAATGAGAACTAGACAACAGTAGAGATGTTAAAAAGCATTTTAATACAAATTAGTAGTTGATCTGTACAAAGCAAGTCAATGGTCACCGCAATCTATTTTCAAGGTGGAATTTTTACGAGAATGTATAATGTTGTCAAAGTGATTTCTTATTGGCTGCAGAGGCTGCGATCTTCAGTGTTTGAACAAACACCCATCCCAGCTTTAAGAAAAACAAGACAATTTGACGTTTGTACTATAGTGGTGGGCGCAATGGCCCAGCCCTGGAGCCACAAGAATGAATATCAGCATCAATTTTAAGGAGCATAACACGCTAACATCATCCACCGCTGTTGCCCAAGCGCTAAAGATCAAATAGAATTCAGGAAAAAGCCGGAGAAATAGACACAATCTCTAGGGCACTGAGATTGACCAGATAGACATATGGATGGACCACATCAGTGCTTTGGTTCGGTGATGAGAACAAATCACCTCGGTGGCTCTGGGCTGTTACTCAGATCAATTCCTTTGAAAAGGTTTAGACAAGGGACATGAAGGCACTCAAAATCTCTCAGCCGCTGCGTTTGGTGTTGCCACTTTGTGGATGTCTCGCTAGCTACAGGTACCATATAATCATATGAAAATCCATATATCGTTTTTTTGAAACCATGACCTGGTGTGTGCACTCAATCGTCCAATTAAAAAATAATGGGCAGATATAGCCAGCAGCAAGGCAGGTGTGAGGCGAAGGATAAGAGGACTTATCTGCATAAGAGCAAAAACACTAAAAAAAGATCCCATTTGCATAGTTTTTGCCTTGGAACTAAACTCTTGAGGGGAGTTGCTGGCAATGGCACATGGAGATTAGAAAAAAATATGAGAATAAATAAGTGTGCTTGTTCCTCGAGGCTGTTAGCAACACAAGAGTGGTGAGGTTGGTGAGGGTGGTGGCAGCAATGTGGTTTAGTCCCCTGCAGGGCTCATGGCACCATCCGTCTTATTCTGATCCCCAATGAAACTGTTTATCCATTAATTTCCTCTTCATTTAATTGGCAGGATGGTGGAGCCTCCTCCTCCTCCTTCCGAACTAGCCTGCAGGTTTATTAGTCCCACCACAGTGGGCCACCTTCTCCTGCATCTCATTCATTTCACTTTTGTTGTCAATGCAGGCTGTGAACTTGATGGCTTTGCCCTTTATCCCTCATTTTAGTTAACACCCTAACAGATGATTGAATCGAGAGAGAAAAATTCCCCTCAGGAAGAATTGATATAGCCTAATGTTATAGATCAGAGAGACATGTACTGGTTTGCACATTCTGTGCAAGGATCAATAACATTTTTGTATGAAGATGTATGAAATAATGTCATAATACAGTATTTTGTAAAGGTTTGTTTATTGCTATTGACTCCAAATTAGAGCTCAATTGTAAGATGTATAGTATGTTTTGTTATTAGGTCACGAGTAATTGTCCATTTTACAGTTATTTTCCTAATTGTTTGTATAATTAATTACAGAATGTAAAAAATCTCAGTTTTTAATTTAATTTAAGCTGCCAGCAAAACACTCCTATAGGTTATTCACTTTGTGGAAGAAGAAGATAAAGTGAGAAGACACAATCTGAGATGATATCTGTAGAAATATGCATAACATAATGCTCCACAGTAATGCTAGTGGCTCTGTGAGGCTGTACTAAAATGATAACATGCTCACAATGACAATGCCAATATACGCAGATGTGAGTTATCACATATAATAGTCACTATGTTTGCCATCTTAGTTCAACATGCTATAATGGTAAATAATAAATGGAATGGCATTTATACAGCGCTTTTCTAGTCTTTTCGACCGCTCAAAGCTGTCTACATTTACCCGTTGTGTGTATGCCCATCATGCCTTTGGGGGCAAATTGGGGTTGCCCAAGGACACAATTTGGGTTCTTGCCCAAGGACAGATCGCCATGTGGATTGACGGAGCTGGGGATTGCTCTACCTCTGAGCCACAGCTGCCTCAGCATGTTAACATCAGCACTAAAAACAATCGTACAGCCGAGTCTGATAATGTCATTCGTTTAGTAAATGTGTAGTGTAATGGGAATTTTGGATGTCTGTAATTTATTATCAATTATTTGTCAGGTCAGACGTCGATCCGCATCTCCTTTCCGACTGTTATGCTATGACGAAAATTAATGCCTGTTTGTCTATGATATGAACATGAGAGCCACATTGACATAAGATAAATTCAGGCCTATGACGCCTGTGTTCTGTAAATCTTGACCTTGCCTGGACAACTTGTCTTTGTAAGATAGGACATGATCCGTCCTTTGTCCATGGTTCCTCCTCCTTAAAAGGGAGATTGTTGTTAGACTCAGGGTCGTTCCTGCTGATTCTGAACCTTTGCATCAGAAGGCAGGGGTGAACAGTACTTTCTTCTGCAGATGAGAATACTTAGTGGAATAAACCTCGGAGAAAAAGCTGATCCTGGTTGTTGATCTTTATTGGGCAGATTCATTTTTCCACAACAGTAGTGATAAAACAATGTATTGGACTGATGATAGCACTTAATGTAAAGTTATGGGAAAACCAATTTTATTTCAGTTAGTCGTGCAATCCCTTTAGTTGTTGAGACGTTTCATGGCAAGCCACAAATGTCGACCTCATGGTGGCGCCACCAGGGGAGAAGTCTGCAGTGCCGTGTTGCCAAACCTATCTCCACAGTGCTGAGTCAGTGCTAAAGAAAGGTCTGGCACCACACAGGATCATTCTGGCTGAGGGGGAAAAAATGTTTGGGCTTGGTTGTATTTCTTTAAACCAATCACAATTGTCTTGGGCGGGGCTTAGCCCAGGATGCAGTGATGGTGCCCTTGAAAAATAGATGGTGGAAGTAGAGGAGAATGGTGGCTTTTAAGTTTACATCTGGTCAGTCTAGGGTATCACAAGAGTCATGAGGTAGGAAACTTGGATATTAATGGATGCCAAATTTCATGTCAGTCCAATAGCTGTTGGAGATACTCAGGGCTGGATCAAAGTGGTACGGAATGACTGACGGTTTCAATTATTCTGACTGAATTGCATTAGATGCTCTCAGACAGCTGATAAAATGATTGCTATGATATCGCACATAGAATCACTGGTCTAATGTGCAAATATAATCATAATTAAATCTGGGTTTTTTTTGGCAGGATGAAAGGAAAAAAAAGGACAGGATGAAACAAAAAACAACACTTCACAGGGTCACTGGAGCGCTGAAAGAAGTCAAGACCAAATGTTAATGCAAATGTAGTTTTGTGTAAATGTTGTAGCCTGTTGCTCACATAATGTGAACATAGCATGAATCCTAGCCTAATGAGATTTTTGATATCTGTTATCACAATATAAAGTGCCTTGTATTTCATCTTAAAGGGCTGACGCATTTTGGAAGCACTGATTTAATTCCATCCTGCATGTTTCTACCTATTTGTCATGCTTTCTTTCCCTTAACGGTAACTGCCCAACCTTTATCGCTGATTCATGATGGTCACTGCTCATGACTATATAAAAGCCCCCGTGAGAAGATGGTTTGGCGGCACAACGGTGTCTGCTCTATGTCAGGGCTAAAGGCTGTGTGCCTGCTGTGTGTGCCTGTCGTCCACGCAGCACAAAATGATAAACAGCATTGCAGAAGGTCATGTTAGGAAGTGTGAGAGCACAATCGGAGTGGAAGGAGGTAGAGAGATGGAGTGCGCCGTGGTAAAAACCCATCAACTGTCCCACACCCCCCCTCCCCCCTTCAAACAACCCCCCCTCCTATTTTCAGCTCAGTGCACTCTTTAGCAGAATTATTGATGGTGCTTGTGAGGTACAGAGGACCGGGATGAAGATGTCTCAATGCCTGGGCTGCAAAACAAGAGCTATGGTAAAGGGTGGGACAGCAGGAGGAACAACACATGCAGTATTTATTGCTGTGTTCAATACAAGGAAAGAGACGAAGAAAGAGAGAAAGTGATCTCAAACGCGAAGCTACATAGATGTCATCCTATACTGCTGTTACTGTATTAGGAGTGGTGGAAGAAATGTGGCAATAATATGGAATTACAAGAAAAAAAGTACTCCTGGATTCAACATTTGACTTAAGTGGAGATAATATTAACAGCAATAATATGTCAAATGTGAAAATAGTCATAATGAAGTTTTATAGTATTCCAATTATGATTGGATTATAAAGTAGATTTAGTAGTAGATTTCTATGATATTTTATTATCTGGTTATGTGTTTTATGTATGTAATGTCTAGGCTACAGCTGTCAAATAAATGTAGCAAAAAAAAAAAAAAAAAAATACATTTGCCTCCGAGCTGTAAACTCTAATATGGAAATACTCACATAAAGGACAAGCACTTTAATACACAGTTATATTTAAACTTGCATTAATTGATGCATTTGGCCTCTTGGGAGCAGCAGAAATAAGCTGTAAACACAACATAAATATATCATCACATTTTAATAAATCCTTTAGCGAACAGTTATTCATTCATAAATCCAGCACAAGCATGCATTTGGAGTGGTGAATGGCAGTCCAATATTTACTCTCTTTTTAGCTTTGTTTTGGTCTCCAACAACTCATGAGGGAAATATCTTGCTTATCTTAATATATCGTTGGTTTATCAAAGCTCTTCCATTGTAAACAGCTGCCTGCTGCAACTGAAAATGACACTGATGAGAGTAAACCAAAGCGGGTTTCAGGATGTAAATCCCCAAAATGCACTGTAAGATGTTAAATAGCTCAGTAGAGATGAGGGGAACTAGAGAGTCATGTGATAATTCTTTGTGGATTTCTCACTAAGAGGGATCCCTTTAACATGCGCGTCGTAATATGATCCATTGTGGATATAGAAATATTGATAACATCAGCTTCGAGTACAGTAGGTCCTACTTGAGGCCTGACTATCCAACCCTACAGTGTTTCAGTAATATCACATTCAATATCTGAGAGGAACAAATGGACAGGACGTAAACATTGTGCAAATTCGAGGAAGCTGGAAAGAACATTTTCTATTTTCTATTTACTATCTATTCTAGTACATCATAAGTGCTCCGGGTAGGTTTTTCACAATGGATGTTCACAGCTTAGTTCAGGTGTGAAAAGAGTTTATGAGACCGGTGGCAAATGGGTGTTTTTATTTTTTGTGCGAGGATGTCCTGTTTCCTCAGTTGCATCATGCTTACAGTACTTTACTCGCCTCCTCCTTGGAGCTCACTGCTAACTAATCTGTTTCTTCTCTCTATTCCCAGGATGTAAAGGATGTCATCAGAATGCTGCTGTTGCCACGTGTAGATAAAAAGGCAGCAGTGGAGGGATGGAGAGATGATATTTCAGTAGCACAAAATGATCTTTTTCATTATGATTCCCATTTCTCTGAGCTGTTTTGAGCTTATGTGTGTCATGCAAAGAAGAAAAGGGAGTGTATTTCCTTTCTGAGGATGTCCCTGATTGATGAATGCTCGTGATTAAACAAGGGATGTGTCCCGTTTTCTCAGTTGACAGTTAATGAAACTCACTGACGTAAGATTCATTAATAAACTCATAAACTACAGCCCGCCCTTGATGTGTATTCATAGGATGGGAAAGAAGAAAGCATGTCTCAAGGCAGACATGCAACCTGGAGTTGTGTCCCCTTTGATGAATGCCACGGCCAGAGAGAGGAATGACATCATCATCAGAAGGTGACTTTTCACAGCGTGGTCTTACTATAAAATAACTGAAGCATGTATAAACTTCCTACCTCCATTAGGAAGATTACAGAACACACAAGACAGCTTATAATAATTAACTCGCCTTGTTTCCGTGCCCCGGTTGCCTGTGCGATGATGCTCATGCACATTCCTTTTGTTTTTGTGTTATCGCTTATGACACATTCACCTATTTTCATCATTACGCTTCTGTCTGATCAATCTCTCCTATCTGCAGCCTCTTTATTTTCTTCCTCATCCTCTTTCTATTGGGAGTGTCACCCCCTCCATGCATTACAGCACGTCTCCCTGATTTCATTCATCTTATTTTGCTTTTAATGTGTTTGTGACACCCTCTAGAGGAAGATGAACGACATCACAGGAATAAACTGTTGCTGCTGATGCTGTTATTAGGATGTGTCATCCCTCTGGGTTGCACATCTTTCAGGAAGTAAACATCATTATTCTTCACAATTGTTGCTGCTCTGATATTGCATTGGGCAGCATTGGGGTATACAGATGTTATTGTATTATTGCTTCATAGGTGAATAGAAAGACACTTTATAATGTGTTGTTTTTGGCCAAATCTTCCAAATGGAGTGAAACCTTCATTCCGTCATCTTCAGTAGCACCCACGGTTTGCTGTCCTGCCACTCATTTCTTTGTGTTTATCTAGAGTTTTTCCACTGAGCTGACACCCCAGATATGAAGACTTCCTTTTAAGACTACAGTTCCTAAAATACCAAGTTGTGACACACTCTGATAAGGAGTGGGAGACATCTGTTGCAACATAAGTTAAGTGACAGCCCAGTCAAGTTTTAAGAGTAACTACAACTAGGACTACAACTGTGAAATTGAGAAAGCAACTCCATCTGTTTGATTAATAAACAGATACTATGCATCCATCCATCCATCCATCCATCCATCCATCCATTTTCTACCGCTTATCCTGTATTCAGGGTCGCGGGGGGGCTGGAGCCGATCCCAGCTGTCATTGGGCGGAGGCAGGGTACACCCTGGACAGGACGCCAGTCTATCACAGGGCCAACATGTAGAGACAGACAACCATTCACACTCACATTCACACCTACGGGCAATTTAGAGTCACCAATTTACCTATCCCCATCCTACATGTCTTTGGACTGTGGGAGGAAGCCGGAGAACCCGGAGAGAACCCACGCTTACACGGGGAGAACATGCAAACTCCACACAGAAGGAACCCGGGGCTGACCCGGGGATCGAACCCGGGACCCTCTTGCTGTGAGGCGAGAGTGCTAACCACTAAACAGATACTATGTTACATATATGTTATCATGTCTTATGGTGAAATTGCTCTGCTTTTACATACATTTTGAAGTGTTGTGAATGAAGATTGTAATGGAATCATCTTTTTCACTGCAACTCACTAGCCACATTGAGCAATCAGGAGAAGAGGAAACTTTATTTCTCCAGAAATAGGCCGACTGCTGCCTGACTCAGGTCAGTCATTGTGGTGATCCAATTCATAGCTAAGTCATGCTCGTGGTTACTCATATTTTAGCTAAATATAGAATTAGGATATACACATTCTGGTGACACATGACATTTCTGGGTTTTTAGAAGCATACTAAAGACAACTACAGAAAACAAAAGACAGGAACAAATGTGTAACTTGAAGGTCGCTAAATTTGTGGGGCATTTACTGAGATTAGTTCCAGTGCAGCGAGATGTGTGTGATCATTTGTAACTTTGGTATTTTCATCAGAACTGTCCAACTACCTCTTTTTATTCTACACTACAAAGTTGAGAGACATCAGCTGAGCGGCACGTTAAATAATAAAAATAAAACCACACTGAAGAGGAAGCTGGTTGACCACTCCTCATTGTCACACACCCAACTGCACAACTTCCTGCTTCTTGTGTGTGTGCGTGCATGTGTGTGTGTGTGTGTGTGTGGTTTTGAGAGAGAGAGAGAGAGAGAGAGAGAGAGAGAGAGAGAGAGAGAGAGGGAGGTGGATTGTGTTTAACAGTCACTCAAACGAGTGACACAAGTTCAGAGTAGCAAGTAGCCAAGAGCAAGAGGTGCCATGGAGCCGCAACAGATCAGAGAGGGATACTTGGTGAAAAAGGTAAGAATAACCAAAATAAAAAACACTATCCACTTCTTCTGTAGCGTAGAACATATTTTCTTTTTACAACGATGAAGATAAAATAACAGAATTGTTAGCTTTGGCTACTTCTTGACTGCTTCTGTGTACGTAGAGGTTTGGCTTTGTAGCGACACACATAGGTAAGGGTGTTAAAGAATGCAGAATGTAAAAATGTATAAAGGTTTTGACCCCTTTTGAGTTTTTGAACCTCACAGAGTTGACAGAGGTTAGCCATGCAGTCGTCCCCCAAACTGTGACCAAAATGAATTTCTAATCATCTTGTAAAAGTCTGAATATACAGCGGTTGTAAAGAGGAATAGGTTCCAAGTCAAACCACCACCTAGGAAGATGTGCCCTTTACTCACACTCACAACTTCACACTTCTGTTCTACAGTTGCCAACAAAAACGTTTGTGCTTCTGCCCAGAACCCAGACATTGCCCCTGACTTTAAAAAACAAGAATGCAATTATCTTCAATGAAAAAAATATGCCATGAATATACTGCAAAATCACCAAACACCCAATAAAACTATTTCCAGCTACTATAATTAACAGCAGTTGCCAGACATTGTTTCCGCACAATTAACTTTTTTGATTAGATTGAGAAGTGAGTTTCCACAGACCTAACATGTATAAACAGTATTTTCATTGTGTTTCATTGTTTTGTATTGAGTTATATTTGGTATTACAACACTTAATTCTCCTGCATGTTCTTTTAATTTTTCCCCCTATATTTTCAAGCACTTTGTAAACTCTGGGTCGATGTGGACGACTATTACAAAATCATTATTGGTGCTTCTGCTATTTGATGATGATTAACATATCATGACTGAAGTGTTTGGTGTTATGAATAATCTGTGATGACACTGTGAATGCTATAAATGGCTACAGCTGTGCATAATGGACATGCCTAAATATGGCTAGGGCGTTGTCAGATACATCATGGACAGAATGGCGGAACAGACGGACAGGTAATATGCAAACAGCTAATGAAAATGCATATATATGTACTTGTGACCAGTTTTGTTGAAATGTTAAAATTTCTCCAAAGCATCACGGAAATTCCTTTCAAACTAAAATTGTATCACCTGAACAAAACGTTCCACTCTCCTGACGATGAGTAACAGACATGAGTGCCTTAAGTGATAATCGCAAAATACTTGTGTGTTTTCTGTAACAACCACATCCTCGACACAATGCTTTCACACTATTGCTCAAGGGTGGCTGTCGTCAACTGTCTCACTGATCCTCAGGGGACGGTGCTGAACTCCTGGAGTGCAGTGTGGGTGGTGCTGTCAGAAGATGGTGTGGAATTCTACAAAAAGAAAACAGACCGGTCACCGAAAGGAATGATCCCACTAAAGGGATCCACGCTCACCAGTCCATGCCAGGATTTTAGCAAGAGGACGGTATGAAAATGTCAAGTATAGCTTTAGAAAAACATGAACCAACATTGAAGGAGTAGACATGTGTGTTATACCAGATTAGTTACAAGGCTCAAGACAACAGTCAATGTTTAAGTTTAACACTCAAGTTGAAGATTGAATGAATCCATTAATTATCCACTAACTGCTGACTATTAATGCTCCATTTAGCTGGTTTTCAAGATTACCACTGACAAGAAGCAGGGCCACTTCTTCCAAGCATCACATGTGGAGGAGAGAGAGTTTTGGGTCAAGGACATCAAGAGAGCCATTACCTGCCTAGAGGGGGGGAGAAAGTTTGCCAGGAAGTCCACGAGACGCTCCATTCGCCTGCCTGACAAAATCAACCTGACGTAAGTGTCAACACTTCTTGTGGAAAACGTCATTAGAACAGACGAATACATTGATTTATCAGTCCTTACTCCTATGTAAGGTTACTTTTGTTACACATCCTCATCCATTGTGGCAGAACCTGGTTTATTGACTAGTTTATTCAAAGAATGCATGCATGGGCAAGAAACAGAGGTGAATGAACGCTGATGTTTCTTCAATAGTGTGTTTCACTTTTAAAGTTGCAAGAGAAAAAGCTTTGAGGGTGAACTAATCAGAAAGGAATGGGTTTGTTTCAGTTCCCCAAATGAAATGAAAGGAGAGGATATGCTGAAGTATTAAAAATAGCATCCGAAACCAGTTCACACAAAGTTAAAGTGTTGATCGTGAACAGGGCTTTTTTCCTGTAATTGCACAAACTAATGTCGGTAAAGATCTGATTCTTGGCCTTGGACTCATGTTAGCATTATTGGCAGTTAGCTGGTTAGCTGGATCACTTGTGATGATAATGCTTTTGTGCTTTTGGTTTTGGAAACACAAAAAAACAATCCAGAGTTTTTGTTGACCACTGTTTTGTGTGAAGAGTGTCATTGCTGGCTTAAGTCTAGCAGGAAACTGCTTGTGCTAAGTGACAGAATGACAGCATGGCGAGACATGTTAACAGTGTCTACACTGTGTTTATTCTCAGTGAATTGTACACACTGATGAAAGACCAAGACCATGGAGTAAAAGAGTTAAAACTGGAGCAGGAGAACCGGACCTTCAACCATTGCTTCACTGGTACTGTAGTCCTTGTTTTTATTAGTTACAAATGTGGAAGAAGTTGACATTTTTTTACTTTTTAATGCTCTCGTCATTTTTTTGCTCCTTCATAATCTTTGCGCAGGTGCGACAGTGGTGGATTGGCTGATTTCAAAGGAGAAAGCGAGAAATAGGCCCGAGGCCCTCATGATAGCGACGGGGCTCTTGAACGAGGGTTTCGTCCAGCCGGCCGGTGACCTCTCCAAGGAGGGAGCAGAAAGTGGAGAGCAAACGGCCTTCTTAGATCAGACTCTTGCTCTTTATTACTTTGTAAGTTCGAGAAGGTTACCATTGAATGATGAAGAAACGTGATTTGTGTGCATCAATGTGTGACGGGAGTGTACTGGGCTGTGCTCTGTGGCAGGCGGACAGTGGGTTCTTCTGCGAAGGCTACTCCAGCGATGAGGAAGTGCTCCTGAAAGACGAATTCAGAGGAAACATCATAAAACAGGGCTGTTTACTGAAACAGGTGAGTCAGCCAAAGCATCAGGGTGTTTGTGTCATGATGTTAATTTACACTGTATTTAAAGAGGAAGGCTAACTTGATGAGGAGTGGGTTTCTTTGTTGCCATACCCACAGGGAGAGGAAAATACCCTGCGGTGGAAAGTGAATATGTTTTGTTCATGATTTGACAACTAATTTGTCTCATTCACTGAAAGAGGAAGTGTCCTTCATATATTCTTGACAGGGCGCCATGTTTGATGGTTAGCAATGTGCAGCACATCAGATGAAGCAAGTTGTGTTATTTTACCACAGGGACATAAGAGAAAAAACTGGAAGGTGCGAAAGTTCATCCTCAGAGACGACCCTGCTTATATGCATTATTATGATCCTTCAAAGGTAAATATACTGACTTGCACAATCCAAAATATGAAGGAATAAATAATAGGAGTCTCTTTTACTCAAATCCTGTTTTTTGATCCTACTTTCTGTTTTCTTTTCGTGTCAGGGTGACGATCCTCTGGGCTCCATCCATCTCCGTGGGTCTGTAGTTACAGCTGTGGAGTTTGTGCCTGATGGTGAGTGGGTGGGCCGCGGTCACATGGCATTCTCTGTTGCGAAATATAACTGTTGTTTACCGTCCGTGGCTTCTCATCCCTTTCAACTCCTTTTCCCTCATCTTTTCAGCCAAAAAGTACGACATTGACGGCAACCTCTTTGAGATCATCACCTCAGATGAGACTCACTACTTCCTCCAAGCTGCTACGATGGAGGAAAGAAAGAGCTGGATCAAAGCAATACAGGAAGTGTCGCAAACTGGAAAATAACGGGAGCAGTGTGACAGCCACAGTGGAACCAATTGCTTGTGAAATTCCATCTTCAAACTGCCTTTAATCTCATTATACAGTATTACTGTATTGTTATCACATTCTAATTCTGTGTCGTTGTAGAGTAACTGGCACTCCTCTATAATATCAAACTAATGTTTTGTATATGAATATGTAACTCATTCAAGATAAATTAAGGTTTTATCTCAATGTAGCAGTGTATCTTTTTATCACCATTGCCTTATTGCAATTTTCTATGCAGACGATGTCACAATAGTGCGCTGTGTGGCAATATCTTTGTCTAGTCGCTAGAACCTTTCAGCTCAGTCATAACAAGGCCATGAGGAGTAATATATTGGGGACATCAATAAGGTGATTTTATAGTAATTACACATTTAATAACCTTGAAATATTTTACTAATTTTAAATATTTTGGGAGTGTGAGGATTTATTTTCTATAAGCAAATAGAGAGTTTACTAGGAAGAACAGCTGAATAGAAATACAAACAGAAGTAAATATCCATCAATAATAAAATGGAAATAACAGGTTGATACCAGTCTAATCTGCTAAAAATAATCTTGTTATTTCGGGCTAAAAGTATATCAATAAATTGTGGTAATATCTCCATTTAAAATCACATTAGAGTTGGAGGTAATGGGGTTACTACTACTGCTACTACTACTACTACTACTACTACTACTACTACTACTACTACTACTACTACTACTACTACTATAATAATAATAATAATAATAATAATAATAATAATAATACTCATACTATGTGATGCCTTAGGAGTGACACTGTTCTATCTTTTCATGTTCCCAAGAAGACAAGTAATGTTATCTAAAAAGACATTACATTGTTTAACCCTTGTCTTTGTAAATGCTTGGTATATAATATGCTGTATGCTGATCTTAATTTGCTAACTAACCAGAAAAGTAGGCTAATGTTACTACATTTGTCAAAGAAGACATTATAGTAGCTATTTTACAAGAGGGCAGAAAGTCAGGAAAAACATGCTGTTTGAATACAAAAGGCAGAATGGAAAGAGTGGTTACAAGCTCTGTTTTACGTTTGAGGTTAACTATTCTGCCCAACGTTTGTGTGTTGTGTTTTTTTCTGATTTCCTGCTTGTGCACTTGTCTTTCAAAAGTTTGAGATAGTTTGAGCTATCATACAAGCACATTCAGTTCCTCCGTGTGAACTCATATTCCGCTTTCACACTTCAGTGTCACTTGTGGCTTACAGGCCTGCTGCAGCTGTGAGAGAATTTATCTGTGCTGAAAATGACTGGCTTGAGTCGCAGAATGACTCCATGAAAGAAAAACAACTTCTCTTATAGCTTTTCAAGATATTTATGGGATAATGTCAAGTTTCTTGCAACTTGGGTCTCATAGTTTTAAGCCTGTTTGGCCATCATTTATATTAGTAGTAATACTTATATACTTCATACCAATGACTCGGACAACATTTTTTTTGTCCGATATTTTTTGGCATTTCTGCTTTTTTCTTAGTGAAGGATTAGAGAGAGAGAGTGGGCAGCATACAACACAGGGTCCAGGTTGGGATTGACCCCAGGCCTCTGCAGTAAAGTCTCAGACTTACACTCTACCAAGTGAACATTTCCTACTCAGTTTACAGGTTCAACTTTGACCTTGCTTACTTACCATAGTTGTTTTCCTGTGGAATGAATTGCCCCTTGATCTGTATCATCTTGTTTATGAAATGTTATCATCTTTTACCAAAAAATGGTTTTCCTCCATCAAGGCATACTGAATGACATTACATCTCATCATCTACATTACATTTATTTTGCTAACGCTTTTTATCCTTAGACGAAGTGCAATCATTCTTGCAACATTGTCAACCGCTCTTCAGCACAGCACAACGGGTACCATGTAACCCTGTGAAAACTCTGGTGCTTCTTTATACATTGTTTTCAGTATATCTGTACTGTTAGAGGAGTAAGCATAATAAGCTGTCTTCAGTTGCTGCCTGTTTTGCCATTTGGACACAGGAGGGCGCTATATATCAACCTAACCTCCCTGTGACGTTAGTCATTGAAAAGTTGAAACAAGCTTTCAATTGTTATTGGTCAATTTACTATAATTGAAAAATACATGGAGAAAAGTACATCATCAACATTCAGCCCACGTTCACCCACACATAGCCTCAGAACTTGATGTACCTTAATGGAAAAAAAAAAAAAAGAAATTCATGCTTCTACGAATTATATTTGAAAGATGGAAACTACCATTTAATAAAGCTTCAGTAAAGTTGTTACTATGTATGACGCAATTATGTTGCTACCAATCACTATATATCACATAGTATTAGACCCTAAGAGGTTAATACAGGACCATTTAATGAACAATTTAACAGCGTTGTGCACACACGAACTGATGAATAATGTGAGGCCTAAACAGCTATTGAGTGAAATCAGCTATCAGTGTCGTTTGACGTACGTGGCCCAATAAGAGGTTGTTCATGCATGTTCGTGCACACTGTTGTAATATGGCTGCTGTGCACAGTTAATAGACCTGTAGCTCATTGCAATGCTCTCCACATAAATCCGATGAGTTAGATTCAGCGAGGAGCTGTGAACGGATCAAAAACCCAAAGAATGTTACAGCATGTAACCTCTGTTGAAAACGTTCCCTTCTGTTCCAATAGACACAAACAGGGATGTGGGAAGATAATAAACACATAATTCAATAGAGACATCTTCAAGGAACAGTCGGCATGCAGTGGTAGTGGCAGATCAAAGCGGAGCACCAAGACACAGCACCTTCGCTGTGTGAAACACTGATCCTGGAGAAGAAGAAAGGGAGTTACTATTCTAACGTACAGGCAGTTCAACAAATTATATTGAATCAAAAAGTGACTATTGATTTCTGACACAATTTGATCAGATAAAGGAGAATGCATCGTTCATATTAATGGACAATCTGACAATGGGCAGGAACCTCTGCAATTCAAGTTGATGAAAACTATGTGGAAATGAAATACAGCTAAATATGTCTTATCATAAAATTGCATGTGTGCAAATTAATTGAATGCATTTTCTTAAGCCCCATCTCTGCTAAGAAACAAAGTTTACTATGACAGATGGAGAAAGCGCTGGAACTAGAAATTAAAACAATATTGTAAATTAACAACTAGAAACAGAAAAAATCCTCAAATCCTGTCCAAGCTGATGTTTTGGCATGCTTATTTTTTTCTTTTTTGGCACTTAAAACGTTATCCAAAAATCAGAGGGGAGCATATTTTAATGTCATTTTGCAATTTGTGAAAAATTCGTTTTTCAAAAACCTTGTCCAGATTGCTATGTTTCCATGTTTGTAACTGTCATATTTATTTAATTTGAGGCTGACCACACAGTTATATATCTCTGCTTCTACTTTCAGTTCACTACACAATTTTAAAATGGCAATCTATCTCAATGCCCTATTAACATATCCTGATCTTTGCTTAACTGGTACCACTTGCTGTATAACTGTTGATAATGCCACTGTATAATTAATGGTAATTTATTTTACCCTGCTGGCACAAAGCAGAGTTATTTTTCAAAACAGTCCATCTATTAAGCCACAAGTCTGACTGGAATATAGAGAACTGCACCATTTTTATATTCTACTACTGCCAATTACACTTAATTGGAGGGCACTTTTCTATTGTTCAGTGTAAAAAAAAAATACAAGCATTTTAAATTTTTTCTAAACTTGATTTATTTGGATCACAATCACCACGTACATACAGGTTCATCTGCCTGCTGACAGATTGCAGTTCACTTTCTGTCCAGGTGGACTACTTCAAAGCTCCACAGAATAAAAACCCCTGTCTTCCATCAACAGACACATGCTATGTCTGCGGATTGGCCCTGTCAGCTAATAACAGCATTTAAAATGAGTACTTCAAAGGTCCCGATGCTTGACTCCTCAGACAATGCACCGAAATAACTTGTTTTTGTTCCACATGGAAATATATATTCAGGGTACTTCATGATTTATTAAATGAAAAAAAGGTCATATACATACAAAAATTGTTTCAATTCCATAGGATGAGACAGTACCTTGTCTTTGATGAAACACAAGCCACAAAGGGAAGTACAAAGACTTTTGTTGGATGTAGGTTGAAATCCTCAGCAGGGATGGAGGCCCCGCTGAAGAGCCATCACCGAATGATGTGATGAGTATGAAAAGAATACAAATCATACATGGTTCATGATCTGTGGTGAAAAGCCCGCTAAATCTCTGTAGAGCTGCAGAAAATTGTGTTCATATTGTGGGTTACACATTGCCAGCGTAATTTTTTCATGAAGTTGCAAGCCGGCGGTAAAAAGCAGGGCGGTTTTGCACACACTCCCGGAAAAATCAGTGGGAGACTTGAGGGAAGTATGCCCTCCTGAGCGACTGGAGCAGCTCTTAAAAAGATGCCTCAGGTGTATTGAAGTGTGGTTATATGATGTACTTAAGAGGTATAGTCAGTGACAGGAATACTAACAGACAAAGGAATGTACTGCTGTGAATAGTGTTGAATAGTGAATAGCTGCTAAATGTATATTAACCACCTGAGAGCAGGGCTCAAGAAAATGTTCTATATTTAGAATATCTTCAACAATTCTGTCACACTGAAAGGTAGATAAAGTGAGAGTGAAACATATAAGTATGTTACAGACTGTATATTTGAAGTCATTGGTTTGTGAACTGGAGTTTGACATTTTGCCCGTCGCCATCTTTGATCGGTAGTCGTCGTGAAAAATGCCTTTTAACCCCTTTGATGGCCTGTTAGGACCCTTATAGTTTTTTTCTATATACATATTCTATATAATATTCTGAGAAAAAGAAGCAAAAATATTTTTATGTTTTTATAATTATAATCATTTGCGACTTTATAATCTCATAAATGTATGACTTTTTCTCATAAATTTGCTTTTTTCTTAGAACATTGCCCCCCTCTCTTGGCTCTGTTTTCTTTTGTGGACCTAATACGCCATCGTACATCCTCATATTGTACATAAATATATATCAAAGAAAATTACAGAAAAAATTCTATCAAAATATAAAATAGTTTTTCTTCCTGTAAAACCAAATATGACGCTTGCATAGATCCGCTAGTACAAACCAATTTCAGCAAATAATATAACATCCATCAATGAATCTGAAACTTTTAGCGGTGCAGACCACGAGAAGGTTGTGGGATTATCCTTTCAATGATCAAATCAAATTCCTCCCAATGTTACATCCTGCCTGCCTATTGTGTTTCACTCAAGAATACTTCATATGGAAGATAGATACACTGGAAATGCTGTTTCAGCTTGTCGACAGGGCATTAGGCATGCCAAAAGTATAACCTGCGTTAGCAATAACTGTCTGGACAGGAACAGGAACAGCATTGAGCCATTTCTTGGATATGAATGGATTCTTTCAAAGACTGACTTCCTGCCACATATAACATGCTGCATTTCCCTAAAGGCTGGGTCCAATAACTGGTAATGTAAGGAGCCTGATAGCTTTGTCAAACCTCACTGCGTGGTTCGCTCCACACATTTCACTCCCTCATTCCGTATACAGATACATCCATAAATTGCTCATATTCTGTGCCTCCTTCTCAATAATGATAATTTGGTGTCGACTATCTGGACTCTACTTTTTAATAACTACAGTCAGAGTCATAACCATTGGGAAACAACGTTCACCACGTACCTTGTCACCAATTCTGTTCATGATTTCCACAGAGCCTCAGCAATAGTCATTGGAAATTGCTTTTACAATGCTAAAAAACCCTTTCCTGACAATCTGTCATTTGCAATGTTTTCCATTTACCTGGTGGCACACACTACCTACGCCACTGTTTCGCACTCTCCATTGTAATTATTCCAATTTTAGTTATAAATAATCATATTCAATGGTTTGGTTGCTCATAGAGCTGCAGCCCAGCCTCCCAACTTCCCTTCTATCACTTCCGACCTCTCCATTACCTAAACCCAAGTACCCACATTGCAAATCTTAATGTATAAAAACTCCCTTTGAATTTGAAACCAGTTCAGAAGACACTTCAGTCACTTTTTCACTGCTAACACTCAACCACTATTTCACATCATCACAAATAGATTGTGTTAGTTATTGTGTGGAAGCATGTTTTATATTTCTTTTCTGACTTATTTATTAATACCAATTTTACTACATGTGATACAACAATTATATCCATAGGTCACACCATTTTAGATTCTTTCAGGTTCAGAGCTTGCCTAAAAAGCATTTTCCATCCTTCCCTTGTACTCCACCAGTCAATCCAGTGCACCAACATTTGGATCTTAACCTGTATGGGAGGGGCCTAATCTACAGGGTACATACAAACATTAAGGTCTTTACGTGGACCAACAGGGGTTAGGTTGGGGTTAAAACCTTGTTAGCAGCTTGGCAAGAAGACATTAGGGAAGATATATGGAAAGATATTAGAGAATGCATCCATACCACATACCCTGTTGTATAAGACATGGATTAATAATTTGTTTAAAGTCCTTTACCTGCATTTTCCAAATAGACTAGATAAATATTCACTACAGTAAGTACCAAATGTGTCATGGGTTTTCGTTGGTAGAAAGTTTAGCCTTAGTTTGTTGTGGCAAAGAAAGGGAAGGTTATCTATCTCTTAGAATATTGTTATTGCAATATCATCTCTCTTTGCCTGCCATTTCATTCTTCTCAGTTGGAAATAATTAAATAAATAAATAACAATAATAAATCTGAAGAGAGGATGATTTCTCTGAAATTATAAAAAGACAGGTATGTAGTTTGTGGGTCCCAGTAAAAGTACTATACAACTTGATTTCCTTTTTGTAACATATTTTGCTTGAATCAAGCCCTTTCTTGTAAAACTTGTGGTAACTCAATGCCTGTACCAAAAATAAAATACCACGTTACTGAGGAAGGTCTGTCCAGAGTTTTCTTACTCCAAACTCTTCAAATGCTAAAGGGGGCCTTGAGCAATGCTATAAGTCGGTTGTCTTATACCATTGCTCAAGGCCCCCTTTAGCGTCTGTATGAGACCCACAAGGCTTTCAAGTAATTGCGATGTAAATCCACTATAGTCATTACTACACACTCAGAGAAAACTTTCCAGGAGTTTGTTGATGGGCTGGAAAGACTGAAAAAACTCACAAAGGCTCGATGGCAAGGCTAGTGGATGGATCTCAATTTGACGAGTTGGGAATAATGTGTTGAACGTTCATAGTCTTTCTTTTTCTCTCTCCTAATTTATCTAAATGTTCCATTTTCAGTCTATTTAGAAAAGGATGTTTATGTCTGTTGTTGTTAAATTTACTTCTATGATGTATGTATGTTGACCATGGGGTTGGAATGAAGGGGGCTTCAGAAGGGTGATCTGCAACTTTGAACCTTCTGAACAGGAAAAGCAAAATACAGCTCAAAGTAAACCTTGGAGCGAATCATAGTGTTTCATTAAACAAATCATGGTGAGAAAAGCCTTTCCTTGCTAATTTCAACTCGATATTTACAATTTTATGAGCAAATTCTACAAAACAAAGACGTTTTTTTGTTAGTTCTAATTACCAAAAATGTTATGAACAAATGATGACTCAGTAGTTTTCAGTAACTAAAACTACCTGGTTAAGTTACAGGAAAGTTACCTTTATTGTCTCTAACTCCAAGTCTATGTTCACCTTTGTCAGCTGATAGAGGATGGTCATTATTGTAAAAGGTTGCTTGTCAAGACTATTTTTCTGAGTAGCGCAGTCTCTCTCTGCAGTAATCCACTTTGGGCTGTAATCTTTCACTGTCCAAAAAAACAAGAAAAAGAACAAGAAATTGGACAAAAGGTCAGAGGACGCTTGAAATGATTCCCACAATTTGTTATTTGGAAGGTCGAGCTGCGGGAGGTATTTACTTCCCACACAGGATGAAATCATCCCATTTCACCTCAGTTTGGTCTTAGCTTCATTGAACAGAACAAATGATACTATGCAGTGAAAATGATCATATCTGATTCTGAATTTAAACAAAAAGTTCCATCCATTACAATGTTAATTTATTATCTGCACAGGAGTAAAAAGGAAGTTTGATTGATGTATTTGACATCTGTATTAAGGTGGACGTCTGCTATACAATAATTTTATTACAAATATAATACAACTTCCGTATCAATGTTTAGATTCAGTCAGATTGATTATCAAAATGTACAGTAACACATTGTGTGGTAACATGGCATTGTTTCTGACTATTCATTTGAGTTACACAGATATTTAAACCGCTCTTGGCAGCTCTCCAGTGTGCAGTTTTAACAAAGCACAGACATGACTGTAATCCTCCCCCCTCCCCCCCCAAAAAATACTTTTCTCCCAACGTTCTTCTCATCCCTGAGGGGAAGGAGAAGCTATTTCTGAAGCCAGCAAACCAGAACATTTAATTCTCTTACTCTCCTCTCCATGACACCAGAGAGGCTCATTGGATTTGTGTCCAGGTTCAATAAATGACCAGTGAAATGCAGAGTAAAGAAACAAATGTCCACAAACAAGCCTGTTCTTTTATTTTAGTTAATAAGAAATTTTCTTTATCTATATAGCCAGAATGTGAATTACAGTCACAGTGCCTCCATGTTTGACAATGACAACGACTGAAGGATGTGATTTCCAAGAGTCTACAGCCCTGCTGCTACCTGACGCTGGTGAGTTTGTTATTGATGGAAGGTCTTGGCAGGGAGTTGATAGATGATGGGAATTGTACACATGGCCAGCTTTGTTTACCTGTCCTTCTACTCTCACTCAACAGCCTTTCATCACTTAAGCCACGCTAACAGCAACGCAGTCGGAAGGCTAGTTTGAAAGCAATTGCGTGCCTGGCGGAAATGCTCCGACTGATGTGATGCTGCTTTAAGGATTAGAATGACGTGTGTCGTACTTAATTATGTCCTGTGCTGCTTGAATTTCTCATGTGGCTTGGTTACGTTGTCACATTGCACCGTGAGAGCCAAAGGACTGAAGCATTAATAGCAAAACGCCTTGTTGAGTCGGGCCCAGCCGTAAGGTACCTTATGATTCATTCTAAACATGTTTTAGATTGAAGCTTTTTATCAGTTTTGTCAAAGGCAAAACCAGCACACCATACTCAGCAGGTCATCCTGTTGCCATGCCCCTGTAACTTGTCTTTGTGGGTCATGTGAAGGCTGGGTAGGTCTTTATTCAATCAATAAAAACAAAATCAGCAAATGTATATGTCCATAGCTGGTCGATCCTAGGCCACGATTGGTTATAAAGTGTTATAAGAATTTTGTGATGACTACACAGACAAGGACTAAGTGACGATGACTACTGTTATAAGAATTTTGTATAACCTTGTGTCTTAGGTATGAATAACCTCATGTCTTAGGTATGCCTAATTGTTGTCAGGGACCTTGTGCACATGATGTCTTGGTCTCCACGAAGGTTAATTGTCAATGACCCATCTCTCCTGAACCCTTTAAAAAGACTCAAGTCACAGCACTGATTTGAGCACTTTCTCTGTAGCATCCTCATACGTGATTGCATTCTAACTGCTCCTCTTGTACAAAATTAAAGTCAGACGTCGACTTTACTTCTGTCTCTGATCTCCTCCTTGGGTGAATTTGTTTGTTTACGGACAAATTCTTTTAAGATAAAGCATTTTCTATTTACCATAACTTATTGCACACTAAAAATGTATGCTTAGACTAAAGCAACAACACCTTAACTTTGCACTCGGTTCCATTTCTACAACACAACTTCTTAGAAAGCACACACTGTTTCTTACCTTACCCACATATTCAAAAATAAATTCTGACACCACTTTTATGCAAAGTGCAAAACACAGACACGAACTGAACAGCCATCAGTCGAAGCCATAGAACTGCAAACAGATCTCAAGTAAACTCTGCTTTTTTTGTGAGAACTATGCAAACAATGAGGCAGTTGGAGCGAGAGGAGGAGAAAGGGGATGAGGACAACGACAAAGAACGGGACAAGGGATGACATTGATGTGGACTAGGTGATTCCCTAAGGCGGGATCCAAAACTCTCCACCATCCACCATCCAGGTTGTGATTGTGTAGAATTTTGACATAGGAGTGAGATGTTAACCGACAAGCATTTTGACACAATGAGCCAAATTCCAGTGCATTCAAATGCAAAAAAGGAGATGAATAATTGGAGTGGTCTTTGTAAGGAAAACACTAAAACCGTAGACAAATGAACAGTGCTGAATTTAAGCTGTTAAAGGAACTATATTGATCAAGCTGTTCTCGAGTGACTCATTATTCACGATCAGCCAATGATTTGCTTTCACAGGATGTCTCTTGCCTGCAAAGCTGTAGGCCATGTAAGAGTGGGAAGTGCACAAACATCGCATTAAACTGTTATCTAAGACACGTGGACGTCTTAAAGTATAAAATGCATTAGTCCGCTGAACGAGCTTGCTCCTGGCAAGACCTTCACACCTGTTGATCTAAAGAGAAGATTCTCTTTGCTTCTGAAATGGAGGAGTATCGAGCAGAATCCAAATACAGTGAGACTTATCTGTCTACACTAGGCAATGCTGCACACACATGGATACATTTGTAAACTTATAATAAGTCATATTTTCCTCTATTTTATCTGAGGTTTCACACAGCTTACGCACATACACATTTTAAAGTTTGCATGTTAAATGAAGTGACATAATATATTATGTCAATAGGTTAGATAGTTAGGACATTTCCATTTCTCTCAACTCTTCCTGTTAAATGAAGAGGTTGTTGTTTGCTTTCCTGTTGCGAGTCAGATGAGAAGATCAATGCACTAGATTTACTCCAAACAATCCCCGTTGTGTCTTTAAATCACCAAATTTGCTAATTAAGAGCTATGACAAGGTAATGGTGCGACACTATATGCCGTAGAGAAACTGGGTGTTTTGGAACATATTAAACATATAGATTGAGGGCAGAGGAGTGAATTATGCTGCAGGTGGTTGGAGAAGTCCATATGGGTATTTCTGTGTTGACAAGATTTTTCCAGTACAGTTTATTTACTTCCACTTAAACACAAAAATAGAAAGGCTTTGGGAAAATGTTTTGTTGTTGTTTGACAATCGCAGGTTTTTACAACAGCCAAAAACAGAAGGACAAGTAGAATCACGGTACGGTTATCAATAACGGTAAATACAAAAAAATGTTCAGCATTTTGCATAGAGGTGTTTTCATAATAATTACGCTAGAATTAACAATAGACTCAATACTGACAGACGAGAAAACCATTTTGCGGTCTGTGGAACTCAGACCACATCCCCGCTGTTTTCACTGATGAAATGAATACAGAATGGAGGAAATCCTATGAGTTTAATCATGCAGTGGATAAAAGGTTGATCCTGATATCATTGCCAGTCAGGTGTGCTCCTTCATGGCAGTTTCGCAGTTCTGCAAATTGATTTTTGCCAGCAACGAAATCCCTGGGGACTTTTGAAAAGAAAATATCCGATATTCATGTCAGATTGTCTCAGAAAAAAACATTTTCATCATCTGTGTATTTCAGTGTTCTTCTTACAATATACAGTTTTCATGATCTTGTTTTTCCTTTTTCTTTAGCCTGTTACTTGTTTTATTTTGAAAGTACACTTTACATGTGTCCACTTGAGTGAGTTTCTCCACCTTTTTTTATTGTGTCTCTGCCCTGATCAGTTTTACCTGTCCCTCATGAGTCCTGCACTCACTTCACCTCCCGCTCACCTGTTAGTTTTGCCTTGCTGTAAGGTGTTTTCAATTTCATGCTCGAGGCATAAAAATTGTAGTCCATAAACCAATGGGTGACATCACAATGACTACGTCCACTGCTTATATACAGTCTATGATCTGCCTACCCATTGAATCAGTAAGCTTTTTTGTGCTTTTCAAATATTATCACTGAATCTGCCAAGTTCTGCATTCTGCATTTGGGTCTTTCCTAACCGTCCTGCTCCCTGCACCGTGACAGTATTAATTAATTCCCTTCATTCAGAGATCCCACCCCCATGACAACCATAAATGAACCCAACTAGTCCTGCATGGTTGCAGTTAATAGCATGCAACCTGTATGTCAGAAGAAAACACACCTGCACATACTGGCACTTCACCCACAGGGAACAAAGCACAGAGACTAATGTGGGCAATAAGCAAGGACCCTGATAATGGCAAACATTTCCCAGCTTCAAACAGCCTGTAAGAGAATTAGCATAAGGGGCGACAAAGCTGTTGATATACTAAACAATAACATATGAACTAAATCAGGAGAAGTATGGCTAAACTAATTGCAAAACAGTATGAGTGACGCACATTGCAGAATGAGGTCAATAGGAAAAAAGGTCAGCTGCTGCTTGTTCAATGGTGTACGAGAATCAGAATGGGACTAATCTTCTTAACCCACCGCTGCGTTTACATAAAGCTTTTATACGTCACCTGGTCATTATTGCAGATGTGCTGTGATTTAACCGTTCACAATAGCAGGAGGTGGGAGATAACTAAAGTATTGTACATTTTCCACATCCTGTTTTAAGGTCCTGCTCAATAATGACCAGAGTAAACACACGCCACAGATCCCACCTCCCCCCTCACGCATGTTACAATATCACAGGCACACGCCTCAAGCTAGGCATACGCTAAATGACGTTAGCAGTTGCTATCTATGAGTAAGTTAGCCAGCCTACCTCTGTGTAGCGTGTACTCCATGACGATTATCGATGAGAGAAGACACGGGCGCGTTCACAGGAATCTGGTGCACACACACTGACCAGCACTCGATGGGAGGAGCTCGATGGTAGAGGGGGAGGGGCGTGGGTGTTGGAAACATTCCAATTTTGACTGAGTCAACTCGATCTGCCAGACTTGCCGACTGCGTTATTTAGCCTATGTATAATTTGCACACACACACACACACACACACACACACACACACACACTCTAATACATTTTTAAATTTTTCTTGCTTTACCAGGTGAGGTTAATGACTTAATCAGGTGTGTAATATAGTCTATGCCTGCATTCTTCTGATTTTATGTGTTTTATGAACCATCTTAAATTAATTTTGTTAATGTTTCTGTGTAAATTTAATGTGACAGGCTAAACACCCATGTGCAGTCCCCTTTGTTTACCTTGTCTGTATTTCTGCACACTATACCTGAGGGAATTACCCACGATTCATAGTGTTGTGACATTAAACCACAGGGTTACCAGGGAAACCCTGGAGGAATAATAATAATTAAAAAAAAATTAGGTCAACACAGAGTGCATGGGTGTTCAGACTGCTTTACACCAAAACTTTAAGGGTTTAAAATGTTGAATATGTAATTTTTTGATGAAACAGTTGAGATCAGAGGAATGTTCTGTAATACATTATTCATCACCCATTTCTTTGCATTTGCTTATTGAAGCTATTTTGACTAAATCAAATACATAGATTATTATTAAAGTGGGAGGCGAGAAGACGTTCAAATCAAGCCCCACAATTTCAAGCCTCTGCAGCCTCTCACATCCAACCATTAACCAGCTGATGTCAGTTTAGTCACTGAGGGTTCAGGGCTCAAGGCCTTAGACATCCACACTGTGATACTTTAACACATTTAAATATGAACCTTTTGGGATGTTGAATGCATTTTTGCAGCGACTCGTATCAGATATTCCCAAAGAGGTTTATAACAAAAAGAAGCAGACATGAATGTGCTGCTTTAATTCAGCAGCAGACGCATATGTACAATTCATGAGCTGTCCACGTTGGTTTCAGGATTTCAAATTAAAAAAGATATAATCATCAGTGCACAAAGTAAGCCTAAGAAACCCTTGCATAGCGATTCTTGAGAAATTAAACCAAATCTTGAAGTCTTTTCAACCTTTTCAACTACTTATCATCCACTGTGAATTTCTAATGTATCCCCAAGAAAGATTAATATTGATAGACAATGTGTATTAACAGGAATCCCATGTGGTTTTTGGATTTTAAAAGATTTGTGCTTGCGTTCCAGTTGTCCAACAATCCTTCTGCTCCTGATTTTCTTAAACTTTAATGACAATTGGTAATTACATACATGAAATTTGACCTTTGCATTTAGCGATGGCAACAATCCTGAATCTAAACTAACAGTAAAATAAATAAAAGCAGCTTTTCTTTCCAGGGTCTTGGTTTTTAATGCAATAAGCACACATATAGTCCATTCATTTACAAATAAAGCATGCAGTGTATTGATTCTTTTCACATACAAATAATCAAGAAAAAAATATATTATATAATATTTTTCAAAAGACATTGAAATATGCCTTTTTCTGTTCACCACTTCTTAAGATGAACCTTCCCAATGCTTAACATTCCACAAAACAACTGTGAAATCCTGAATGTAAAAACAATCACACAACTTAAACTTAAAATACCAAAGATACATAGTTAAAGAAAGGATTTCTTTAGTACATAAATGTGTGTTTGCTGTGACTGATGCCACAGGGTTCGACAAAGCATCCGTATGTGGTGAGTTGTAATGTGAAGGTGTTTTTAATGGCAGTAGTTGCTGTTTTTACAAATCCTACAAGATATCTTAGTCACATGCAACAACACTTCACAGTAACACAGCGTACGGTCACAGTGTGCACGACAATTACATGTACGTACTGTTGACGGACAACGACTGAGCCACATTGCTCCATTAATGGATGTACCATTCAAAATGTCAAACACATTAAACACGATAGGAATGTTCCCTGTCAAAGACTCCACTGTCGATTGTTTCTGCACATCAACAGCACACATCTAAACGACTATATCAAAGGCTTTCTTCTCTTCACCTCAAGTGAATGCACTCGATCTCCTCGGTTACAGGCATGGAGGAGGTCCTGATCTCCATCTCGTCCACAGTCTTACTGGGAGCGTACTTTGACCTCCAGCGCATCAGCACAATCTTCTTCAGGTACTTCACCGTGTTGTTCTTGACGCTGACGAAACAGAAGGTGTTGATGATGCTGTTGCTCATGGCGATGCACTCGATGATGTAGAAGGCCACCAGCGAGTTCTTCTGGCGGGAGATGAGCGTTGGGTGGAAGTCGCGTAGGATGGCGAAGCCGTAGTATGGCACCCAGCACAGGATGTACGCCGTCAGGATCCCGATCAGGACCATCACTGTCTTGCGGCGGCAGCGCAGCCTCTTCCTGATCTGCTCCGTCTGGAAGCCTGGCACGTTCTTGAACCAGAGCTCGCGGGAGATCCGGGCATAACACATGGCCATGACGATCACGGGGCCAACGAACTCCACGGCAAAGACGAACAGGAAGTAGGAGCGGTAGTAGGCCTGCTGGTCCACGGGCCAGATCTGGGCACAGAAGACTTTGTGAGTATTCGGGGTGGTGCTGACATGAGGGTACATGGTCTCGGAGGCAAAGTAGGCGGAGGGGACTGAGATCAGGATGGGAACCACCCAGACCGCTATTATCAGGCAGTAGGCTGTTTGGTACTTCATGCGAGGCCTCAGAGGATGAACTATCGCCATGTACCTGGAAAACACAGACATATTGTTCCACTGAAGAGGCAGGCACTAAACAAGGAATACAATGCAATCAAACCCACCTGTTTAGCAGTCTGAGTGCTGCGTGAAGTCAATAGAGTCAGAAAATGGCTCTCAGTCACTCATGAAAGATTGAAGTATAATATACAGCGCTCTATTATTCAGTGAACTGGATTTTTTTGTCATATTGGTAGAAGGTACAGAGGCTTTCTGTCTCACGATCTCTTATCACAGCAAGAGGTAAATGTATGACCTAGCAAAATAATTAGTTATTCTTGTTTGTTAGAATCAGAATGATTACATCTACATTTTTGTTGTTGTATTTCCAATCAATTCATTCATTTTTTAAAGACAAAAAATATGCAGTTTTAAGGTCAAACTTCAATGCAGCTACTTATATCATATTCATGCAGTCAAACAGATCAATTTTAAAAATTATATTCAATATCAAAAATTATCCCAAAGGTTTTTTTTTTTATACATCAGGTTGAAAAAGAATTCGTTCATTTTTCAGAAACCTCTTTTTGAGGGTGAAGTTGCGAAACTACTCCTATCAGTGACTGCAAAGCTGTCTTCTGGTTTGTTTCGCTTGCACAGATATATTAATGTAAATTGAAATATTGAAATCTCACTGTGCAGTGGTCCTCTGTGTATTGATCATGTGACTCCATAGGCTCGGAATATAAGGCCTCTTATTACCATTAACACTAAATATGCAGCCTGCCACATTCAAATACAGCACCACCCACCGAGAAGTAAATTATCATTAGTTGGGCAGCAGGCCCATGGATTCTGTTGTTTCATGGATAACACAAGTTATTTCATTAGTCCAGCAGATAATTGACTGAACAACGCTTTATTATAATCAATTTGTGACGCTGTTTATGCTGCGTGCACTCATGCATCCCTCTACTTTTATGTGTGCACTAAAACAAAATCAACAATCACGGCGTTATTGCATTGTGTGAAGGTGCTCAAGTCTGCCACAAGGCAGGCAAAAATCAATATCCACCATTTGAGTTACTGAGACCTTCATCTCTGCTTTCAGAAATTCAGATTCAGGGGCTTTAATATTTGAGACACAGGTGCAGACAATGAAGCAGACAGTTAAATCAATTAGAGACGGAATGTGCTTCGTTACTATATGGGCAACATATAGCGCCGATGATGATCAGCGTCTCTCCCAAAGCAATTATGGTCTTTAGCATCGTTTATCGAGCTTTCTAACTCCCGAGGGCCTTTGCAATGAATGTGAATACAGCCCTTTTTTTCACAGCAGACACTTTTGACTTGTTGGGGAAGGAAAAACGCAGGCCTAACTTTTCCCATTAAGGACAGCTCTGTTGTATATACGTTGTCATTCATGTGACAGCACAGTCAGCTGGCATGCACACTGCCAGGACCCTGGAACAGAGGTGGCTCCATTAAAGCCATAATTATTGATTGCGCCTGTGCTTTCTGAGACTTATTGAACACGCGTGTATCTGTGCTGTTACATCCACCCTCCAATTACCCGAACATGCTCATCCGTTGCAAATAGTCACAAAACGTTTCCCTAGATGACAAGATGTCTTTATGTCTTATTGAATACTGCAGATTCTGTTTGGTATGTAAACAGCATGCTCAACCCATCAGTGTTTGACACGTTTGAAGTACATATCAGCCTGTGGGGGCTAAATGGATATAGCTGGCACAGTCGGATGAAGACATACAGATTTCTCATGAGATGATCTCGACCTGTTGCATTATGAGCAGAGCAGCAAGGGAACTGCATTCAGTCTAATTAACGATCAAGAACATATCGACATAAGTTTTAATACAGCCTTGGAAGCACTAGTGATAGTGAGCATGAATCATTTATCTTGATAAATTATACATCAGACAAATCTCAATCGCAGTACAGTGCCAGGTTTTGCCCTGGGAGGGAGTGCATTTTTAATTATAGTAGAAATATGTTCCTCAGTGTGAACCATGGACCAGGGAGTCGACCCACTGCTGTTGAACTTGTAGTATATTTTTGCAAAAAGTAACAATGCAAGACAGTGAGTGGCCTGAATGTCACATCAACAAAGATGATTGGGGGTTTTTATTGATCGAAGTCTCTGTAGAAAATTCTGAAAGGTTGAAGCACACAACCCCCCACCCCACACACACACACACACACACACACACACAAATAGAAAGGGGAAAACAACACTCACCTGTCGACTGCGATTGCAAGCAACGCGTTTGTGGACACGTAAAGGGAAACTGTCCGGAGGTAGTTGACAGACGCACAGAGCACTAATCCGTGATCCCAGGAAAGCTGCTTCACCACGTAGTAGTCCATCAGGAACGGGCAGCACACCACTGCCACGAGGAAGTCTGAGATGGCCAGGTTGGCAATGAGCAGGTTGGTGAGGTTGCGTAGCTTTTTGTAACGCATGAGCGTGGCAATGAATATGAAGTTTCCGAAGCCACAGACAAGCATGATGCAGACGAGGACCACGCCAATAACGATGGTGGCCACAAAGAAGGCCTGACCCTGCGTCGTGTCTGGGATCTCGTCGGGAGGGATGCCGTAGTCCACATAGTTGTCCATGTAATCCAGCTTGCCTGGGAGACTCGCCTGGGTCTCTGTGTAAGCTGCTACCATGTGGCTGATGTTGGAGTTCTGCATCTTCTTTTATGACAAGACTTGTATTTGAGGACAATTTTGATCCAACAAATTAGGTGAAAAATAATGAGGCTTTTTGGTGCATGGTGCCAATAATTCCTTGAAAACAGCTTAATTACAGTTTAAAGTTGTTTGTGTGTCGACGACAGTTTTCTTCTTTGGAAAAAGCAGTACATCTTCACCTGGAACAGAAAGTTCCCATCTCAGCACTACACATGAAGGGTTCAGGATTCATGGCGACAGGATATGAGCAAAACAGTTGAAATGATTGACGAATCACGTTAGCCGGTGAGGTCATATATCCAAAAAAAGACCTCAATGTAATTTATTAGGACACTTTACTGCATGCCAACATCACGGAACAGGCTTGGCGTGATGACAGCGCATTTGATTTGCAAACTTAATTTGATTTAATTAGAATTAAAAACAAACAATACATTCAAGCAGATTATGTCAGATGTCTACATTAGCACAAGGCAAAAGAGTGCACTGACCCATGATCTCAATTAATGATGCATGTGATCTCCACTGAGGTAGTGTGTTTCATTAGATAACAAATTGCTTAAGCTGTTAGAGATCATCACATCCTGGAGGGGGGGGATTTAAATAAAATTAAAAAAAAAAAACACACACACACACACACACACACTCAAGCATGACTTTATAGCCGACAGAGAGATGATTTCTCTGCCTTTATTGCAGGAAATATTGATCTCTAATGAGTTCCATGTGATACGTCATTAAAACAATTTAAAATAAAAAGACACTTACCACTAAACGTCGAAGAAGCTCCCGCGACTTTTCTCTGCTGTATATCATTCAAATTGTCCACTCAGGTGGTGTATTATCGGACAAGTCCACCGCTGCCTGCAAACAGCCTCTTTGTGCTGCAAGTCCGCTCCGCTCTCCTCAGGAGCGCTTCGAAGAAGGGAGAGGGGGAGGGGGGCAAAGTTACGTCTGTTTCTCCTCCGAGAAAGAAGCGCGAGGGAGAGAGTAGAGGGATACGAGCGCGCCCACGAGGTCTGAAACATGCTGGAACATGTTTTTAACCTCAGAGGATTGATGGAAGCAGACTTTTCTAAAAAAGTAACATCACACTCCGTGATTGATAAATCAGCAATAACTGATCGTTTTGTCCACTTGGGGGTAGTAAAAACAAGCTGCAACACAACAATGACATATTATCACTTCCCTTTGCTGATGCTCCTTGGCAGAGCAAATAACAAATCCTCGTTAAACTCTTTTTGTGGTCTCCATTGTCTCCGGAGGAAAGATTGTGCTCTTTAGCTGCTAAATGCTAACGTGCTGACACCCCAACACATGCATTTAATGACATTCCATTATGACACTATGCTAACACTTGTAAGCTAGAGAGTTGCTTGCATTAGCTAACGTGTAAATAAGCATGTTTTTTTGTTTTGGACATAGATAAGAAGGATCCCAGAATGTGCATTAGTGATCTTCCCCTTCAAAGATATTAATTCACAGAAAATTATTCAAATGACTGGCTCACCACTGCATTGCTTGTTTTCTGGTAAGCTTAGCTTTAGCTTAGTTTTTTTCTGGTTAGTCCCACTTTGTCTTATAAGATTCTTGGAAATAATGGAAGAGGAAAAAAAAAACAATGAGCATCTCTGAATTCCAGTGTTATAGCCTATAACTCTACTCTGCAATACCAAGTCAGGCCTTTAAAAACTCCTACACAAGCATTTTGCACACCACCAAACTAGCTTTTTATGCTTATCTGCTATTTCCCTTTCCTATAGTTTGTTTTTTGGATGTAAAACATCTCCAGACTCGCAAAGCCTAAACATCCATGTTCTCTTTAATGTGGAGCTATCGCCTATTGAGTAAATCAAATTGAAATGAATAGCTAAAACACCTGAACATATTACTTTTAAGCACTGTTTTAGCTTCACCCCTTTAATGTTCATCACTTTAAGTGGCTGAACTGAAACGATTGCATGACAGTTTACAAGTCCCAGAGGTTGTTTTTTTTCCTTCAATTTACATTTTAATTAGTTCTCATGTAATGCAGATATTTAAATGCACATACATTTAAGTGCCATTTTGCTCTAAAGGGGCAATGTTGTGGGAAGTGTTCTTCTCTGTGCTGCTGGCCAACATGTTTGATATTCACAGTGACGGCTGGTACGATCACTGATTGCATTGTGGTATGGGAATAGTAATTAATATGGAGTATTTTTTCCTCTTGATAAACAAGGAAGGACAAGAAACCGTGTCTTGCAATCGGGTTAATGATAAACAGCATCCGTTTGAGACACACACCCCCCCCCCCCCTTTCTGGTTGGGGGTCAATGTATGGGCGGAGCGCTGGAAAGTTGTCACCAACACATATCTGTGGCTAACCATCCTGAACAATAGATGAACAGGCACACACACAACAGCACTGATTTCTTCTGAGGATCAATTCCTTATTGTGATGAAAAGCTAGCACCACTGGGATCTGTATCGCCTCTGACAATCATCTGTCGGTAGCGGTGAGATTACTTTTTGTGTCATCTCACGTTGTGTGCAGCGGGCTGGACAGTTTAAACGTAATAACGGATAACAAGGGATATAAGTGAACCGGTGGAAAACTCCTTCCATCATCTGCAATGGACCCAAGAAGATAAAAACCCTTATTTCCCTTTTATTCTATAATTTGCACATATCCACCCTTCAGCTTGTAAGAAATGAGAAGACTGCCTGTCTTGTTCATGTCTTTTGTTGTTTTTATTACCCTCTACTATACTTGCTTGGGCTTTGCTAATGTCTTTCACTGTAGCCCGGGAGGCCTGACCGGCAGGATAAACACTAGGCTCTCATTTCCAACTCTGAGCGGCTCAACCGGGCCTCAGATTTACTGCCACTCGTAAACGGCGAATATAGATGGGAAATGACGGCAGTGTGATCCCGGCGTCCTCTCCTCAGCCGTGGAGAATATGCAAAAGACTTATAATCTATGGCCTCTGCTTGAGGTTGGACACGTGGTAACGTAGGTTATTGGTGACAATGGGGGATAAGCAGCAATGAAACAAAACCCATGCAAATATATACACAGGATTTAAATCTGACCAGAGGCAGTCTGTGTTTTCTCTGCTTGCTCATTCTGTCTCGATATGTGAATGCCGTGTTGCTTCTACGGGACGCAGCAGGAATGCGTTAGCATGCTTTTGAGAGCCCTTCTTGCTTCACATTGTTTGTAAAATCACTTCCAAATCAACTGGCTGCAGGTTAGAGGTGATCTGCCACAGTTCACAATGTGGAAAAAGCATTTAAAATCCAATTTCACACTGAAATGGCTCATCCATGAATTGGAAGACTGGCGGTTCGATCCTCCAGTCTGCATGTTGAAGTGTCCAAGGGCAAGACGCCGAACCCCAATTAGCTCCCGAAGGCTGTGTCAATTTTTGCGTGTGTGTGTGTGTGTGTGTCAGCGTTTGATCCCGGAAGGCAGTTCGGCACATTGTATGGCAGACTCTGCTGTCAATGAACAAATATATGTGCGAATGTAATGTAAAGCACTTTGACACCAGCAGTGTATGTCACACAGTATGCAATAACTTGCAACCTTCACATTCTGTAGAAGAACAACGTCTCAGTGGGCTCATTGTTTGAAACGGCACGTTGTGGAATTGAACACCATGACACATAAATGAAGACTGATTCACATTCGACTGGAAGTATGCATCAAGTGCATGAGATACTGATCCCTACCAACACCCGAACATGGAGCTGAGCATCCTCGGAGAGATTGTTGGAGGGAACGCTCCCTGTGTGTGCTCAAGGCTGAATGTAATATCAAGTCCTTTTTTACTATAGGTGATACCTCACATCAGATGTTCACAGTAACCATAGCGTTGGAAGGAAGTGGGTAAGAGGATGATTTAATCTATTCAAGCCACTTACAAAAAACTTTTTTCGCACTTTTCGACAAACTTTATCAAGTATTATTTTTTGTACACTACCGTCGTTTGAAGTGCAGTAAGTTGTAGTATGTAAAGGCCATCAAATTATCTCTGCTTATATGTATTTGATCAAATAAGTGTGGATGTAAACTCGTTTATGTCCATGAAGTTTTTTGTCGAGTAACTTACTTTTCATACTACAGTCTGCCCTTAGGCTGTGGCCGTTGCGGTGTCATAATATGCTGAAATGCTGACGTAAACCCATTCGACGCGTGTTACATTCAGCCGTTTCAGCTTGCTAGATCCGTCTCGATGGACATTTGTACTGACCTTGTGCCATAGCCTGCAGGGAGCGAGCCAACGCAGAATCTCATCTCTGCTAAAAGTTACTGTTACGTTTAAGGGAAATAATAGAAATACAAAAGGCAAATAAAGAAATATGCGGAATAAAGTACCTTGAGGAAAAAGCTAGAGGCTCTTTTCTTGTTATATATTTATTACAGCTTCAGAGCAGTCATCCCGGCATAACACAACACATTGCCATGTACTTTATATTTCAGTATGGGCTCTTCTCTTTGATTGTTTCCATCAAAACAAATTTATAGAAATGAAGATGGACACTCTTACTGAAGCTAACCAGCAGAATTTCAGCAGCAGGACCACAGCTCGTGCTACGTCCTGCTTCTCCATAAATACCACCTCTCCTGTTCCACTCTTGTAAATCGGCAGCCCTCCCTGTCACTCTGTCCTCCTTTTCCTCCCTCTTCCTCTCTCATTCTCTCCTATACAGGGTCCTGGGGGGTCGGCCTTACTCAGGTGTCATGGCAGATTCACAATTAAAACTTCCCCACAACACATTCGGTGAAGCGCATCAGCTACAAGCAGTTCAACCTTCGCACATCAATCATGTTGCATCTTTAAAACTTTTCTTTTTGATGGTCCTTGCTAGGGAATACAGATTTAGATGAGGACTGCACCCTAAATTCAAGCTCAATTTATTTTAAGGCTTGCCAATCATTGTGTTATTTTTCAATGTATTCTGGCTAAAGACAGAACTCATACAATGACAAAACAACTATTGAACATGCACTGTATTGCATGATTAACCGGGATGCCCAGCTGCCTGCTTATGATTACATTTCTGTAATTGGCCTTTGAGATCATCAAACCTAACACAATTAGTGCCTCATTTGTAAACAAAACAAAAAAACCCAACAGTATTTTTTTTTTCTTTCAGCGTGCTCAGTGTGTCAACACTTGTCCACTTCTGGCGGGAATAGTTCTCCACAGTCAACACAAATTGCACTGCAGGAAATTTCCCCTCTGTCCTGCGGTGGGCCACCGTCCAACCTACAGTATCAAACAGGGATCTAGAAAGCAGCTGACTAAGAACCCAAATAATGGTGTGTGAAAACCCAGTGCTTTCGCGGTCCGGCCAATTGTTTGCTTCTGTGGTTCTGCTTTGTCATCAACAGCATGGCTTTTCTAATCTCGGCCACAAAGGCAACAATAAACGCTGGAAGGCCCCAGGCTCGCGGCATGTGTGACCACTGCTAGGGGGAGGTTTTGGGGGCTATTTCGCCACGAGCCTGTGCGGTGCAGCGTTTAGTCTAGCATGAGACAGCCAAGGGTGAGCACCCGAGTTTTCACACAATAAAGGTGCCGAAGGGGACCGAGCACTCCGGGGAGACCACCGACCCACGGGAGGGAAGCGTACCACCATGTACAAGACCAGCTACCTGCACGAGGTGCGCAAGGAAAAGTACGAGCGTTCAGATGTCTTTGACGAGGAACCCATGGACTCTGAATCCTCTGCGGGCATCTCAGCCATCCAGGGCTGGGAGAGCCTTCAGGAGCTCAACAGCCGCTTCGCCCGGTACATCAACAGGGCACGAGTGCTGGAGCAGCGCAACGCCGTGTTCCGCAAGCAGCTGGAGACGCTGCAACGGATGGAAGAGGCTAGCGGCCTAGAGGAGGCCTTCACAGAGCAGACTGAAGTCAACAGGCAACGCATCCGGGAGCTGTCCTCGGACCACGCCAAACTGGAACGAGAGCTGAAAGATGCCTGCCGTATGCTGGATGAATTCACCAGCAAGTAAGAAAGTGGCGGTCTTATCTTCGTCAGAGATGGAATGATTCAAAATGTATAGAAGTGTTCTCCGAAATAAGGCGGGAACCTGAAAATGAATGGATAATCAATGTCAGCATGGATAAATCCTTCACTGTCAATTCAGCAAAAAATCACTTACTTACCAATTAATTTAGTTCTGAATTCTGTAACATGTTTAGTCATCATAAAACAAGACAAATTTTGAATTGAAATAATGGTAAATGAAAGGGTCAGTTCACCCAAATCACAAAAAACGACCTAAAACACATGTTTGCACTCGCCTTGATAATATCCATACTGCCACAAAATATAATGATAAATTAGTTCATTGTATTATTAATTTTGTAAGAATTATAATATCAAGCAGCATTTGAAAACATTTTAAAAGTCAACTGTTTTTTCTCTCTGATGGAGACACAAAATTGAAATACGATCTCTGTTTGGGTCAAAAAATAGGCAAGCATGTTTAATACATGGCATGAGTGGCTTTACACAGGACACAAACAGCTGCCTCCTCTGTGAAAGTCCCATGTTTGTTTGACCCATCTACTCCAATTTGCTCCCTACGTCGACATTTGGTTAGAAACATTTTTGTGAGACATCAAAAACAAACATAATCCAGTGAGAAAATGTGCTTCTCTCGAGGCTTAATTGACAATACAATTTCATTGTATGTGAACATGATTTTTATGCACCAATACCTCCGCCTGCCTTTATATTCGACTAGCACGTAATCCAGATGTTTTATGTTCCAGATACAGAAATGAATGTGTTTATCAAGAACAGCTACGGGGCACACTGGAACAGTTAAACAAGGTACTCTATGGATTCATTTAACTTTGTTCACACAAACTGAGATGAATAGCATTTTCATGATTTTGCAGCAGAACATTCAAACATGGGAAATCCTGAAGAGATAGTAAGACTGTACTGTTCTTTAACTCTCGATGCACTCGCCACACGTCCCGCTGAACCTTTCACAGTTTTTCTTCTTGCTATTGTTGTTTGTTCCTCTCGTCTCCTGCAGGAGGCAGACAGTTCACTGCTGAGAAACCTGGAGTACCAGATCCAATCACAGTTCCTGCAGGACGACATCAGCTCCACCAGAGACAGACACAAGAAGGTGAGCCGTGGTCTCAAACAAGAGAGAGATGAGTGGTCACAAAGATGTCCAGTGTCCTAGAAATTATGTCAGACTGTCCTCCTCGAGAAAACGACCACATAGGTCGTGTGTCAAGCACCGAATTACGACCATATGTTACTTTTCAAAATAGCGCGCCCTCTAGCGGTCAAGTAAATATCGACACTCCGGTGTCTCAGACGATCGCCCCCCCCCCCACACGTCGACCTAAACCTACCCCGATCCCACGACATCTTCCCCCCCCCGCGCGCTCCCCGTCAATCATCGGCAGAGACCCCCCCCACACGTCGACCTAAACCTAACCCCCCCCCCCCCCCCGCGCGTGCATCATCGGCAGAGATGCACGCGCCACACGTCGACCTAACCCTAACCTTAACCACTACCTTCGTTGCGGAAGAATCTCCGCAATACGCTCCCAGAGGTCGTATTCGAGTGCATGGACCAACGACAACTGTGGTCGTATGAGTTGGAAGACTTGTTGCAGAATGTTCATGTTCCTCTAATTTGTTTGGTTTCAATTTTGAGAGAAACATGGTTGGTGCCTGGGTAGTTTTAACCTTAAATCAAATGCTTTGAGTCGTATTGGAGAGTGGGATGGGAAAGTGAAAGAAATCGGTTGCGATGTCAATGTTCTGCCGACACCTTCACGATGAACAATTTTGCATCTTGCTCGATATGTTCATCAAGGCATAATTCTGGCGTCATCAGGGTTCCCTCAAAACACATTTTTCCTGGTGCAAATAATGAGCAAGTCAATGCCATTTCTGGAACAAGACAATAAAGACAATATTGCAGATTCACTTTGGCCTGTAAACGCTGTAATTGTATATTATCAGTTTACTCCCTGAAAGTTGTAATGTGTGTGTGTAGAAAATAATGATGCGACAGCAGTCAACTGTCTCACGGTGACCACTTTATCAGTGTATTCAAATCAATATGTTTTGACACCAAGGTGAAGATATGTCAGGACTCAAGTGACACGATTGCATAGACGCTCCCGTTGCATTGCAATCCTCATCGATGGCATCCGGAAACGAGACATGTAAAAGCCCCTTTTAATCATACCTTTGATCTCAGGGTGGCATCTTGTCTTCTCACAGTCAGTCACGAAAACAAACCCAGGTCAGACCACAGTGTGTGGTTTTCTAACTGTTGGTTCCAAACCTTCCTCAGGCCGCTACTCATCCAGTGACAAGGTGTTATGATGTACCTGGGGCTTTTGTAACAATTTACTTCCACTGATGTCAGTGTGGAAAGGATTACAGCCCTTCACAGGTACTGAAGCATGGCAGGAAGGCACAGGGGGAAAGACAAAAAAAACTGAAATATGACCCACTGTGACGTGGCAGGTGGTTGGAAGCTGCAACACAGCGGCCGCAAAATATGCTGAGGCGAAAGAAAAACTGGACTGTTACATAATGCATCAGGCATACTTCCCATAGACTTTCTTGTCTGAGCAATTTCTCCCCCTTTTTTTTTAACATTTCACCTAATGCTGCTTTTGATGCCGAATTAATCCGTGACTCTGCAATATTGAGATAGCATATCAAAGTGCACTGCAGGCACTATATTATGTGGGAGAGAATAGGGAGCCGTCTCGAATGAATATTGGACTTGTGGTCCTGGGCTTTGAAAGTATCCTTCTGGAGAGAGGGAATACAGCTTTTCTTACTCAGTCTGACATCACGCTTGTACAAATGGATTCTTGGAAGAAACTCCCCTTGCCGTGGAGAAATGCGAGCCACATTTATACACATATGTCAGCTAAGTGAAAGCCTGTCATTGGTCAATTTAATTCTCTCGCCCAAGTGCAAAGTAAATAAGTGAGCAGGGCAGATAGAGCATCTTTGCAAATATGGTAGAGCTTAGAGATGTTTTTTCCTCTTCCTTAGTCATATACTTCATGTTTTCCTTTTTTTTATATTATCTTCCTCTACAGAACCTTGCAGAGATCCAGACCTATGTCAACATTTTACAGCAAATCAACCAGACACTTCCCCTTGCTCCCAATGTGTCAGTGGGCATGTCCGAGGTGAGGTCATTCGTGTTGTCACTGTGTGTGTGTGTGTGTGTGTGTGTGTGTGCGCTGCAGTCCCTGGGGGGAGAGGGTTGGTTGTTTGCATGTGTGTCAGCCTCAGCTACGTGTCTCGGGTTGATGAGGTTACTTGCTTCAGTCCAGTTGTTCCACGTGTGCCTGCATTCGTCTGTGTGTTTTCCTGTGCATATGTGTGTGAATGTGCAGACAGTCAAACAGTACACCTGACACCTGGACAAAGTGAGTGTCACGACACACATAATGAGGCAAATTGACGAGAAGACCGTTTATGCATGCAAACAGTTTGAGGAACTGTGACACTTGAGGTACTCGTGTAGGAGGTCAGAGTTGTATGCATACGGACATTTCTCAGAGGCAGAGCTGGATCTGGATGCAGACATCGTTTAATTGGCTGAGTTAAACCTCAGTGGGCAGAGACACAGTCAGAGCCGTTGCTGTGTTGAGCAGAAAACCAATGGAAATATTGGACACTAATAACATGATTGAGCTATTAAAAGGGCTTATAATTAATAGCTGTAGAACGTTTTCAGAGAAGCTGTTATGACAACAACTAATCACTTATCCCTACTTATCAATCAGTCATGTGAATTATAGATCACCATAGATATCAACATTTTTTTTAAAGAATACATGGTGGATACGTGAGAAATATAATGTAAAAGACCATAAATAAGAAACGCAGTCAACTTTCTTTAATAACAAATTATGTACTCTTTATGGATAACACTCACTAATAGGCTACTACTTAAATGAATAGTTAATTGATATATATATATATATATATATATATATATATATATATATATATATATATATATATATATATATATATATATATATATATGTATGTGTATATGTATATTCATCATGTATGTTTATGTATATTCATCAATTAACTATTAATTTAAGTCATTCATCAAAATGTCATCTTAATTTTGATTTAGCCCAAATTCAGCTATTTCGAATACATCTCTTACAGGTGTGATTAATGATCATCAAGCTTATGAAGCATATTCCCTGCTAATTTGACATTCAGATCTCACAAACTGCATAATAACTTTAACAATTTATTATCGACATAGGAGGCTTGTGTTGTGGAGATTTTTGAGATCAGAATTTTGAGAATTTAGAAGTGAATTAGCAGTAACGATGCATCTAAATCAAGAAAATAAGAATGGGACGCCAGCATTGGATTTAAAATTGGTCCAAAACACACAGACATGTCACTTCATACAAGAACACGGCTTCTGCCAATACACATTTTAATATTATAAATCTCCGGGATTTAATGAGTAAAGCTCAACACAATTGTTACAGTACCCCCACAAAGGGAAAAATAAATGAATCAGAGAAGCTTTTAATCCAGCAAGAGCCTTGACTGACAGCTGTGTAAATGTTTACCCGTGCTGGCAAGAGACACTGTGCTTGTCTGCATGTTCTCATTGATTTGTGATTCAATGTGTGAAGGAACAAGAGAAGCTGCTGGCTCAGAGGAAAGTGCCGGGGCTTCAGATTCAGCTGGAGGAATATAAGAGCGCCCTCTGTCAGCTGCAGGCCCAGAAACATCGCCTACAGACTGAGGTGGGTCACATGGTCACCATGACAACAAGAGGTTTCACATTCATTACATGCCTTACATGTTTGCTCTTTTTTTTCACCACCTTATCAATATTAGCAGACAGGCACAGTGAAGAGGACTATAAGAACTAAATGTATTTCCTGCACCATAAGACCAGTCCAAGTTCAGTTTTGTAGGTTGATTGATTGATTAATTGATTTCTTCATTTCCATGCCAGTCACACAAAGTAGCCAACCCTCATGGGCTTACAAGACACCACAAATACAGCCGCAGTAGTTCCACTTTCAGTAATTTAATTCCTTTAGTAAAGTAATTTTACCGCTAAGCCTTAATTAAAATATTCCTCTCTCTTGGCAAATAAAATCTGCTACAAAACAGGGTCCCTTGCTGGAGGACGACTCGTGTTTTTTTTTTGCAGTCATCGAGCCAAAAGAAATCTACATAAATTGTATTAATTTTAATGGAAAATACAATCCCTATTGCTTTAAAAATTAATTAAACAAATGTCTATTAAGATGACCAATGGTCATCTTGTCAATCTCCTATTAGATGAATCGACTGGTCAAAAAACTTTGAGGAAAACCCATCAGCTGTGGTGTGTCTTCATATCCTTTATCCAATATAACCTGTTCAGCCTCTATTGATAGAAACATGAAACCACAAATTAAAAAAACATTTTTAGATTTGCATCGGGGCCCTGTGATAGACTGGCGTCCTGTCCAGGGTGTACACTGCCTTCGCCCAATGACAGCTGGGATCGGCTCCAGCCCCCCCGTGACCCTAAATACAGGATAAGCGGTAGACAATGGATGGATTTGCATCGGCTTTACAAGGATTTTTCAACATGTTATTTTCTGATTTCACATTGTCTATACATTTATGAATAATAACTACTCACTGAGCAAACGATTAAATAGTCTGTCACAATGTAGCCCTCATACTGTGGTGCTGAAGTACCACTAGATGTCAGCCATGACCACCTTATAACAGAGTGTAGATGGGTTTACTGAAGGCTGTGGAATAAAATACCATATAATCAAATTTAGTGAGGCTGCTTTGTTCCTACAGATTTGACTAAAGACACATCTCTGCTATCTGCTTATCGTATGCACCATATACTGTATCTCATCTATATTTATTATTTATTCCTATCCTTGTTTATCATTTTTTCTTCACTTCACAATTAAATCAGCAACACATGCTAAACTAGTGCTATCATTGTAAATTAAAGGGGCTTTGTCTTTTTTTTTTTAACCATAATGTGTTATTAATCCTCAGACTTTCGGTTTGGAGCAAACTATCAAAAACACACAGGAGACTTACGACGACGAGATCCAGATGTACAACGAGCAAATCGAATCTCTGCGGAAGGAGATCGAGGAAGCCGAGCGGTCCCTGGAGAAGTTCACCAGCGAATGTCGCCACCTGGCCATGTACCAGACATCCCTTGAGAATGAGCTGGAGAGGTACAAGAGGATCATCGAGAACGAAGACAACAGGTAGTCTGCCTCCGTCTGGTTGGTGACACATACAGAGACACACTCACACAGGAACGCAAGGCCTCACTGAAGAGGTTCACTTCACTTAGGTTTACTCTAAAGAGCTTCTCTTAAGGCTGAAATATTTGCTGAGAAAGAGTCGATTTGACCCCCGGTGAATCTGATATAAACGTAAGGTCAATTGTAAACTGCTTGGTTTGTTTGTTCACATGCTGTTACTTCTAGGTTCATGTGTAGTGCACAATCAGCCAGTAGATGGCACCAGGTGACAACAAATATTTTCCTCCACAGCACTAGCACAACAAGTTTATCACAATTAAATATATTTTTTTTTTCTTCAAAAAAGTTAACAACAGGTTACTTTAAATAACAAAAATGTCATGAAAAACTAAACTGCCTGTTTTGCTAGTTGTTTCCTTCTTTGAAAAAAGGAATGCCACAGATTTCTCTACATAGCTAAGCTGTTGAGTGTGATGCTGTTGCATGGTTGACATTTCCCTGTTCTCTTTCCGCAGGTTGAATTCAGCGATAATTGGCACTCCTATTACCCTGTTTACCACTAATTACCGCTACAGTCACACACCCACTGCATCAAGCAGGGGGAGAGGTGAGGGCACCTTCAGCACAACACACAGGGTTTACATTGAGAATCACTATTGAATGTACATCCAATCAGCTGCTATTTGGAAGAGATTCAGTCTTACAAAGCCAACAGAATAATGACTTTGGTCTTTTCTTAGTTTTGTGAGTTTCAGCTAGTTGACTTATGGCCTCATTTGTGTTCAGATATCACCCAGGCTATCCAAGATATCACCAGCATCAAGCCCCGCCAGAAGATCTTGGCCAAGAAGGTCCTGAAGAAGAAAGAGCTGACCCCCAAAGATGTGATGGACAGTGGCCAGGAGGATAGAAATGGGGGAGCCGCCGGAGAGGCTCAAGATGAAGAAATGAGGGGCAGCTCGTCTGTTGAAGTGCAGGAGGAGAGGGTGAAGAATGGAGAGCAGAGACCTTTGTCCGCCAGCATGTCTCCTCAGGATGTCCCAGACGGAGCTCAGATTAGCAAGGCCTTTGACACTCTTTGTAACATCGTCAGAGACAGAATGAGGAAGTACAAGAAACCGGAGCCCATCGCTGACTTCTACACCAAAGGGCGTTATGTCCTTGTCACCGGCGACGGCAGCTACCCGGATCCATGCTTCTACACCTCCACGCCATCCGCCGGCCACATCTTCGTCACCATCAGAGATGGAATGATGCCACCTTATGAGCCGTACGAACCCATCGCACCCTCTCCTGCACCCCCACCTCCACCCCCACCTCCACCTCAACCTCCTCAGCCCATAGTAGACCCTAGGCCTACAATTCCCGACCCACCTCCTAATGGAGGCGGAGGAAGGGGAGGAGGAGGAGGAGGAAGAGGAGGAGGAGGAGGAGGAGGAGGAGGAGGAGGAAAGGGTGGAAAAGGTAAGGACAATGGGGGTAAAGGTAAGCAAAAGAACGGAGAACCTCAACCTCACTCTCACGATCCGAGCCCAGTCCCTTCACCCCCAGGCCCAAAAGATCCCACCCCAGCTGCCGATCACCTCAAGAAAAGCCAGGACGACAACGGGCCAAGTGGGCCCACTCCAAAGCCTGCGCCCCGTGGTGCCAGCACCAGCTCCAGCTCCAGCTCCAGCACCAGCACCAGCTCTAGCAGCTTTACCCCAGAGGCCATGAGCTACGAGAAGCTGGAGGTGGTGGAGTCCGTGGAGAAATTCTCCAATGACCGCAAGTTTAAAGGCTACGAGGAGACGTCCATGGTTGTGGAGACCGTGATCGAGAAGTCCAGCAAGAAGAAACATTGAAACCACGTCGCCTGACACGAAGAGTCAGTAAACTCCACCAGCGTCCTACATGGTTCGGGTCCTCTAACAAGTAGACAATACCGATAGATACCACCGTTCCTCAAACTACCGTAACAAGACCATTATTGTTTTCGAGGGAAACCAACCATGCGTAAAAGACCAACTACACATTCCTGCTCTGATATTCAATGCCCTTCCATTTGCTTGCAGTCTCTGGTCTTGCGTCCAGAATACGTTTTTGCTGGTTCCATAAGTATTGCTGTTGATGTTCGACTTCACACCCAAGCTCATGCTATGAGTCCTTTACTGTCTGAAAACTTGGGACACTGAGAAACAAAAGCTCCATGCCACCAATAAAAATGTATAAGAAAATAAATAAAAAAACAGAGAAGTTTGCCATCCCTCTGAACTCTGTCTTAGAACTCAAACTTTCCCCTTTGAGCTGATTTGTTCAATTGGATGCAACTGCCTGCCCTCAGCACAATTTTGCTGTGTATCAATTTGCTTTGATATATTGAATAATAAAAAAATCAAACATTATTGGATACCCTGTTTTACTTTAACACACCACACACACATATTTGATGGGTCATAAAACCACATATGCATGCATGGACACAGGGATTGTATACAATGCAGTATAATAATCACTCACTTTTAAAGACGCACCTATATTTTTGGTATACGTAGCATTTACATATGCTGGTCACAGTATCCCTCATACCCTCACTTGAGGGTGAAGATTTCTTATTATAGGTAGACTGAGCAAAATGTGTCGAGAGGATTTTGGAGGGAAAAAAATATTTGGCCAAAAATAACTTAAAACAAATGAATGTATTGCTTAGATGTATCTTTATGGCGTGGTGTATGACAATATCAGCCTAATTATTTCAGTTGCAAATAAGTCATTCCCTCGGATGAGAATCTGGATCTCTGATATAACATCGGTCTCTGAACACTAGCTCTCCTAAGCGACCCTCTCACGGTCTGCGCACCAAGCTTTTTTCTTCTTTTTTCAAATCTCCACGGGATCTTTTACAAATGCTGATGCCATTTTCTAAGAGAGCTGATTGGTCAGTAGGCGGCACTTTTCTACACGTTGATCTCTTATAAGGAACACAACCTGTAATGTTGCTGTTCTCATGACAAATGTCGAGGACCCCCCTTCAGACTAAAAATTGTTGGGTGACCTCAACAAAGAATATTAAGACATAACCACCCCCCTATTTTCCTCCAGTGGTCCATTCCATAAATACCGAATGGTAGTTAATCAGTGATTGAATGCTGCCCCTCCTGGCCAGCTTGCCAATTGTCCCGAATCAAACACACCTGCCATATTGCATCACCAGCAGGTGCATTCTGGGTTTAGCTAGCATGCTAAATGGCTAAATTTCCATGGTGGATCCTTCAGGCCTCTTACCTCCAGCGAGGTGTGTGATGGCGTTCTGCTGTTTGTTACATTCATCTGACTGGTTTCAGAGCCTCTATCATCTCACTTTATTAAAGTTCCCTAGTGCTCATAAAAAAACAACAACTTTGAGCAGGCAGCATGCCTGTTTTTAGCGGGACAGAGAGGCCATGTGGACATTGAGGATGACCAAGCAAAGAAGCACAACACTCCTATTAAGGTAAGCCACTACACAAAGGGGGGCACCAGCAAGGCCTGTCATTTCTACTTTGAACATGTGTGTTCATGGCTGCAGTCGCTGCTGTGGAATTTATATTATTATACATATCTGTGCTGCTATTGTGATGTTTTCATTTGCTGTTGATTCTATAAGAAGTGTGAGGAGGCTTTAACTTTCATCTGCCTCCGGTGTCCATTGTTAATTCTATTGAATGAAGGTGCACTGAGTGAGTGAATTGTATGCTTAATTGTAGCCTACGGTTTGTCTCTTTCTGGTCAATTCTAGTAAGTCTATCCAGAGGAGGTGATTGAATATTCAACTGAAAATCAGTTTGACGCACAGTGTCGTCTTGTTGGTTTGGACCTTAGGCCTGGATGGTGTGATGTTGTTTTTCGAGTGTTTTAACACTAGACTCTAACAATAGAGTGTTACATGCTAACACATGTAGCCCTACCTTTAACCTTAGCCTAGTAAAATGTCTCTAAATAACTTTTATACAGTACTTTTACTCAAGAGTGGTACACAAACTTCCAAAACACTTGTCGTAGACTACAATCAAGTTATCCGTTTGCCGTTAGCTGGGTATATTGCTATTGGCTTGGTATATTTAGACAAATGAGACAGTGGTTGAGATTATCAATAGTTCCCAGTGATATTGCTCAATTTTGGAAGATGTATTAGGCCTGCTCATAGACTGTAGACAGTACTGCATTTAGAATAAACCACTTTGCCAATTGTTCCATAGTTTTTCACTTGGTTTCCGGTTTTGCCTTATTTCCAAGCTAGTAGTCTCATGTGCTTTGACATAAGTAGCTCAGGCTCCAGTTTTGGGGGAAATTCCCTTTTTAGTTTATTGTACAGAATGAAAGAAACATGGGGACACATTTTTTACTGGTATAGCAGCTGCTTGTGCATAACTTTTTAGACTATATTTTCGAGACGGAGAACATTTACTTCATGTTTTTCCCCAATCAAGGTTTTGACCCTTGAAATACTTTTACTCAGTGTGTCTGGCAGTGTCTTGCAAATCACTCAAGTGCTTTAATAAACAGCTGAATAGATTTATTATAGCATACGTCAAAGATTATGAAATATGAACTGAGGATCACAGGTTGCAAAATGAATCACATATTTCTTGTTTATATAAACTGTGTATGTCACATAAAAATATAAACAGAAAGAAGCATCACTGCTCTGTTTGCAAGATATTAAACTTTAAGTAGAATGACACGGAAAATAATTTACAGTCACAAACTGTACAACAGTTGGCAGGAGAGAGGTGCGGGGCGGTCAAAGCAAGAGCATGAACGAGTGGATTATATTTGGTTCCATGTAAAATTCTGTAGAGTGTAAAAATCCAGGTGATATAGTTTTGCTTTCTCTATGTAGGACGGATTAATAAGGTTACACTTTCATCATGGTTGGATTACAAGAAACATTCATTGAAGGTTTGGGGGGGCTAATTGGAACACTTGATAACAAAAAGCGGAGTGAAGAGAGGTAGACGTAAGGGAGGATGGTGAGGGAGTGAAAGGAACTGAAGACATTTCAGCAGAGAGGGAGAAAGATAAGTGAACGAGTTGGCAACATGCAGACGGGAATCTAGTTGTTTTTACTCAGCAAACTCTTCAGACTTCTCTCCACAGCCTCATCCAGCTCCTCCTCCAGCTCCTCCTTTTTGGACATAGCGAGTTTGGACTGATAATCGCGTACTATCTGGTCTATATAAGGGGCACTTTGTGTTCCGTGCAGCATGAGGGTCCACTCCTTCAGGGCCCCGCGCTGTGGCTCCTCGCCCTGAAAGCCCACCTCCAGGACCCAGGTCCCGCGGGGGTCCTCGCCCCAGGTGTGGGTGGTCATGAAGGGCCACTTGTCGAAGCCCACCTTGGCGTCGTCGTCGCGGGGCCTTCTGCTCAGCAGGATGGACTTTGTGCCCATGGGCGAGGTCATGTTGATGTTGAGGTCGCCACGGCGGGTGGAGTTGACGGTGACCACCGCCTGAACGTGCTCAAGGTAGCGGACGAAGTTGTCCTTCCCCTGACAGGCTTCTGTGGTGATGGTCAGAACCAGTTTGTTGCCAGACTGGATTTTACTGGAGAAGGAGAAATAAGGTTGAAGAAGTTAAAACGGTGTGACAGACGAAAGAGAAATATCAGTGTTGAGCCAAGACTGAGGTGTGAGATTAATTTTGGTCCTTCAGTCTACTTACACCCTGCATTGCTCTCCTTTTCAAACGTCTAAGTAAATAAAGTACTTGACCTAGTTTTCCTGAAGAATCATCCCACCTTGACGAAGGATCAAGCCTCTTTTTGAACCTACTCCCTCGTTGCACAGTAGAGATTACTCTCTTCATCCTGTCACATCCGTCTTCTCCACCCTGTAATTCATCAGGACTGGCAGACATGGCCTCGTGTAATACCTGGTGCCACATTTGTCACATAATGTCCTCACTGCCACCAGTTTGAAGTGATTGTTAATGCTTGTTGTCAAAAAAAGTCTATCAGGGTTTCATCCAGGATTTATATTTTCTTGTTTACTTATTGTCTCATTAACTATGTGTCACGATATGAAGGTCTTTTCATGTCATAAGTAAATGAACTGAAGGTTATTTTCATCATTAATTAATCTAAAAATCTGCTTTTCAATAATCGACAATTATCCAAATTGTAAACATCAGTTCAAAACCGATATGAAACAGATAAAAATAGTAGAGTAAGAAAAAAAGTAGCTGGAATCTGCAGTATTAGTAATTAGAAATTGTATTATTATTATTTTTACCATAATGTGCAATTATACCTCACAACTGTGCCTCAGAACAATCTTCTATTATATAAAACACATCTGTGAGCTTTTATCAATAAGCTATATGTCGCATGTCATTCACTGGACCACTTCTGTATTCTAGCTCCGATTCAGTGCAAGAAGGGATCCTTCTTGTCACAGTGGGTTAGTTCAGAGTGTAAAAACAGGCTGGTCTTGGTATTGTTGTTGCTTTGTGGTGGGGAAGACGTACTGCTGTTCGCATCTCTTTGGCTGATGGAAAGAGAGGGAGAACACAGCAGGGCAAGGGTGTTGGCCAAAGGCTATGAGGTGGCTTAATAACATTATTAGAGGCTGGGGCCGCGCCGCAGGGAATTGGGCGGGGTCAGGTGGAGAGAAGGCAATAGGGACAAGACACAGACACTAGATGAGAGATGTGTGTGTGAAACAGCAGTTTGAAAAATAAAAAGATTAACGGAGCACTGTGCTGAGCACAGAGAGGCGAGCGCAGAGGTGATCTGTAAGCGCTGATGAAGCAAATTACTATTCCCAGAAAAACGGGACAATTCACAGCAGGGTGTTTCACAGTAAGATACGCCCTATAATGCTGAGAAATTTGAAATAACCAAAATATTATTCTACTAACAACGTGACTTGACATAAGGTTGCATAGACTGTGGACCGTCGTGACCATGATGTCACCCGTTGGGGTGTGGACGGCCGCTCTGAAGCATTTTTAGCTTTTTGCAACCGGATGTGACATGAGAGGGTGGAGTTAAGTACAGCCAAATGCTGAAAAGACATTGCTAGCTAAGACGAAAACTTCACTCTAAATGGGACCATAATTTAAGTCATCATGCTGTATTGGAAAAGAAGACTACCGATTGAGACTCAAGTCATTACAATTTATGCTTACCTACTATTATTCCTTCATTAGAATGCAGCTAAATCTGGAAGTAAATATGTTCAGATTTAAATTTTGACCCCCGAAAAAAATGATTTTGTGCATCAGATAATGTGCGAGAATAATTGCAGCAGTGGGTCATCGAGCAGGAACGGGGGGATCCCTCTGGAGGGCAGGAGTGTAGATTAAAAAACAACCCCACCACACAGTGGGACGTTACGTTCCAGCTCCACTGATAATGAAAAGTTCACCTCCCAGCTAAGTAAGCCACAGCCAGCCGGAGCAGCTATCAGATCAATGCTGAGCAGTGTTTTTGCGAGCATGGCTGTTTATTGCTTTTTCTCCGGCGATGGCGCATCACCAGAGGTGGGCTTGTTGTAATTATATCGGCAGCACAATAGAGGCAGCAGCTCTGGAGACGGTGAACTGAGATGGTATTTCTCTCTCATAAACACGAACCCTTACGATCAGTTATTCTTTCACAAATGCGAGGTTTGTCCGGGCAAACAGCTGATGCCGCCTTCTGCAAGGCACACTCTGCATAATACGAGTCCTCTCCCCTATTTGCATCTTCAGGGATGCAATAAAAGCCATAAGACTCTTAAGGGATGCTCCTTTTTTTATCCGGCACTGTAGTCCAAGGAGACACACAGACACAGCCTTTCACGCCACGTTGTTGTGAATGCATCGTCTGTGTAGCACTGATTAGATACTAAAATTAAGAATTGGGAGGCGTTGATGGTAGCAAAAAAAATACAATGCAGGTGAAAGCTATTTTGTTAGCTCTCGCATTTAGTGTACACACACAAACAACTCCACCTGGAATCCCTTCCTGGCTGTCAGTCACTGTAATTGACATAGCTGGCACGGCACGCCACGCTGGGCCATTTGTGGCGCTCCTAATTGGAGCGAATGAGAGGGCTAGCCACAAGGAAACCACCAGGCATCACACACGGGGAGCTCAAAGCCTCAGGATGAATGTGATGCACAGCAGAGCCCCTTATGATGCGTGCTGGAGGGGAAGTGAAAGAGAGGGAGAGGAGTTGAGAGAGGAAAGGAAGAGATGAGAGGGAGAGCAGGGAAGAAAGCGAAATGCAAGGCTGTGGATGGAGGAGATGCAGGAGAGAAGATGGGGTGACGTAAGGGGAGATACCACTTAATGTGAGTGAAAATAAAGAGAGAGCTAGAAAGAGAGAGATGGGGGCAGAGCCTGAGGACCCAAAGTAGAGGCCAGATGGACTAGTATCAAAGCACCACTCTACCTAGAGCCCTGACAGCAGGAGCTCATATTAAAGCACATCCAATATACAGGAAGGCAAAAACGTTGAAGATACGTGTGCTCCAGTATATTTTGGATCAAAACTCTGAATGCCTCCCCTGATACAGGATGAAGCGGCTGATGCACCAGCTTGACAAGGGATTCGTATTTAACTTAAAACGTACTTAGCTTATAGTGGATATCTGTCTGTTTCATATGTCTAATTCTTAAGATTATACATGACCTTCTGTTTACTGCGTGCTTCGGTAAATCCTGGAAGATCTCCTCCACTGTGATGTCACAAAATCAGGCATGTAGGCAAGCAGAGTTACTATATAAAGTCAGTGAATTGACTCGGTGATGTCATCATTCTGCAAGCAAACATCCAAGTGAAGTAACAACAACTACCTTTTGAGTAGAGAGTGATTTAATTAATTTGTCTTTGCAAACGGACCTTTAGCTCACAGAGTCGTTACTGCAGAGCCGGGTTCGAGTCTGACCCGAGGACCCTTTGCTCCCCTCCCTTTCCTGTCTGTCTAGACACTAGATGGATATTCAAAAATTCTGCTTCTCCATAATCTGTCGGACAGAAATTCAATTTCAGATGTCAAAAAAAGTAATGCATGAATTAACCAGCAGCGCCCATCAGGACATCATTGTTTGTCATTATAAATCTACAGTACCATCAGACAGACTGAGCAGCTAATCTAAATATTACCAGGTTATGAAGTGGACACTCCCATCGCAGATGTTTTATTGAATTACTCAGTAATTACATGAGTGGGTCCCTGGTGCTCAGCAGTATTTTTCCTTCCGACATCTTGTTAGGGACAGTTTGAAAGCGTAGGATATGAAGTGTACTCGTGTTGTATGCAGTATACGGGGGGGGGGATACGACTCACTGGGTCTCCTGAATGGATCCGGCGATGCAGTGGAAACGCTCAGGCACAGTTTTCCATTCTTTAGCCATTTTCACCATGCCCCCAGCGTCCAGCACGCCATAACCAAACAGGTGGTTGAACTCCAGTCCCACGCCGTTCCTCCTCCACTGGTGGACCTCGTCGTGGAGCTGGTTCCTCTTGGAGGTCAGAACCGACAGGTGCTGCATGTCTCTCCACGTCAGGTCACGACTGGGGAGGACATAGAGGACGGAGGCAGGGGGGTGGAGGAAGGGTCAAGTGGTGGAGGAGAGACATTATTAAGGGAAGAAAAATAACATTCAGAAAAACATTTCCCATTTGCGTTAATGACACGCTTTTAATTATGTCAACATCATCGTGTCTGCATTGACAGTTGCTTTTGTCCTCCATTATCTCGGCCGTGTGCAGTGACCGCTTTGTTCTGGCTGACTCACTGACTCCTGCCGTCGGTTCAAGTGTGTTTGGGCAGTAAAAAAGGCTGAGCGGTCGTCCTAACAGCCTTCGTGGGTTGTTTGCAGCTGGACGGCGCAAGCATCCGCTCCTCCCGGCAGCAACATCATTATCGTGTGTGCAGAGCAAACAGCGTGTCTTTACTCAACTCCACCAACTGGTGTCAGTTAATGGCAGCAGAATCTCGTCGGCCTTTAATGTGAGAAATTAAGCGTTTGAGGGGAAAGGGAAGGCTCTCCTCTGGGATTTGAGAAACGGTAAGCCAGGTTTTCGATTTTGAATATTCTCTTAATACTTTGTGGGCGGGTTTAGTTTAGTGGTATATGTTTTCAATTATTCTGCTCTCTATTCACATGTTTATGAATAAGCCTGCAGCCAGTCTGCTGTATGATTTATCATCCTAGTCTCTCTGCTACATGCATATAGGAAGTAATAAATAAAACCTAAAAAGCTGAACCTAGCTCACCAGTATATAAACTGTATTCTTTCATTCAGTCTGTACTGAGATATAAAGCGCGCCGATCCAAATATGAATTGTGTCCTTGGCACAAACACATGCAGTCTGTACTTTTGTGGGCGACAGAATAAATGCTGTTTTGCTTTTCATCCGACTCATTGTGACGAATAAGAAACTGTGAAAGGTGGAAAAAATGATTCTGCTTTTAAAGGGGTTCAGAGGGAAAATAATAATAAAGAGTCAGAGGATGGAGATTGACAGAGGAAGTCAACGACATCAGCTTTTTTAAAAAAAAAAAAGCTCAAGGTTGTACTTCGAGGGAAAGAAAAATCAGCTGCTCATAAATAAATAACTGTCCCTTAATCTCAAATAGTATTCAAATCTAATGGCTGAAAACATGTTATTTTGAAATTGTACCTTTTTTGACCGACGCTTTCTTAAGAATGAGTAACTTAATCATGTTTTTTTTAATAAAAACTAGTCCCGTCTTAGCTCAATCACAACTACTTCAGGTGTGGGGTTGGAGCAGTAGAGTTCATACTTTGCCTCAATTGCCAGAGCAAAGACACCAGCCGCCTCCGGAGCTGCTGCTGATGTTCCAGAGTGACGCAGTGTGCAGTTCCCATACAGGTCTGTGGTGGCCTGAAATAACCAAAACACACAATCCTTAGGTCACTAAAGACTCTCCCCTTCTCACAAGAAAGTGTTTTTCCCTGAACCTTATCTTTCATTTTTGTATAGTCCCCACTAATTCAGACATACAGTATATTTTTCAGATTAAAGGTTGAGTAGCTCATTCTATTCAGAAACACTTTCTATTATATTACAAATGAATATCCTTGTAACATACCGATGGCAATGAATAAATTAAATGCTCGGACATAGAAAAAAATAAAAAATGTCATCTGTGGCCATGGCAGGACTGTAAAACCCCTTCCAATCCAAAAAGTTGGTCAGCCTGCCTGTCTGTCAATATTACTTCCTGATTATGCACTCTGCTTTGAAAAGAGGTCTGAATGAAGGGGGCGGGTGTTTTTCTGTGTTCATTCAAAGTCAAAATCTGTTGTTTTTCCAAATGAACTTATCTGCCTTTAAGGCATGGCACAATCCTTTTGCTCTGTATATGTATGTATATATATTACGTTTTAGAACAGATACAGAAAAGGATAATTAAGAGTGCAAAGTGTACATCAGCTGAGCCGTTGTATACACACAGCAGCCGAAGTTGTTTATATTTACCGACTGCCGTTTAATTATTTAATTTGGCGCTTAATTAGAAATGATAACAGATTTACTGACTGAAATTACAGCGTAAAACCCAAGGGAATATCTGTGGCTCCGTAAACAGCCAAAGGTGATTTGCATAATCACGCGCGCAAACACTGCTGCCTTTTTGTACACTGGGAAATCATTTTTTTACATACACACATTGTATAGAGTGATGGTGGATATTCTCGCTGCGTGCTGTGCATTAGATGCAAGGGCATTACTTTTCCTCAACACTAAACCCTCAAGGTCAGGATTTTGTCTTCAATAAAAGGAAGCATCACTTGTCGTGCTTGAGTTGTCTTTCTTTTCAAATATGGCATTTGATCCTAATGACTGGTGATTCGTTCCTTCTTTCAACGATCACCCACCGGTGATACAATTCTCCAGGTACATGTTCAAATAGCCACAATCCATTTACAGTTATGGCCCATTAGTGAAGGCTGAGGTTCGCTTTCTTACTTTTCCTTCCACGTATACAGAGAAAAAAAACACTTAGGTGGAGATGAACTGTTTGCTAATGATTTCCGTTGTCACGGACAACATATTTTCAAACAACAAGAACTAATAAAAGAGGAGTTCATAAAAACATGTCCATCTTTCATCCACTGTGCTTTAAACGCCACCATCACCACCACTATGTGTGGCGTCTGCTCTTAGCGTCTACGGCAAAAAATGATCTGGCTGTCCAGGAAGGTAATCACAGAAGAGCTACTCCTCCATCTGAACCTCCATTTTTTTCCGAACCAGCCAGCAATTACAGCATAACCGCTTAGGCTTTATGTCTGGTCTCATCCAATCTCCTGAAAGGCCTTGGACACAGTGCCTGCTGGGCCGACTGAAAAGAAGCTATTTACAGTTCATTCTATGAACGAGGACACGTCTTTGAAACGTACGGTACGCACAAGCACTGAGTCATCTCTGAATGCATGTACCTATTGGGGGGAGGCATTTTCAGGGATGTGGAAAAGCTTTGACAAACGTCAGTCATGTGAAACGTATATGTACTTAAACGCAAAGGGACTCACAACACCAGCCTCCGGGTTCCTTTTGCGTCCGTTGCTGAAAGTGGACGCCAGGGTGGAGGAGCAGCTCTCGTCGTAGAGCGCCGTGCGTCCGTCGTTGATGGCCGAGTTGATGGAGATGGTCCACATGCTCGAGGCGTAGCCGTCGCAGTTGCAGTCGTCGTAACTCCCGCCGTCTCCTGATGCCCACACGTAGATGCTGCCTTTTCCTCCGCGCCCCTAAAACAACATTGGCACCACAGGCTTACTAGTGGGACACACATTGGGTGAAATGAGAATTTGGGACTGTATCTCGTAGTTTTCAGTGTGGCAGTTTAATAATTATGTACTTAATTTAACCCCAAATGATTAAAGAATGAATCATAATGATATTTAGGACAGATAAAGCAACTGATTTACCAGAGGATCTGAAGGGAGCGGGAAATATATTTAATATATTTTCAAAATCTTTTTAGTCTGGCTTTTATGCTGTTTTATAAAAATGTACGGTTTTATTATTTATATTTATTCATTATCATGTTTAAATCTATTTACAGACTAATCCTATCAGACTCTTCAGGTCCTCAGGTGATGGTTGTACAAAGAATAAGATCACAATTTGCCAAGGTAATGTGTGTCTGCTGTGAGCATGCACGGTTTGGAAAATTGGTGCTCATACATAATAATCATATTGATAATATTGATCGGCATAATGACACACAAAACAAACCTTATCAAAGTCAATTTAAGTGAATTTGAGTCTATAAACTGGAGTTTCTCCGATGTTTGCTGCAGCATTCTGGGCATATGAGAGCTTTTAGTTACAGCAGGTAAAAATGTATTACACCAGTCAAGGCATGAAGAAATGAAAGCATTTATGTAATTTCTGTACCGCCTTTTTGCAGAGGAACATAATATCCCTTGCACATTTAAAGACGGTAAAATGTCATCATTGTTGCTGACGCAGTGCCTTGAAACATGAAACAACCGACTCTGGCTCCATGCCGAGGGCATCCTCTTCACCAACTGCTGCACCTGTTTCTACAAAAGGCCGACCCTTTCCCCCCACGGGGACAAACGATCAAGTGGAGGAGGAGTGGCACCGCCTTCCCTTCACAATGTTTATTTATGTCACTCTCCTTTTGAATTGCAAAGCCGTGTTTGAGCATCGTTGAGCTCGCCACCTATGAGCTGCAGGCCTCCTGCGCGATCCAAACAATTGAATTCCACTTGCGGTGTCATTTATTTCCATTATCGGTGGCAATTTGCAAAAACCACACAGTTATGTATAAGATGCAGACTTGAAGCCACCCTGTCTGACTCAGTTGTTGTATAACAACGTGCTCCTTAATTTTTTTTTTTTTTTGCAAGTGCACATCATGTCCGGCCTACACGGTAGCTTATATAAGTGATCATTAGAATCTAAGAGGCATTGCGATCGAGTGGCTGCATGATTAGTTGTGTTGATCAGAGATTACAGTCAGCTTTGCTCCTACTCAGGTACTCTGCCTGAGACGGGTCATTTCAAAGCAGCCCACACTTGCTGTGCACATGGTGCGTGGTGATTAATCAAGTAATTGGCAGTTACATGTTGTGTGTGTGTGTGTGTGTGTGTGTGTGTCTGAAAAAAGACTGCCCCTCAACCAGAGGGGCTAAATTTAATATTTAAGCCCCTTTTGGCAGGCCTTGGAGAGTTTTCACCTTGTTCAGATGTCCTTGAGTCCAAGAGCAGAATGCCTAATCAGCTCCAGAAGCCCTGAAACTCCACTCTGACATTTTCTGGTGGGAGGCGTTAATTAATAAGAAAATAATATTCTTGTGGAGTTGAAAGTAGTGTACACACTAGGGATGCTATGATGGATTGACTGGCCAGTTACATCCTTTGCCTTTAGTGTGTGTGTGTGTGTGTGTGTGTGTGTCTTTTCATATTTGTAGATAACAGTAGCGTGGAGCTTTACTGTCCCCTCGGGGCCATTTTGTTTACAGACATCAGTCAAACGGAAACATTAAGCAAGAATCTAGGGAAGTAAATTTCACTTTGTTCAGGGTGACTTGATACAAGTGGAAAAGGAGATCATAACAATTTACACTGTGTTTTTTTTATTCATGAAACCTTCTGCACAGCGGTTGTAATATCGCCTTGCCTTGTTGACGCCGTCAGCCATAGCCTGCAGCGTGAGCTCTCTGGGTCCATCCACCGTCTTCCCGTCATCGGTTGGTCCCCAGCTGGCGCTGTAGATGTCAATAACCTGGGGCATGTGGCTGATGGATGATGCTTCAATGATGTCAGTCATAAAGGGCTGGTCCAACATCCTGATACCTGAAAGGGCAACATCTCCATATGAATGACTGGCTGCTATTGGTTTACCGTTTTAGTGCTGCTGCAGGAACACAGTGGAATGTATGGAGCTGGGTGATTTCTAAAACCATATTCAGGTGGTTAGATTTACAATACCTAGACTGTCGAGACCACTATATATAGTACCTACGTGCTTCATGATGACAGTGATGTTCATAGCAGCATCATTTTCTTATCTGCACCAGGAGGATCATGTGATCGGTCAAATGTGTGCTTGCATCTGTGAGCGAGTGTATGTCTGTGTACGGCTAATTTCACATTCTGCTGCAACAAGGTGCATTATATTTTGGGGTGATACGTTCAAAGACCTCTCCTGGTTTTGGTTACTCACTCTGACTTCAATCGCACAATACAGCGGTGGTCCTTGAACACACCTGGCAGAGATCTGCATTCTGAGTGTTGTCCGGATTAATGGTGTTGTCCTGTTGCTATGTGGACTCTAACTGATCTCTGCAGTAATTTGCAGTAATTCTGTTTAAACATTCTTCCATGATACCGATGCAACATTGTTCTTCCACGATAACCTATATCCGTGATTTACACATTATTCATGATGCATATGGAGGCGAAACACCCTCATCATATATTTGATCCTTTCATCGTATCATTGAAATGTAATTCATGTAATTCGCTCACATGCTGCTTATTGTCATTCCTTTCACTATCCAAATTGCAGTTTTGACACACACCTGCCACCTTGGAGTTGTAGGCGACTCCCACACCACAGATGTTGTTGTTGGCTGCTGCAGACACCTCTCCAGCACATCGTGTGCCATGACTGGTGAAAGCAACAAAAAAACAAACAGAGAATGTACTTAAGAGGATTTGCATGAATTCAAAAAAGATAAATTGAGGTTTAAGTTTGAGATAAGATTTCCCAGATTAGGTGCTTAGTCTTGATTTTGTTGACTTTGTGCCAGACTAGAACGAGGAAATTGTTAGTAGAAGAGTTTTAGTGTTTCCGCCATAAATCAATTCATATTAACATACAATATACAACACCCTTTAGCCTGAAACTCATTAGCTCCTGGAGAGGCAACACGATTAATCTATCCATTTATCCACCATCCAGTCGGAATGAGCATGTTTGCACATATCAGTGTTTTGTGTGCAGCATGTGATGTGTCTATCTCTCCATCCCACCGCTCCCCACAGGGACACTGCAGAGAGTCAACCTCTCTCTCCCAGCATGCTTTGCTACAGACAGGCAGCTATTTATAACAACCAGCTGATTAGCCAGCGCGTTGTGCCCGACAGTCAGGAACTGCTGCACTGGCAAACCCAAATACTCCCCTCTCACTCCCACACGCAGACATCTGAGCAGATGGAGGAGGAGGAGGAGGAGGAGAGGCTGAGACAGAATATAGTCCTCTTTGTTCCTCTCCTGGACATTGTGTTGCTGTGGCAGTGGATCACCCAGTGTGATCAGGAGATGGCAGGCAGATAAGGCTTTATCAGACAGATTGCCACTGTGAAAGCGAGAGGGCGACTAGACCTAGTCCTCCTTTTTATCTAACTTATCTCCTCCAAGTGAGCGGGTAAAAATAGGTGTTGTGTTTTCTATTGTGTTGTGTTGGACAACAGCCCTGTTTATGCTGCACTATTATGTCCTAATGGAACTATGTGAAGAGAAAATCAATAGAGGCGAGCTGCCAGACTCGAGAGAAAGCTTGTGTATGTGTGTGTGTGTGTGTGTGTGTGTGTGTGTGTAAACAAAGGTCATCTGGGTGAGCTTTACCTGTTGAACCAGTCGTCTGTGTAGCGTGGAAATGGGAACGGGTCATTGCTGCTGAAGTCATAGCTGGCGTCGGCATTCTGAAAGGACCGAATGGATGCATTTACAAAAACAACAACACTGAGGCCAAAAAAACGAAAAAAGGGAGGGAAAGCAGAGAGGAGCATTTCATGGTGATGTGGTGACCTAATGACTCCCTGCTCTATCATCCAGATGGGTTTTTTCCCTCCAAAAATATGGCTTCCTAGTGTGAGATACTGATAGTTGATTAGGTGCAGCAAGGCTAGCTGCTACTAACTGGCATGGGAACCAGTCAGATGAATCTGAGCGCTCATGTTGTATTTGCTCTGGCAGACACGTCTGGTTTCCCTCCACTTCGGACAGATTTCCAGCGGCCAATCAAAACAATTCATCCAATATGGGGCATGATTGAGTTGAGGACTGCGATGAGTGCTTTCGAGGCATTTTAGAAAACAACCAACTTATGATATAGCAGCTCATCTCTGCCTGCTGGTGTTTCTCCAGACGTTTTTTTTTTTTTTTTTTAGCCATCCGCCGTTTCGCCGTAATGTGCTGTGAGCTCGCCTGGCTCTGTCAAAGGAAACATAATCCACCAGCAACCAAAACAAAACATAACATGTTGCAGTTACTATTTCTTCCCCCCCAAGAAAATTCTGACATATGACCACAAGGAAAATCCAAACTTGTCACAATTCACATTTTTATACAAATTAAACAAACAAGATGGTAATTAGTGGGTTGTAGAGTTGGAGGTAAACCCCAGGCGAGCTGTTCCCAGCTGCTAGCAGGGGCTTCATATTTACAGGGTTTTATTTCAAACCATTTTTTTCGAGAAGCCCAACTCAACAACATATCTTTCCTCTGCGGCGATACTGGAATAATGTGTGGTCACAGCGGGGATTTCAAGCTGAGAAAATAATGGCCCAATCACTGCCAGCATTTAATTCCGCATGGCCAAAAGTAATAGGATCACAACGAACGGCAGCATTACAGCAGGAGAAACAAGACACAGGAAACGCACATCAGCCAGAGAGACGTTAATGCAGGCAACGTAATTACCAGAATGGCCATGTCTGAAGAAGATCGCACTGACGGAGTTGGATTCAAGATTCGGCAGAGTCGAGGGGGAAAGCCTCACGCTTCTTGCTCTTTCTGTAAAGCTCATTCTATTGCAATCCCCTGTAATCTCTCCTTTCCCTGTCAGTCATGTCGCTTGCAGTGGTATCTGTTTTGCTCTGTAACGCAGTAGCAGGTGTGCTGAAGATGCCTTGTTCATCGGCCATAGAATTGAACACACGAGATCAATCTTGGGGGCTGTTTCCATGCTCATGCCTGACGGCTCTGTTGGCTGACATTTAGACAAGATGACTCAGTCATTGATAAAGCGGAACGGTAGAAAGCTTACTGACCCAATGGAGAAACACCGTAATTATCACGATGCGGAGCAGGTGACTAGGAGGAAAGCGGCTCCCGGCTCTCTGTTTTAGGTATTGTGATGATAAATAGAAGTGTAAATGCCATCTTAAACAGTTTGTAATCACTTCTTCTCTCTTTGTCTTTTTTTTTTCTAGATAAGTAGACGTCAAAGAAACAATAAAAACGCAAGCCGGTTAGCAATATAAAAGGTCAAAGCATTGGCTTATAAATATTATCATTACTATAATTATTCACGGAGAGAACGTTTGTGGAGGAAATCAGCTTTTGCGCTTACGTCAGGAGCAGGAGTGTGTTTTATTTTTTCAAAAAGGGGTGAAAAGGTCTGAGACCCGGTTATAAATGACACAGGGGCATGTCCATGAATCATTCGCTTCTCCAGCTCATATCTTCTGCTATCAATCAGACCCTGTTCTTCCTCTGGTGTCCTGTGAGCAACCGTGGGCAGAATAATAGATCGTGCCCGGTCTCGGTGTCTCAGCCACCTCACCTTTCACTGGCAGCCGCTCTCTGTTCACTGTCCTCGGAGCGAATGGTAGTTGAGGGAGCCATGACTCAAAGCTGCTGTCGCGGAGGCCAGCGTGCCCCATTTTTGTAGAGATCAGGTATAATATTCAGATGAAGTTTAATAAAACATGTTTTTGGAATGGACTTAAGTATAGATTCCAAATGACTTTACTTGAATTGTTGAAGGTTCCAAACCATTTCCAGTTGTGACCCTTATATAACACCAAATGGTGATTCCCTCTTTAAAATGAATGACTGTAAAGGATCTGAGTATTTCTTCCACCTCGAAAAAGGCAAATATTATAACTCTAGAGTAAAGCCTGTGGTTTTGGATGTGTTTATTAAATGCTGTTAACAAAGGGGACGTTGCACATACAAAACAGCCCTGTGCTTTGGACCATGTATCATCTTCTCATGGCTGATAACCTAATCTATAATCTAGGAGAGCGGATGCAGGATTGCTGTATAACGTGACCTTACTTGAAGTCCTCTGCAAGAGGATTTTTGCACCATAAAAGACACTATTCGAAGACTGTTATGTCCTTCTGGAGAAAAGGGGTTGAAAACATCATCTTAAGCTGTTTCCATAACGGTATAAGATGAGCCACCAGCACGATGAAGCTCTTACAATCTCTTCAAGGTAATTTTACAGACACGCTCGTCTTTTCTCTCTTTTATTCCCTCGCTCCGTCTCTCATACAAAAGCAACATATGAGATCAACTTCATGGTAATGTGACATCATAATGTGTTGTCATGGTAACCTCCCGGGGTGTAGTAACACTTCCAACAATTCTCTTTGAGACGGGAAAAGAAAAAATAAACAGTCATCCGCTGATCGATGCCTCCGTTTCGCCAAACACAATACCAGTATTGATCAGGTGTTGGCATGTTTGGAGATTTAAAAGAAACTTAAAAGAGTAACTAGTAGGTCAAACTAAACATCGTATTTGTATTATAAATAAACTTTTTCCTTTGTAATACTGTTAAAGGCAGGACATAAACAATACAGTATATCTGCTCCTATATCACTAGCTGGAATTATGCTGGAATCTTTCTAGATGTGTTTATTTATGCAAAAATAATTTACATTATCATCACTATTGGCATTTGCAGATAAACGCACCGTGAAATTGAACCATCAAGTTGGACAATTTATCTCAGGACACACAAAATCTCACAATGAACTCCCCATATCAAAATATATCTATTACAGTATGATCATCGCACCAAATAGAGGATCTTGAAAACGCCTTTGCATAAACGTTGCTGTCCAAAGCGGAGACTCACCCAAATCTTCATCGCCTCACAATCCTTTCAAATCTAACTGCTAGTCGGGATGAACCCAAATCTTTTTTTTTCCCCCCGATTTGAAGATGGCTGACAGTATGAGGTCTTTGCGAGGCCTATGAAACACCATGACGACGGGGACAAAAACAAGATTGCACACGCGGTGTATCTCTCTCACACAAACGCACACTATGGATCCATGCACAGCATGATGGAACATGCTCCTGCATCACCCCAACTGAGGTGTTATTTTTGGGCCACGTCTCATCTCCAATCACAGGCGAGAAACATACAAAGGCAGGAAAACACAGTGCTAAGTGTACCCAACACGTATTCAAGCCCCATGTAAAAGGATCACCCGGTGTGTGCACGTCAGCTGAGGTGGAAAGGCAAAAACCGAGAGTGCACTGTACCGGTGCAATCTTTAATACTTGTGCAAAATGTGTGATTTAATTACACAAATTACTGACGTTTCTCAGTAAAATGTTTGCTATAAAAAACAAGCATGGCAAAAGGAGTCGTTCTGAGACCATGAGTCACTCTTTCATCACACCTCAGCTTCTAAGCTTCACAGTTGTACATGGTGGATTCACGACGACGGCACAATGTGGCCTCGATGAGCAAATCAAACTAAGCCTTGTGTACTTTCTTGTTCCATTTAGCAATCCCTCTTGTCCTTTAAGGTTTTTATCAGTATTCCGGAGATAGAGCGTCACATTATGCAGCGCCAACTACCCTGGCATTATCTCCGCTTGTGACAGATCGGCCTGCCATTGTGCCTGCCACAGTGCAGTGTGCATTAACATTAAACAGCTTGGCTGGCCGCCTGTCCCCCCACGTCCTCCAGGAATACAAGGAGACTCAGCAGCCATGAAGGCAACTTGGAAAGCACCTGTCACTGCCAATGGCGCCCACACAAAGCCCATGACGTCCGGCGCCTGAACCCCTGCCTCACTTATTAACAGCACTTCAAAGGAATGAAGAAAAGTCTGAAATTTAATAACGCTGGAGTACTCACATAATTTGATGCCAGGTCGGGATGTAGATAGTCGATGCCTGAAATGTGATTTTTGACATTAATCAGTGGTATCATTAATCCTGAGAGGGAGTGCTTTTCAGAGGATGGTGTGACCTCAGGTATCTTTTTCCTATATCACCATATTTATTTCACTTTGGCCTTAATGACGAGACAAACAATAGATAACAGAAATATTGTAAATGAGTGTAAATGAATGATGTTTGGCTTCACTTCACATTGCCGGGGCCGGGTACTCCCTGCTCATCCACCGGCAGACTTTTGTCGGCGGGTGAGCTGGGGGCTATGGGCCAAAGCCAATTCAAAATTGGCAAAGTATCCATGATTTGCCAACATGTTGATTTACTTCTTTTGTGGTCATATAATAACATGTAGCCTATATCTATGGGTTGTAAACTGGAAATGCACACTGCCTTGGGCTCTGTGTGGTTAGGCTACCCTATATCTTGTGTATCAGGTGGCACTATACGGCCAATTATGCGATTGTAAAGCCTACTTCATGTCTTAGTGTATCGCCTCTAGTGATACAGTAGCACAAATCCTTAACGATTGTTTCGAACTTATTAACTCCATATTTGGTGACATTCAGAAAGGATTAAATGTTTCTTAAGGAGTTGAGAGAATACCACATTTTAGGCAAAAAAATTAGAAATGTTGGAAAGTATGACCATTTTGTAGATACATATATGAATTGTCACAATGTGATGTAGTGAATCGTCCTTAAACAGCGAAAGACAAATAAATCTGAACAGAAAAATGTTCAACAAAATATAACATAACAATTCATATTCACCATACATATTCTGGGAAGTGACCGTTTCTTGCTTTCCATTGTATCGTAAATTAAATGGACATGAACAAAGTAATAAACAAAGTCAGTATAATGAATATACGCATTATATACGCGGGTGTGACTGTGCTCATGGGTAAGAAACGGCAGCGCTTGACACTCACCGTCGTCCATGATGGCGATGGTAACTCCCTTGCCCGTGTAGCCCAGTTGCCAAGCTTCCGCCACATTAAGATCCAGCCCAGGGGTCCCATCCGCCTGGCCCGTGTTAATCTAATCACTCAGACAATATGGAGAACATCCATGACTCATAGCACCCTGGTGAGCCGCCATTAGACAAATTAGTCAACATGGAGGATGCGAGGTGAGAAGAAAGGGGAAGTAAATGTCAGCGATACGACACGCCGGATGACTGACAGCGAGCTCGCCGCGGCATTAAAAGTCACGCTTGCCAGTTAGGGTAAACAAGAGGGGAGGGAACTGGGCGCCACGACTGGGCGATGAGATAGCGCGGGGCGAGTATTGGCAAGGCTGATTAAAGAATGAATAACAACGTTGATTCAGAAAGTAGTGGGGAATATGCCTGGCCTTCGAGTAATTAAGGTGGAAGGATGTGGATTGGTTGCTGGAGGTCAGGCGGCATGCAGACAGCTGCTTGGCTGATTACTCACCAGATACCACTGTTTGCTGAAAAGTGGGTCGCTCATGTTGACTTCGATATCATTGATATCTCTGTAGCCTCGCTTCTGACGGCTAAAACCATCCTGCTCAAAGACATTCTTCACCTGAGGGAAGAAGGCAAAAATAAATATCAGTTTAAAGGCAACACATGACTCTCCAAAAAAAATCGAAAAAGGGTCGTACAAAAGGGCTAAATGAAACCAAAATGGATTTGTCATGACGGGCGTGTGCTGCTCAGGAAATCAGCCGACCCAGCTGCGCTCTACTGTACCGTGAAGGCAGAACATCATGTAAATCAAAAGGGCTATTCTTTTCCCTCCTAATCAGAGGGGCTGCAGCTGGAGCCAACGCTTTCCGAACTCACCTGCCACAGAAGAGATGGAGTTTTTTTTCTCCCCCACTCGGTACATTTTCAACAAAAGCGACATCAATTATACTCACAAATACGCTGAGTGTTTCTTTGAATCTCCGTGCACTTACAGGCTGATGAACAGCTGTGTTTTAGATTACAAACGCTCACTGGAAGTTGCCACAATATCATTCAGGAGAAGAGAAGACAGGACGGAGGAGATATAAATGTCACAAAATGTAGGTTGTTCGATTAACTGCCTGGTGTCGTCGACATAACTGGGCGTCTTTGACAAGGATGCATTTTGATTTCTGCTACATTGGAAATCAAGCCAATAATGCACGACTGATATTTCTCCATCTTCCTCTCCGTCGGTGGTTGTGAGAGTGATGGCAATCAACGGTAGCCAATCAATTCAGCCGTTGTAATTTGAAACCGCATCCCAATTCCTGTGGGGTTTCATCCAATCGCCACCTTCACAAGAGGTTAAGGATGAGCATGAGTCATTTAATCTATGACAGTCTTCAAACACCAAAACCAAGTCATCAGAGCCTCAAGGACGGTTTAGCTCCTTGTTTCTATCTCTTTATGTGTATTAGCATACAGAAAAGTGTTTCTTTACATAAAATAAAACCCTACAAATGCATTTAAAGCACAAACATGTTACAGACTGATATTTATTTACTTCCATTTTTGGTATTTTCATACCTGGGGGGAAAAAAGAAACGTCTTCCACCGTGTTCAAAGCTTCATTTAGAAAGCTGATTCATGTGGCTAATTGTTCCTCTTGTGCATACCCTGAGCCAATTCACTCCAGTGCGGCTGAGAGAAACAGGGCTTTGTCCAGTGTGTTTGCCACCACAGATAAGAGAGCAGAGCAGCACTTAAGATGGCCTTTTAAAATGGCCAGAGCCTATTCAACCAGATCTTTCTTTTATGGCATACTCTAAGCAATCAGAAGGCACACACACGGTAAATCAACACGAGTCGCTCAAACGACACGTCAATTCTAACCGAACATATTTGAATATTTATCTTCTGTTTTGGAGGATTTTTGAATCGCCCTCCATGTTGCATTTGTCGTCACGTATTTTCCATTCGGTCAGAGGGAACCTACCAGTACTTCCATTCCCCCTGCATTCCCCCTCCCTTCTCTCCATCCGTCATCAATTTATTTCATCACTTGGCAGGAGAGCTGGTATTTCCCTTGAGACGGCATGTCACACTGCCCACTCACAACATCAAACAGTGCCCATGCACCACCATCACTCTTCGCCTTTTGCCCACTGCCTGCTCACAACTCACAATGCTCCAGTTCACTTCAAATCAAAGAGCCGTGTCCGCCTCCCTCCTTTCTCCTCGTCCTCATTTTTCCTCCAGGCTTTCCAGGGCAAGTGTCTTTCAGGGTCAGGGGATGCTGCTCATTCACAAAGATTCATTCTACATCCACCTCCTATTTATTTTGTGAGCTACTTCCTAGGATGCCTTAAATAGATTTTGAATGATTTTTATCTAAAAAAAAAAAAAAAAGAAATCATAGGAGGTAGGAACCACGGATGGATGGATGGTTGGGGTGAATGCACCAATGTGTGGTTGAATAAGTGTCTCAGTTGAAATCAATGTAGGACATGAGAAGTTAAAGGAAAGCATAGTGGAAGATGAGGAAGAATACAAGGAAAAGATAATGGGTGAGTCAGAAGTGGGTCAAAATGCTCCACTAATAGAGTACAACAAAGAAAACAGCTCCTGGGTCGCTACGAGATCCATCCACTCAAAATAACATTAAGGGGTGCTGCTCAAGTATTATAATACTAATTTAGGTGAAAGAAATGAGTGTGTGATCACTCCCTTTTTAAATAAAGAACCAATTAATAGACTAATACAAAAGGTCACACACTTTAATCTTTAAAATACAATTTCTTTTTTCATGCGTGTCAAAATGTTCAATTGAAACGACCTAGTTCTTTTTGATGGAACTGCAGGTGTAAAACTGAGATATATATATACCCGCCATAACGTCATTTAAACATTTCAGAGTGATAAACAGGAGACATTAAATCAGACCAGCTGACCTCATCCATTCCAGAGATGCACAGAAATCAATAACTGCAGTGTTGCATATGAGCATGTCAAGTATCTGATTAAAAACCCCAGCACCTGGAACACGGACCTAGCCGTGTCCGTGCTGTCTCACTTCCATTAGCCGTATTAGCTCGGTAGAGTGACTCGCATTTATTTTCATTAACACCTCTCACAACCGCAATTAGAGAGGTTAGTTGATTGTCTACTGCAGGACCTCCACTTTCACCGCCTCCAAACGGTGGACAGAGCTAAACACACAGAGCTCAGCAGGCAGCCGGACTTAAAGAGCTTGAATACGTGGCGGCTCTTTCAGAGGCCCATTTTGATAATAGGTTTTATGTGAGAATGTACAGCTTGTTTTGTTACTGCCAATTAAATATCTTTGGGATGTTGGTACATAATTAAATACGTTATTACAGCTTGAAACTCCAATGCCATAGTGGACTTGAAATATTAATCTAATTTTATAATGGAATAGTATATTAGAATATACATCATGTCTCAATAATGTATAATTTATGCACTACCGCTACACCGACAACCTCCCATCCATTGATCCATTCTCTTGGCAGGGGCTAAACGGGGTATTTCAGACGTCCCTCTGCCTGGCAACACTACCCAGCTCTTCCTGGGGGACCCCGAGGCATTTCCAGGCCACACAAGTTATATCATCTCTCCAGCGTTTTCTGGGTCTACTCCAAAACCTACTTTATTCCTGTCTTATCAAAAAACCTCACAGGGAAGCATACAAGCAGAAACTATACAAAAATACAAAACAGATGATAACAAGGAGACACATTAAAGCAATACTTTCCTTTCCCAAAACAAATCCAAAACTGTCATCAAAAGGTCTATGAGAGGGAGTTTTAGTAAATGATTTTGAGATGCATATTGAATTAGTGGCATTCTGCTTTTTCAGTTGCCCTGATGGCAAAAACACAGTTGCTTGATTTTAATTTAAGAATGTAAGAAAGCACCCATCTTTCAGCTTAATATGTAAACAGTGTTATTTGATACCTATGTAATTACACTGTAGACATACTTTAGTACAATCATATCTATTCATCTATAATGACAAATTGTGTTCTTCTGTCATTGTTTGCCACACATCAACCACAACTCATTGAATGCACTTATGAATAATCAGGTTTTAGACATTTATATTTTTCAGATTGAAGTTCCAATTATTATAATACGTTGAATTGTTGCAATCATAAGACACTGACTGGAGAGCAGTGCTCCTGACATTGTCATCTTGATCTGTAAACAACATTTTCAAAATGCACAAAATGTGTCATGTTGTAAACAAAGAGTGCAATTAATGCGCATCAACATCAGCGTGACAAATCAGTCATTTTTCTGCATTATTATTTCAGAGACTCCCAGCTTTTGAATTGCAATTACAACACCCTGATGCTGTGTACTTTTATTTCATCTCTAGCTACGTTGAATAATGTCTCCTCATGACGTCGGAGTTCTGTATTTGTGGTGTTTGATGCCTTTTGGACCGTCCAAACTAAGGTATTGCTGATCAGCTGTAATAAATAGTTTGACTTTTACAATAGGTGCTGTGTCTTACGCTGTGGTAAAGCTCTGATTTCCCACTGTGTTCCACATGGGCACTATAGTCTCAAACTAACCGTCATCATGCAAAGTAAATGGGGAGCTCTCCTTGGCACATTCGTACAGTAGACTGACTGACTGTGTGTGTGTGTGTGTGTGTGTGTGTGTTTGCTCACCCTGCGGTCTTTTTGGAGCCGCTGTCTGCTGTGTCCACTGCGTTTGCTCCGCCTCTTTGAAGTGTCCTGAGGATAGAAGTGAAAGAGCCCCTCTCCAAAGGGAAGCTGGGTAAAAAAAAACAACAGAGGAAGATAGATCGAGTAAGAAGCAGAGATGAGAACAAAGGCAGCAATCAGAAAGTGTGTGTGAATTGAGGACAAACTATACACACAGATTATAAATGGAGGGAGAAGGAGAGCAAGTCATCTTTCAGGTGGGAACAAGAGCCCTGACACCCAGGCTTTTCAACAAGGCTCTATTTTAAGGCACAGTAGAACAGTGCTGGAATCAACCATAATAAATCACAAGGGCAGGGAAATGAGATGCATCATCCAGAGCTTTTCCTCCGGCACTGTGCACAGATTAAAGACCCCCGTATGCTTGTAAGAGCCCGGGTATGGGTCAATCCTCAAAATAAACACTTTCAGATGTGCCTGTCAGATCTAATGTGAAAATGAAATTCTCTAGAAGAACGGGGATTATTCATATCTTCCCCTGCTCTTTACCGTCTCCCCCCAAAATGGTTGAAAGCTCATGTTTGATGCAAATAATAAAAGCAAATACAAAGGCTACCCATCCATTGAATGCTATTTTGGTAATTAATAGTTGTTTTATAAAGTATATGTAGTGGCTGATGGCAGATCTCTTCCTTTTGTCTTTTATCTCTCTGTGTGCTCACATTTGTACGTCTAGGTCTTGTTAATTAAGCAACAATAGAGGATAATTCAAAAGACACAGACATTGTTTAATGATGCATAACCCATTAAGACAAATATAGCTGCAAATTACATAACCTGGGAGGCAGTAGAGGCGGTGGATGGGGGGGTCTACAAAAACAGGATCTAGCAAACAGTGTTGGTGATGGTGCACAAGCACAACAGGGATATTATGATGAGTTACAGATTGGAACACGTTTTTTGTTATTGTGGAGGTAAAAAAAAAAGAAAAGAAGAAAATTCCCATTCAGAGCAGCAGAACCTCCTCTGTTCACTGCTACGCCTCACTGGCTAAGGCTCCGGCCAGTTTCACCCACACATTTATTTTGACATGTGACAAGGTGCAAAAACTGTCAGGGAATTATTTCCATAGGTCTGCCATAAATGGCTCGTTGCACGTCTTTTGACAAGCTATTTATAAAGAAATATTTCCTCAGGTGAGTAAAATGTTGTGTCTGCAGTGAAGGCCATGTAGGCTATGTCACGATATGCAATCTAAATACACAATGTAGCCCACTTGTAAGAGATAGAAGGCATGTTTTTTATTTATTATTTGAATAAATGTCACACAATTCCTTGTAAAAAACAGTTTTGACCTTTTCATGCACATGACACTCAAAATAATTTAGCCAAATAATAATAATAATAAGAATAATAATACATTGAATTTAATGACTAAACATACAAAGATTGAATACTTAATGGTGATATCACACCTCAACTTTGTGTTGTGAGAGACAAAAATAAGAAATTCATGAATTAGACTTGGGCATTCCCTGTAGGGCCATAGGCCAATGGGCAACTTAATCAGGGCGTGCATTTTAAGTGGGAATGACGTCATCAAATTAAGCAGAAGTGTAATGAAGTCGGACCAAAATAAAACCACGAGCAGCCTCTCGGTTTGCTGTACAGGTTAAAGGACTGCTCGTTGCTAAATAGGCTACAGTATGTTTGACTATTTCTGACGATGGACAGAAACGGTGCCAAATAGATTCACGTTTTATTCTCATTTCCATTATTAACTCATTTTAATAAAGTTTTTCCTCGTGAGGAAGAAAAAAAAAAAAAAACAAGGGGGGAAAAAATAAACCCACAGTGCCAGCAGCGCGTGACAAGCCGAGCATCCCCTACCTTTCGGGCACTCTGGAACCCATGTTGTGTTGCAAGTTGGTGCGCCTCCTCGTCCTGTGCGTCCTCGTGCAACTGGACCAGAAGGTGGTCCGTGAAGACTCCTTCTGCAGCCTGCGTCGCGAGCAGCAGCAGCGCGTTCAGCAGCACCATAAATCCCACGGCTGTCCCATGTCGGGGAGATCCGCGCATCGTGTCTGGCTGGTGTCAATCCGCCCGTCTGCCTGCACGACGAAGTGGAATCAGTGTGCGGGATGCTCCTTGCTAAAGATGGGAGGAGGGAGAGGAGGAGGAGGGAGAGGAGGAGGAGGAGGAGGAGGAGGAGGAGGAGGAGGAGGAGGAGGAGGAGAATGTAAAAGGGGTCGAATCAAAGCTTTTGCGGACGCATCTCCTCGTCGTCAGCAGACGAGGCCAGTGGGAAGTTGTCTTTCACCGAGGTGGAGCCCGCTCGTGCTGCGTGGTGCGAGTGGAGGGTCGTGTGTCGTGGACCAAACCTGCATCCTCAGCTTTCTAGCTCCCCTCTTCTTCCTCCTCCTCCTCTTCTTATCAGTAATTCATTTACCTTACTCGCTCGGGTAGTTTCCGCGCGTGACGTTGTACCAATGGGCTATGGCGGGTGTGTGTGTGTGTGTGTGTGTGTGTGTGTGTGTGTGTGTGTGTGTGTGTGTCCCCACACTTTTCAGCACCTTGGAGAATTCCTCGCATCACACTCCGGGCTTTGATGGAATTGGAATTGTATTGATCCGTAACTTATGCTGGCCTGGTTGGAATGAAAAACACATTCCCATTATAAATCCTAATAGGGACTAATGTGTCACATATAGCTGGTGGTGACCTTTTTTTGTTGAAAGAATGCCTCTTATTATCTAAAATTCCTACAATTCTACAATACCTCCATTCAGCCCGCGGCTCTCTTTAAAAGAACAAAAAGACCTACTGTATATCTCCATTATGACCGGGCTGACCCTCTTTGTGCAGTGGAATGTAAGAACAGTCCCACTGGACTCTAATTGGTTGGTTCGGATGTGAAAAGCAAGTTGTTAGAGAGAACCCTGCAGAAAAAGACTTCTCTTACAAAGGATGCTCATTAAAGGACTCTGACTCCACTGCTTTTCCTCCTTATTCCCCGCCGTTGTGCGCTACACGCTGGGGTTACAGGGCTGCTGGAGGTGTAACAGGGATGTGCATATGTGAGAAAGTGGAGAGCAACTGTGATGCTCCTAATTCCCTTTATACAGACAAGATTCAGTGACAAGGGGCATACTGTTGCACAGCTGACAGACTGGTCTATTCAGTTCAGCCATAAGGACTTGACAGCAGACAGGTCACTGCCCTGGCTTAAATAAAGATACCCCCTGAGCCACTTTTTCATTTAGTGGCCCATTTAAGCATCAGCAGGTTCTTCAAGCATGTGTTTTATATATATTTATATATAAAGAAAATGCTATTAAAGAGAAATTGTCCTGCTTATCTCACTATTCCTCATATTTCAAGCGTTAAGCATCGCACACTTTTCAAAGGACGTCTTTGGTAGAAATGTATTAGGGTCAGTTTAAATTGGGAATTCAGTGATGAGAAATGATTAGTTGTCACACACTTTAGTCCTTCCCGGGAAATGATTTTACTTGTTCTGTGAAGTGCGATGCGGAGAGAATAAGAAAATTCTCATAAAATATGCATGTTTTTTCTGAAGCGTGCTTTATATTTAAAGCGTTTACTCTGTTATGCACCTCCTTTTAAAAGATGCTATTCCATCATCATAATGGCGTACTGTCACGTGCCGCGTTCACTACATAATGTTATTTGAAAGTGTGGAAACAAGGGAGCACAATAGCACGTGGATTCATCACAGAAGTCTGGAAAAATAATGAAGGTAGATTTTCTATAAGTGGATCCACTTTTACTAATCACTGTTTCCATGCTCCCTGCAGACCTCCTCCCACACTGCTGCAATTCTGCAGCCCAGAGATTATTTGTTTGACTCGGGCGAGCCGGCAACACTCCCTTCTCCGTCAGTGTAACCATTCTTCACTGCCGGGCCCCTTGTGACTGATCCACACTTTGTGTTTTGACTGCAAATCATGTCATGTAATTAATTTGGTTGTATAATATTGACTATATTACATTTGTGATGTAACATCAGAAAATACAGTAGTGACCACACTGGGATCCATTTTAACCCTTTCTGTTTGAGGTCCAGGCAGGCAAGTCTGGAAACTGAAGCCAATGTGCAAGTTCCTTCAACTTGCATTATTTCTAATAGCCAGCAGGGGGCAACTCCTCTGGTTAAAAAAAGAAGTCTGATTGTATAGAAGTCTGAGAAAATGACTACTTCTCTTTTGATTTATTACCTACATAAGTAAATATTGTTGGTGTTTATGGTCTCGCTACTTTCATGTCTTCTTCAACTACTATCCACTGTTTATGTACAGTCTAGAGGTTCAGGAGACTGTGAGCCCCCTTTCACAGCTCACAATCATACTTTACAGGACTGTGATACTTCATCACATTCCTGCTTTTATGCAAATTTCTGATTAATATGATTATTTATACTGATGACTGATGGCAGCTCCACAAAATAACTCATAACTTCCATTAATGGTCTCAGCTGTGATTGAAAACATTCTGTCCTGATGCACAATAGACAGACATAGCAATTATTGTGCATAGGAGAAAGGAGCAAGGAGTAGTGAAATGGACACGTCTACATATATTCATGGTTTGCACTGGTTTATATTTGTAGAAGATAAAAACCATAATTTGAAACAGCAGTTTGACTAAATCATTCTCAACATGAGGTCCAACTTGTGTGTTGTTTCTGAAACTTTAAATCCTTGTGTTTGTAGTCAGTAAAAAAAGTCAGATTTTAACAAGCATCCTGGGAAATGCCTAATAAATTAAGTTACTAATTCAGAAGCTTGTTATCCATTTGCTTTTATTTAATGATCAAATGTTGATTGATCTTACTAAACTGCATTATGCTCTTGATGACGGTGCCTGCAGTGATATTTGTGCATCGAAAACAGATTGTTAAATTAAGACTTTCAAGGTGAAATAGTAAATACCCAATGGATTACCGCATGATGGGGGTTGAGGCAGGGTTCAAACACCTTGTGCGCTTTAAACCCTTTCCTAAAAACACAAAAATAAGTGCCCAATGCATTCCTACTTTAGCGCAGAGACCATTTTTACTACATTAGAAATGTCTCAGTTCTCCTCATCTCTCCTAATGGCTTTGGGATCTCTCTTTTTTCTATAAAGAGGCTTTTCAGCACATTAAAGATTGAACTCGTTGTAATCTTTTCTTATGCAAATTGCAACTGCATTGGAAACTGAACAGCCTGTAATAAAAGTAATAATATGTTTACATGGCAGCACTTATTGTTGCGTTTTTTTTTTTTTTTTTTAATATTACGAGTTGATTGTTTATTTAAAGCTCTAGAAGCTTTGGGAAATTGGATATTTAAAATGTTGGTTCATACTTTATGATTAGGCCGCCCCATATTACAGGCTGTGCAGAGATGACATAACGTTAAGGGAGTTGTTGGGATGCATCAGTGTGTATCTGCGGTGGTGTCGGAGGAGGAGCAGCGGAAAAACATGGATATTTAATTTTTCATACATGCCCGAGGCTGGAGTGGAGGCAGGCTTGCCCGTCTGTCTGTCAGTGTTTCTCCTGTGAGTTCCGGTGGAAACTGGAGAGATAAGTGTGTGTGAGTGTGTGTGTGTGTGTGTGTGTGTGTGTGTGTGTCTATCATACAAGCTGATAAGCGTGTCCACCCACCAAAAACACGAGGATCACAAAAACCACGACAAAGCCTCTGTAACCTCTGCCACCGAGCTCTCAACCGGACTGGAATTGTTCGGTAGCACTCAGAGACAAGAGTATTGATCTTTCACTCCTGCACTGTAGTCCCTTCACTGCTAGATGAAATCCAGACGCACTCAGTTTGTTCTCACAGAGCTGGTTGATACGTAGAGTTTATGAATCCTGTGTGAGCGTAAACATACTTGGGAATCCTCAAGCGAAAGCCTTCAAATGGACTCAACATTTTAAAGTTTTCCTCTATTTGTGGTGCGGAAATGAACTGACAAAAGCTAAAAGACAAAAGCGAAAAGGCCTCTTCGTCCCTGCCTGTAGTTAAGTCGTCATTTCAGAGGCAGCTCTCTCCTCTACTGCTCCACTGCCTGCCAGTGTTGTGGGACGGGATGTCTCTGAGTGAGTGGGGGATTGTGGGTGCTACATCCGCATTGATTGCAGTGCGGATAGTGCCGGGAGCTGCTCTTCTAATGGTTTCATTTGCTCTCTCGCCCTATCTCTTTCTTAGTGTCTCTCTCTCTCCCTCCTCCACTCTTAATCATAGGAAGCCACCGCCTGTCTCTGGGCGTGTGAGATAAGATGACGGCCTTCACAGGTAGACGGATATCAAAAACCCACAGACTGCTCTTCATAATGACAGAGGGGGGGTTTGACGTGGCGTCATTCAGTTATTCAATTCAGCTTCAACTGTGGTCTTCTAGGCATGGCGGCAGACGGTTCAACGATTCTTGGTCCGGTCATATGCTGCGTTTGTGGAAACTCGGGCTGTGATCAATACGAAACTCATAAAGCCTTCCGATTCTGATATTCGAGCGGGAGGATTTAATTGCAGCTACCTTTTTATAAGCAGATTAGACAGTGACACTGTGTTGAACAGATCCATTCCTTCCATCAGGCCGGCTGGAGTGGCAGATATAGCAGGGAGCAGAGGGACAGCACGCCGCTGTGTCGGGCCTGATGGGCTGCGAGGCGGACAGCAAGGCCAACTCAGGTGGAAACACTGGCTCGATTTGTCATGGACCAGAAGGAGATTAAATTGAACTCATCACTCTCCTCTTTCCTCACTCGCCCCCAACCCTTATGTCACTCTGCCCTCTCTCCCTCCTCCTGCAAATCAGTCCATCATCTAACATTTCCTCTTCCCTCCATCTCCTAAAATGATCATGTTGCCATGAGAGAGCTGTTTATATCCCCCCCTCTGCAGGGCTGAGGGAGTCTCAGGAAATACTGTACCATAATTCAGGCTACCGCAACCTGTAGCTTTTGTTTGTGAGGTTCACTGCTGTTTTATTACAGGGTTGATATTCCTCTCTGTGCTCCTGTTTTGCCTTAAGCTAGCCTTGAGCATAATATAAACCTTAAAGTACTGTAATGCTTTTTTTTTAATACAGTTCATGGGCATGCAGCTGCAATTTTAATGAACATTTGAATATGATTAGGATGTTACTAAACTCACTCTATGGATTCAGAGTAAACAAGATATATATGTTTCAACCAGTACTAATATATCAAGTTGTCTACTTACACATTGAGAAACAGAGCTATATCTCATTTAGCTCTGTTTTGGTTTCTAGGAACTCCTGGGGGAAATATCTGGCTCTTTAGCTGCTCCACTCCCTGCCCCTAATTATTCACTAAATGTTCACTAGTTGCCCTGATGCTATTTGACGCTGGGCAGGGTATTCGGGGGTTCTTTTGTAGCTGAAATCAGCAGCCGACACCAACTAAAAACAATGCTATGATTGGTAAGACTGAAGCAAAATATTAAAGTCGCAGGCAGAGAAATAAAAACAGTTAAAATATGCTTAGAAATACAGCCTGCACAATGAATCCAAATGTTATCGCAATGTCGACAAGAGCAATATCCAAATGCAGCAGGTGCAATATTTTTTAGATATATAGATTCAGCAGAAAGACGATACATAAATCTTTGTTTGTGCAGATCCTTGCCATGAATCAAATGATCATTTTAATTCATGTTACAATGAAAATTAGAATGATTATGCAAACAGTATCATCCCCTCCAATACTGTGATCACAATCAGTCAAAATCAGGACGAATATTATTTCCAAATTTTGCCGCCCACCTTGTGACCACGACGACCACGGTTGTCGACGAACCACGTTTCCAGAAACAGTGTAAATAAAGGAGCTGATATCACTGTTAACCACCTTTTCGCCAGTAGGTGCGAAGCTTTATGAACGATTAGAGAGTTAGCACCACTATCAGTCTTGTGGTCTTGACTTGTCTCGACTACCAAAAACTTTTTTCTCAAGGAATAATCTACATTTATTAAAATGTTACTTCGCCAGCTACAGTTTTATTCACCAACTGGAGATAAAGAATGCAATTTTTTTTTTTTACTTCTGTCTCCCCAGCTTCTATAAATCCCTGTAGCCTCCAAATGAAACCTGCTGGGTTTGTGCTTTGCCTCCTCATCAGTATGGGGAGAAATGTCCTATATTATTAATGGTCTGTGGAAAAACAATCCACCAGCCTGTAGCTGTGCAGTTGAGCAAGAGCAACAGTACCACCGGCTTTGTTATTCAAAGCATATCCCGAATATAAATTTGGTTTAATTGGGAAAGAAAAACAACTGTGCGGGCAAAGATTATGCATAATCACAATAATTATTTCCCTCTGTGTATTACTTATTTCGAGGTGAGTGTTCTGTGCTGCCTAATGAATGCACCACCTAGGAGGGAAATAAAAGGACATGCAAATTAACGTCGGAGATGAATCCCGTTCATCAAAAGACAGCGGATGGAGAAAAGTCTGATTTGATGAATTACCAAACTCATTCACACTTTGGAGGAAACAAAATGCATATTGAATATTGAATATATTGAAAAAATATCAATATCTGTATTATAACATGTCAATTTACTTACTTAAATGGACTTTTTGGAAAATGTGAGTGAATATATAACACTGCAATTACTGGGAAGTGTGAACCTGATCTTATCATTTTTATATATGTTTTATTTATCTCTTTCAAAAGATCTCCGGCTTCCTGCTTTGCTGCTAATGAAACACATCAGCGCACCAAGCGGCAATCATTTGATCGTTGTCACTGAAATTGACGGTTTGGAAAATGGGTTTTGCTCTTTAGTTTCAGGTGGACGCGTATAACATTGTTAGGGTTGTATTTTGAGCAGAGCAGCTGCTCACCGGCTTAACTTGTATTCAGAAAGAGTGTTGATGTCGTTATTGCAGTGGTGTAATTGCCATTACTAGTGTATCATGCCACGTGCCCCCCGACCTGCCAGAATCAGACACAAACATTACCTCCAAGTAAATGTTCCTAATCAAGCCTCCTGTGCTGGACCTGGTCCTATTCATGGCACTGCCAACTTTCCCATTTCCTCTCATGCGCTCATTAAGTTGTCAGCCACCCTCCAATCTGATGTCTGAGCAAATATTAGCTTCAGTCTGGCTGTGACGTTTGACGACGCTGCGTTTAACATTGCGTACCTTTTTTGTGTCTGGTGAGACAGCCTGACCTTTGAGGCACAACAGGAAATAATCACGACGTTAACTGATGTTACTGTGAATAGTAGCGGTGTGCACAAATCCAAATCTTAAGATCATATCTTGGGCTCACACCAGTAGCAAGGATCAATATATCACAAATGTTCTTCTTATTATCTACGGGCAAAAAAATGAAGGTGTTCCAGCTAGAAGCATAATAAATAAGAAGACGTTATATATGTGACCGTCAAACCCTGTCCAGCTCCATGTCCTCAAACAAACTTGACTCTGAGGAAACTGTAGTGTTTGCGTACATGCATCCTCAATTCTTATTTATGAATAAGCTAACCATTAAGCTATAAGACAGAGGTTTTCAATGTTTTCAGGTCAAGGACCCCCAAGGCCTAGAGACCTGCTGGAAGGACCCCCTACTACATATTATATAAAACACTGTTGCTTATTAAACCGGGCCAATAATAATGTGTAGTGCAGCCTATAGTGCCGTGTATAACAGTACTTTGTAATTATGTATACGATGCTAAGCCATTAAATTAATAATGTTGACATATTTTTATCTTTTTTTTTTAAACATTATATTAAACAAACAGGAAGATTTATGTTTGCTTAATATAGGTTGCATTCATGTTAAGGTGGATTTTTGGACATATTTAAATTATTGGTCGGGGACCACCTGCAGTAACTCTGCGGACCCCCTAGGGGTCCCAGACCCCTGTTGAAGAGCTCTGCTATAAGATACCCTGAATGCACAGCTAGAAATGTAAATGCACAGTGGGAATGTTCGCAGTGCTCAGGAGCTCCAGAAAAGTGGTTGTTTTAACTTTTGCTCAGAGGCAAACGTGCCTGTGACTACAGGAAGAGGACCAGCCAAGTGACCTTGTGCAGGATATGATGACAATGAGACTGCATGATGCAAACGGCATCAACAGCGTGCACTGCGGCTTGGCTGTGTGTGGGCTCTGATGCTCTTTCCATTTTAAAAGGACATTAGGACTAATGGTAATGGTATCTTGGAGGTTTCCAAGGTTTTTTTCCCAGCACTTCCCTATGTGCTAGCAGCCAAAGAGCATAGCCCATTAAGAAAAGCAAACAATGATATGTTTCATAGGCCACGCAGGGTAGACACGGCTAAGCCACAAACGTGGGGCAACATATTAACAACGCTCAGAATTCCCACATTATTCTTTTTGATAACGCAAACGAATCCATTCAGCTATTCTTTCCTTCCAGGAAGGAACAGATGAAAGAGGATATTTTCTAAAGGGAAAGAGAACATTTCCAGGAATTCTGACACAAAATCATTAACACAACCATTTGACATTTAAGCATCACTTACTGAGAACAAAGGTAACAATGGCTGCAGAGAAATGCTGTATATATAAAAAAAACAATCTATCGTGTGTGTGCATTATGCGTGTGGGTGAACATGTTTTTCCATGTGGCTGAGCAGAGACGGCTCTCTCCGATTACGTCCTTTTGTGTGTGAACGGCACACACTTAATCTGCAGCTGTGATTCTCACAGAAACACAGAGTTTGGCACCTTTCATCAGACTCTTAGCGCAGATGTGAGAACCTGTAGCGTTTGATCCCGGGATTAGCGATGGCCACAGTCTCCTTACGCCTCAGTGGATGCACCGACTTGACAGCAGCTAAGCGATAAACCTGCCATCCCGCCTGCCGACTGTGAAGTCAGCACAGCTAATTAGCCGCTCTCGTCCTCCATGGGCTGATTCATTTGTTCAATCCAGCCTCATTTATCTCATCACGTAACGCTTCTTCATTTGCATATAGTTTATTGTTTATTACTTCCTGACTTTACTAACCACAGCCACTTTATTTGAGATATGATTAAAAGCCGTTCACTTCATTATAACCAGTCAGCTGGTTAGGCAGGATTATGTCCAATACTCCATCCTTCAACGTCTTCTTCACAGATCCGTCGGGCCATTGTAGAATTAGGTGTTTAAATAAACCCTGCGTTGGCCGCTCCAGGAGGGTCAATAAAAACTACGAGCTGAAATGCATTTAGAGATCCTCAGGGGGAATCTCACTATTCATTCTACCCCTGCGATTTGCGAGGATACCCCGGCCAATCAATACAAGGACCATTAGGCTTACAAACCTGGTTCATCTATAAACTGCCCACAGGCTCTGTAAAGCATCAACATGCTCTCTGAGACAACCTGCCCACCTGTGAGAGCTCAGAGGTGCGTTCAATGTTTCCTTTTTACAAAACAGGATCCTGTCTTTACTCTGACATAATGTATTGACGTCTATGTACGCACGGTGACGCAGACCACCTCACAAATTACACGTAATGTACATGTGTTACCTGTTTCTACCGCGTGTTTGCTATGATTTGACATTTAGCCTTGTGGTATACATGACCTTTTTTCTCCATAATGTGAAGTTCTATTACAGCAGGGTGTTTTTTTTTTTCTTCAACACTGTCAGTCATGTCACTCTGCCAACAAGCTTCGGATGGCTGCAAGAGTGAGATATGGAACTAGAAAGAAACGGGAGTTGAACCACATGCAGCCTTATGCAGCGTGCTGACGCAGCATGCACCAAGATGCAACGTTCAAAATGTAAGCTGCTGCAAATAATAATTCAGTTTTCACATTACTCTTCCTGGCAGCAGAGGGGTATAGCTCGGAAGAACAAGTGTGTTAATTATTAATCACTATTCATTCTAAAATATGAGAACTAATGAACGATTTAAAGCCATTGTGCATAATAATTCCCATTCATTTTTAAATGGTATTGCTTGATTTATTTATTTATAAGTACAATGCATATGATGTAATTAAATGACATTACTGTATGATTGCTCTCAAATAATAATAATATAAAAAGCATGTTCCTGTATGCAACTCCCCTCTGTGTGTTCCTCCACATGTGTACGTGAGCAGAAGCGCACTGAGAAACCCTAACACACAATTTTGTTTCCACACTTAATTGCCTTACTTAGCCTCACTGCTTTTGTAATGGGTAATTGGTTGTCATGACAAACACTCTGTCTATTCATAGCTCAGAGGCTTGTGCAAAAACCCCTCTGAAAAGAAAAAAAAAAACATTTTGAAGACAACATGTAGAAGATTTCTGATTTTAAAGCTTCAAGCTTTTTACAAAAAAAAAATGGTTGATCGCCGGCCGGCTCTTGCTCTTCTCCCCAAATAATGGGACTGAGACTCCTCTGGCCAAAATGGACCCTGGCTTTTGATTACATACAAGAAAAAAGTAATTCAGTATGACTAAGAGTCTCATAGACATACAGCTATGTCTCTGTTGGTGTGATACTGAAAAGAAAAGACAGTGTGAATCCCTTCCATTCGTTTCACACTGATATAATGCGATAACACCTAAAAGCACGCCTCTAGATGTCAAGTGTTTTTCCTTGTGAGGTATAGATGACGTTGAGTCATGACATGCGAGCGTCAAACACAGCAGTCGGCATTCTCCGAGACCTCCAGCCATGTGTTACCTAAACACATGCATTATTCATGTAGGAAGGAAGTGAAGAGACAAGGCAACATTATTTATTTGTATAGACATATACACTGGGGTAAGTCAAAGTTCTTTACAGAATAATACAAATATGGTAAACATAACGAAATATTCACAAATAAAAATGTCAGGAACCGGAGCAGCCAGTTCAAATGAAGGCTATTTAAAATCCATTATAGGGTAGAGTACTCACTGTCAAAATGTTTTTAACTTTGACTTGAAAGTGGTCAGATCAGGTCTGAAATGGAGACTAATCCAGGTCTGTGTTGGATGATAACGAACTGCAAGGTGATGCAACTGAAGGAATGAATAAAGGATGTCTTTTGTTGACAGTCCTCCAATGGCTTCATTGATTTTGATTTGTTCAACAAGGTCAAAGCTTCGTGAAACCAGAGGCAACGCATTCGTGGTGTCTGAGACTCTAGAGAGATCACAGTAGGTTTTCAGTGGTTTACTGATACAGATAGGGTGACCTATAGTCACTTTTTCTGCAAGTGGACCAACTAGTGTAACCCAGTGATTAGAAGTCTTCCAATTGTATTGTGTTGGAGTACCGTAACCCTAGGTTATTCCATCCATCCATCGTCTACCACTTATCCTGTATTCAGGGTCATCGCAGGGCCGACATGTAGAGACAGACAACCATTCACGCTCACATTCAGACCTACGGGCAATTTAGAGTCATCAATGAACCTATCCCCATCCTGCATGTCTTTGGACTGTGGGAGGAAGCCGGAGAGCCCGGAGAGAACCCACGCGGGGAGAACATGCAAACTCCACACAGAAGGAGTTGAGAGTGCTACCCACTACACCACGTGCAGCCCACCCTAGGTTATTGTTATCGAAAATAATTTCAAACATGAGTTGAATGTTGAGATGATTCCAACAGTGTGGATGAGGCATTTATTTGATTATACGTATATTCACGTTTCACAAAGAGATTTCTTGAGTGGGACGTAGACGCAATAACAAACAGACCGGATTCAGTGAGAGGAAAAGAAAAAGGTTTTAGTTTCCATTATGTTGTCAGTCTCGTCATTCGCATCTTTTTTTTTTTTCAAAAAGTAATAGCTGCGCCTAATTTCCCCATAGTATCATTAATGTCTTTCTTTTGGCTTCATGACATCTTGAGCTATATTTATTAGCCAATTAGAGATTGTTAGTTGCTTTATACAAACTGACACATACACACATGCGGTAGCCCTTCTCTAAATCTTTTGGGTAACTATGGTGACAGGCAAAACAGAGGGGGAAAAGAATGGAAGGAAGTTGAGGGGGTTTATTCAGGTGCGATGGAAAGTAGGCGACAATGACGAGTTGGGAAAATGGAACGACACTTACACACTGGAAGGAACAGTTTTCGTCCTCTCTTCATCGAGCCAATCCTCTTCCACAGACATACTTTTCAGGAGATATTAACCACTCTCCATTGGAGGGGAACGTTCTTCCTTAATACTAAATGCCTCAAAAGCTAATTTCCCTCTATGCAGCAGTAAACCCACAAGTAGTAGATACAATGGTGCCCTGAGTTGTTGGAGGGTTGAACACACAAGAAATGAAATCAGTGGTTTCTTTGTGTGGTTGTATGACAGAGAAATTGGGTGGAATTACACTAGCTTGGGCAATTATATGACTCAGGGATATAACGCAGACAAAGAGAGCGAGAGCGTACGATAGATACATAGTGAAACAAAGAGAATATCGTTGAAGCTTCACTTTCTTCTCGATTAACCACTTGCATTGTCATTGTTTTTGTTCTTGAAATTATCTCGGCAGTAGACACGACCAGTTGTTGGGCCAACGTTCTTGACACAAAACTGGACAGACAAATACATTTTCAAACGTAAAGGATATTAATCAAGTGAGAAGGAACGCCACTGGCCTCAAGGCCGTAGCGGTGATTGATTCACGTTGACTGATTGATTGATTTAGTTCAAACAAGCAGCGAGCTGGCATTTCCTGACACCCCTTGAAGAATATTTGCCCAGACAAACCCCTTTCATGCAAGCACCTCGAAGGCACTACTGATTAAGTCGGTCACAGCGTGCACGAGTGTTGCTCCGCTCATGCACGATACAAAGTCTTCCATCACATGATGATAAATGAAGTTTTCCCTGAATAAATGCCTCCTATCAGGAGGATAGATGCCCCCTTGTTGTTTGAAAGAAATGAGCTGTTTTATGAAAAAACGTCCATCTGAGTCATCCAATGTCCGGGGACCAGTATGTTTGCACTTCAAAATTCTTTTACCTCAATGTTTTTTTTTCCTATTCCCCCATCTGCTAAATAGACAGGTATTATTTTTGTCATAAAAAAACCTGTGTTGTTCTCTCAGTACACTGCTCTGGAGTGTTTTGTTTATCCCGGAACTTCTATCATCATTTCACTATGAAATTATCTTTTGCTGCTTGTATTTTTTCTTCCCTCCCCCCCTTTTTTCCCCTTTTTTTTATAATTGCCTCATCTGTGATACAGTTGTTGGAATCAATAAGTAATTTTACTGTTCTGATTAAGTTGCTGTTGGACTCCGTTTTTGTTTTTTCAGCATCACAACTCGCATCACGCGTCACTTTGCATCACGCAAACATGCAGACATGAGTTTTTTGGGATACTAAAAAAAAGAAAAAAGAAAAACTCATCTTTTCGCCAGGCTAAAATGTCACACTCAGATGCTAACGAGACCTGAAGCTGTTGATTCCTCAGCTTTGCAGGGTGCTGTGCTGCTGGGTGTAGAGGTGTGGGTGTGACACCGGATGGGGGGGAAGAAAGAAAATTGCATCTACTGCAGCCTGCGTTTGGCAGCTGTTCCTTTAAGCTGACACACAGGATCACACACATGCACACATATCAATCTCTCCTGTCACGATATCCTTGCCCGTCACCATGGTAACGCCCTAAAACTACAGCTGCATGTTCTAGGATTGAGTTTAGGGTAACTTGCTGTGATTTGTGTATTTTGAGGATTTGCATAGGTCTACACAATGCAGCTGCAAAAGAGCTTTTGTCCAGTTGTGAGTAATAACCTTGAATTCAGCATCCAGTTCTCTGTATTCTCTTTGTGTGCGTAATGATGACAATTTCATTCCAATATCACCACATATTGTGACAGATTGTTTTTTTCTGAACTGAAATTACACCTACAAAATGCTTCTTCTCCTTTTTCCTCTCCTCATCTTTCCGTTCTCATCTCCCTGCTATAACAGAGCCCTCATAGACATGCCCCAGGTATGTTTTTACTGAGTGACATTTTGTGGTAGATCTCCCCATCTGAGACAGGTTCTTATTGATCTGGGCTGAGAAGGGGACAGGAGATTGATCCGTGTGACATCCCTATTTCCTAACTTCGTAAGCCTGCCTCTCTAAGAATGCCTCAGGTCAGACAGAAATAAGCTAATGAAAATGACCTGTTTGTTGCGGACCCAAAAATCAATGCATGCTGTTGTCACGTTAGAGACGACCTGAGATGGCAGAGAAAAAAATAACTTGAAGCTCTGAGGACTTACCTAAATCACTTAATATTTCTTAATCAAAATAAAACATCTTTGGATCTGATAACCCGCTGAGATTAAGATGCTTCATATAAAAAGGATTCCAAACCAATCAAAAAGAGGTTCAGATCATCCTTTGGAAAGAGTATTAACTGTGACAATATGTCAGGCCGTGTTTAAACAACAGATCTCTAGAGGCTGCGTGGATGTTTGTGACACAGACAGATTGGCAGATATAAATTCAGACAAGATACAAAAGATTCAGATGTGGTGGTGTAGAAGAAATAATGCAATAACACTGGTGCAACTAATGCAACACTAACATGATAATCATAACATGAACTTCATCGCCACTAAAAGCAGAACTACTCATGTCATATTACTCTGAGTCGCAGTTTGCAGCCTTTGTGAGCTTTGGAAAGAGGTCTGACATGGGAAACTGATATCTAAAGGCAAACATTAGACATCTAACAGAGAAAAAACTGCTAAATGATTGCTGCTGTGTGGTCCAGCACAGAATACATGAACAAGGAACAACCTGTAATGAAGTGTTTGTTATTTTGTGAATCCCAACAAAACCTCCATATCTGTTTGCTGTAATTGAATGAATTAGTTGCTGCCTCGTAAACAACTAAATACAAATGCTAGATGGTTGTCATCTTGGTTTATTGCATGTGAAATAGAGAGAAAGAAAGAGAGACAGTACAACACGTTTCTCCGCTTGCTTTTGGATAACTCGGAAGAGAGGGGATTGTACAAAATCATGGGTTTACTAAAGGCTAACATGACAATGAATGTATTTCATGATACACTTGTTCAATTATTTCTCTGAAGGACTAACATGTCTTTTGAAAAAGAGAAGATAAGCAGTACATTTATCTCCCTGCCGCTGTAGAATGAATCACCGCGTCCGGCTGCGTGCAGTGCAGGTGCTTTTCTGATAAACCTTGACGCCACAATGAGAAAGCTGCATCGACGTTACAAATCGAATTTGATAATAACAGGAGTGTATCTTCACAGCGATTTAAAGTAAGTTACAAGATGTGTCAGTGAAAATACACAATGCATTTGTACCCGTTCTGAAAATGTATGCATCTCATCAACATTTTGGATTGACATAAACAACGGTTTATTGAGCAAAGTGTCATGTTAAGACAAAGAAAGACAGATAGGAAGCACAATGCTGTCCTGGGACATGGTCTGACACACTGGCTTATTCTCCTTTATAAAACCCAGAGTACTAAAAGCAAGACTTGAGAATAAAGGGGCTTCTGTATGTCACGTCCTATTCACAGTAGAAGTCCATGTTCTGAAAAGAAAAGTCAAAACTAAATGAAATAACATGAGATAAATGTTGACAACCACCTATTTTTTCCCCCAAATTAAATTCCATCTGAGATACTATAAATGAGACTCACAGTTGTGGGAATATTGACCTCGTCTTCTGTAAACTGCTGTGTCTCCTTCACCATAGTTGCAGGGAAGTATCCAATGACGCCCATCTGGTGCACATAGCGCTCACTGTAAACCTGCCAGTGAAAAATAACACAGCCTTGCTAACAAATGAACAGGGAACACAAATATATAATACTCTTTATACTTTTGACCTTCCTTGCTAGACTTGATGTAAATTCTATGGTTCTAAATTCCATGCCACAATGAAATTGAATAATTCATAAAAATGTCTAATTGAGGTTTTGCTCTTGTCCAAAAGACCAGAAAGTTTTCACGTTTGTCACAGCTGCTGTGCAACATGCCATGCATTCATAAACTACAAGCTTCACTGCTAATAAGTAAGACAGCAACAAATGTTCACATACACTTCCAGACCAGAAGACACCAGCGCCCTCCTCTGGTATGAGTTTAGAATACACATAGACCATCTGACCCTTCTTGATGTTGATGAATCTGCAGTCAGGAGCTGTGAAGTCATCCAGTGCTGTGGCCATGGAGAGAACATCTAATAAAGTGCAGAAAACCAAACAAAATTCATGCATTTTATTGTATGATTTTAATTCATAACAATTTTCAGGATACACAGTGCTTCTCTCTAATGCTCCGACTTACATGAGCATGCTGCATCTCCACAAATCTTGTTGTCTGCTAGTTTATCCATGCGGACGGCCCTCGCAGTCTGGTGCAGAAGTCCCACACAGAGCAGGATCACTAGTGAGTAACTCATGCTGATGGAAAGAGCACAACCAAGAGAGTGTTACAGATGTGAATGAAGACGTATGAAAAATCCACAAAAACAGTTCTCTCTGCCAGGAATGAATGGGCTGAGCCCCTACATCATAGGTTGCCTGACCAATCAGTGATGTGGTTCAGAAAGTGTCACACTGTGGAAGTATTCATTTCCCACAGGGGAGTTGGCTGACTTTTCTCAGCTCTTTGCAGGAGGCGGTCTCAGTGAACTGTTTGTCTTTACCTCTTAAAAAAAAAAGAGTCCTTGTTGAAATAACTTTCTTTCAGCGGGTCTTTGAGTAGGCTCCATATTTTTGGACAGAGTAAAATGTCCTACAGCCTGATAATAAATTTGATGTTTTTTAAATATAACTAGAATTTAAATCTGAAGGTTATCTTGAGTAAAAAAAAACTGATCTAAAATGAGTTTGGAAAATGTTGAATTTGTTATTTGTCTAATTTACACTCAGCCCAGATGACACAGGGCACAGCGCAGGATAATGTTATGGAATACACTAACTCATGGGCGTTGCCACCATATATAAAAGGTGGTGGGGGGGGGGGGGGGGGGGGGGGGTCCTACCTTTTATATATGGAAAAAAAGTTGTTTGGACTTTGCTTTTAAAATATTAGTGCATGACGGGTCTAATTTGTCCAGCACTCTTTTAATTGCTTCACGATTAAATCAGTTCCACTCTATCAGTAAGAGAATACCCACAGCAATAGGAATCCACTCCGTGTTTTACTGGTTTCCTACACACACAGGTGCACCAAAGGAAGTTTGCTTCTTGCAACAACTTGGTCAACGTTGACGCCAGCAACAGGGGCGGACTAGCCATCGGTCATATTTTAATTTCAGATGTCATAATCATGAATTAACAGGTGACGGTACGGCCCTCAGCCAACACTGCCGTTTAACGCATCCGCAGATGGCGTTAAACGCCGGAGCTCTGGCCTGGCAGTCAGACTGGACTGCTCCACTTTTTGTTCAATCTGATTGGCTCAGCCTGACCCTCAGCCAGGTCACTGACTTCCCTCTGAAGTTACACAGAGAAAAAGTAGCTGAAAAAAAAGCCTTGTGTAAATTAACAATACACTCTCAGATTAATATTTAGGCTATCATGAGTGTATGCCACTATGTGACTGTATACACTGTGCAAAAGCTTGTTTGGATTCTATAGTCAGTTGTATAACTACTATTGCAAAGGTATTATAAAATGTCACTATAATAATGATAGGCCTATTTAATTCCCATTTTCATTTCTAGGAACAAGAGACATTAGATACGGAAGAGACATCTTCTAAAAACTTATTAGAATGCACCAGCATCTTCTTAATTGCAAAATTTTCTGGGGGAGGACCCCCACACCCCCCCACCTAAACAGGACCCCCCCACATATCAAATGCTGCTGACGCCCCTTCACAAACTACATATGTATAATTGCAACAGGAACAGCTGGGTCCAGATACAGACATTTGCATAACGAATGTGCTAAACAAATTTAACCAAAACCAGTCAAAATGACATCTTGAAATATATATAAAATATGAATGCAAATTCAGGAAATGGTTCAACATTATGGTTGCCACCAAAAGTGAAAGCTACAGTGTGATCAGTTTGATGTGGCTGAAGCTCTTTTGTAGGCGAAATAATTCAGCAAAACATTTAAGAAAATAAACCAAGTTTTGTAATTTAAATATGAATACAGGTTACAAGAAGTAAAGCATCGAGATGCTATCGCATGACATACTACGTGTAAATGATGACACATTTTAAGATGTTATGGGCAACCTTTGTAACAAGCAGTCTACGTAATTACTTCCTTTTTCGTCTGATGCAAAGCTCTGCAAAACGGCGCTCATCTGTGCGTGTTCGCTGGTTGAACCTAGGCAGCCGCGCGGGCGGGGTTTAGTCTTCTACGAAACAGGAAACAAATATCACCGCTACTCGCGCTGTCCAGTCGTACAAATCACACACACCCCATGGCATTTAGAACTGTGACGTAGGCACCCTGTAAACTCAAAACGAGAGTCTCGGACAGAGCTTTTATTGTTCGGTTTGAAGAGTTTGAGGGTGGCTGGCGCTTTGTTTTTATTTTTTTGGGGGGTGGGGGGGCTGCGACCTACCACTGGCAGGCTAATTCCACTCAAGTACCAGCACCTGCATGCCCGGGCTGAGGTTTATGTTAATAACACAGCGTCGGTTTTTTTTTTTTTTTTTGTAACCAGGTAGTGGTAAGCTAACAAGTTAGGTCCCAAAGCAGCTGATGGATGCGCGGGGGTCGGAGTTATTCGGCTCAGGAAATGGACACGGCACCGGGTCTCAGGGTGTCGCGTCCAACGTCAAGCCGGGAAACGAGTACGGGATATCCCCCAAAAAAGCCTGCGTGAAGAACAACAAGGCGAAATCCAAGGCGCGATTCGCTCGCAACTTCAAACCGAGCAACAACACCGCCCCGTATCTACCTCCGGAGGTAAGGCTGCAACCACTAGCGTAGTCGAGCTATTGCCATTTAAAGTCTGCTAACGTGACAATGTGGGTGTTTATGTCCACGGAAAACAACAATAACCGTAGGTTTCCAATTGCGTTTCCCCGCCGCCAGGGTTAGCCCTCCTCTACCCGGACAAGTGACACGTAGCGTGTCGGTAAAAAAGGGGAATATACATGACATGGATATGTTCGGATAACATACACGTTAACGTAACATCAATAATGTGTGTGTAATTAAAGTATAATGTAACTAATTGGCGAGTAAAGTATTGCTAGCTCGCGGGAGAGGAACAGCTGTGTTTGTAAATATCTAACGGGGGGGAGGGGGCGTGTGTACTCGGTCGTCCTACGTCTGGCCAACGTTACTATTATTATACTATGTCCCTGACATTCACTCGGTGGAGGACTGTGCTACTACACACTTACGACAGCCTGATTATCATGTTAGTTATCTACGTTTAAACTTACCCGACATTTAACGAGACCATTATTTTCTTTCAAACAAACAAACAACAAAAACAGGATTAAATTACATGAACATGAAGCCAATTAAAAGCAGTTTAGGTTAAACATAAACTCTGTTTTTAAATATTCAGATGTTTGCTGTGCTCGCAGCACACCATGGTCCTTAAGTCATAATGTCAGTGTGTGTGTGTGTGAGATGTCTCAACATGTCAACGGTTTCAGTTTTTTGTCTCAGCTGATCCCCCAGCATGTACCCAGCTCCAATGTCCTGCCCTGGTCATGAATGTGTGTTTACATTTGAGATACACTGACTAGTTCACCTTAAATGTGTACTGACATGTACACATGCACGTGCTGTGTCTAATAACTCTTTAAGTAGCCGTGCATTAAGGCTAGCTAAGCAGTTAGTCCGTTTGTATAGCTCTTCGTGACTATCCATTCACAGTAATGCTCTTTCAGTCGGATTGCATTTCTTTGTGTCTTTAAACAAATCAATAGCCTGTTGTCTCACTTCACTGCAGTCTGACAGCTGTTGTTCCTGTTCTCCCTTTGTTTCTCTCCCCGTCTCTTAGGCCGAAGAGGGAAATATAGAATACAAGGTAAGCAAATCCTTTATGACAAGGGTGTGGAGGTTTTACTCTAGGTGTAAATCGATCGTCATTACAAGAAGCGGTCCGGTTTAAATTCAACATTCATTTCCACAATCTATCCCTTTTCCAGCTGAAGCTGGTGAACCCCACGCAATACCGCTTTGAGCACCTGGCTACACAAATGAAATGGCGACTGCAGGAGGGTCGCGGCGAAGCTGTCTATCAAATCGGTGTTGAAGATAATGGCATGCTGGCGGGACTATCAGAGGAGGATATGAGGACATCTCTGAAGACGCTCCACAAGCTGGCAGAGAAGTGAGTGAAGATATCAAATTCCATTTTTTATCCAGACCTTGGTGTATTTTCAAGTGTGACATCAAGTTTGCAAAAGCACGCTATAAACAGTTAGTGATCATTTTGTAATTGCTCAATTAAAACACCACACTATCTTTATTTGTTCTTTTTTCTCTCTCAGGGTTGGAGCTGACATCACTGTTCTCCGGGAAAGAGAAGTGGACTTTGATTCTGATGTGCCTCGTAAGATTGCCGAAGTTCTTATTCGCAAGGTGCCAGATGACCAGCAGGTAAGTTAGACTACTCTGAAGGCTTGTTGCTTTTTGTGTTGTTGATCTCATCATGTTTTGTTTTTTTTATGTCTTCTTATTCTTTGTGTTTTTCCCTGCAGTTCTTGGACCTGCGAGTAGCTGTACTGGGTAATGTGGACTCTGGCAAGTCCACTCTGTTGGGCGTTTTGACACAGGGTGAGCTGGACAATGGTCGTGGCAGAACGAGGCTAAACCTCTTTAGACATCTCCATGAGATCCAGACTGGACGCACTTCAAGCATCAGCTTTGAGATCCTCGGCTTCAATAGTAAAGGAGAGGTGAGAAAAGATCCAATGCCATGGAATAAAAAGGGTGTACCCTTCAAAGGGTTTCCTTATTGAGTTTTTCACATAGATCAGACAAAACAAAAACATGTTTTGGAAGTAGTGGCCTACTCTACTTTAGAATGTTTGTATTTGACACTCAAGATATTATTGCTTCTTCTCCTAGGTTGTGAATTACAGTGAGTCTCGGACAGCAGAGGAGATTTGTGAGAGTGCCTCTAAAATGATCACATTCATTGACCTGGCGGGTCACCACAAGTACCTGAAGACCACCATCTTTGGCCTCACCAGCTACTGTCCGGATTTCGCTATGCTGGTCGTCAGTGCAAATACCGGCATTGGTGAGTATTGATGATTTTGTCAATGTTGAGCAGCATTGTATGTCAATTAAAAATGTACTGGTGTCTGTCTGTGTGCATTTCTTCCAGTCACTTTACTCACTGTGTTCAGATATGACAAGCTGAACATGGATCTGTCACAGAAACACAGGCTGGTTATAGACACTTGCAGGGCCAGTCTGACAGAGAGCCTGTGTTTGTTTATACTTACAGTGGGCTTGGCCAGCTGTGACTTTGCAAACATATGATATCTGATCCTACGTAGCAGATCATCATTACCACCACAGCCACTTTGCCCCGCCCCCTCGTCCCTGCCTGGCCCTACTCTGATATCTCAAATACCATCCATTCTGATGTCAGAGTGCTCTGACCCACTGTCCCTCTTTGCTCCTCCCTCAGAGCACAAACTTGGAGTAAACTTTTCAACTTTCGACCCCTCCCTTATCTTGTATACTGGTTAGTCTAGCACACCTGGAATCCCACAATGTTTTGCAAAGTAATTTGCTTGTGTCAGATAGAAAATGAATGTAGATCTACCCAGACCTTTCCTGACAACAGAAAGTGAAACTTAGTGCATCAAGCATAGTCCATGAAGGACAGGCTTTTAAACCTCAGCAGCTGGAACTGACAGTCTGTAAATTATATAAAGTCGTTTTTCAGTAACATTAGAATACCATTCGATAAACTTTGTAAAATTTAGAAGAGAAAAATACTTGTCAGAAGTGGGATTCGAACCCACGCCTCCAGAGGAGACTGCGACCTGAACGCAGCGCCTTAGACCGCTCGGCCATCCTGACTCGTGGAGCTGCGGGAACCATAGACTGCTTAAGTCCCCCCTTACTATTTCCGGTACATGGGACTTGAATTTCTTGTGAATGTATTCCTATGGCGAGATCAAAATTATTTTCTGGGCCTGTTTGAATTGTGCCATGAATTTCACATAGGTTGTTTGAAAGATAATTTTTCATGCAAAATAAATGATTTATCGCGAAGAAGTTTGATAATGGTAGGTTTTATGTGGGGGCGTTTTGTGAACTACGGCTCTTCGCTGCCCTCTGCGCGAATGATATGCGTCAGTTTGAGCCAGCGATTCCTCGTCTTCTCACGGGAACCGAAAGAATGAACAGCCGTACCGGCTAGAATGGGAACATTCAGGAACAAAACACACCGACATCTTCTAATTATTTTAGCTGCATTGGGACACATACATTTTTTACGATCTCAGAGGTCCCATGGAAGTCTAGCGGAAGGGGCGGGACTTCGCCACTATATCTGCGGTAACTACCAGATCATGAAAATGGGCGGGGCTTTGACAGGCACAGCAAGTAAGCAGATAAGCACAAGGAGACATGTAGATGAAACTTGAGCCCTAAAGACAACACTTGTTACTTAACTCTCCAGCTCACAGCCTCCAGGCTGGAGCTATAAGTAAACTTAAATCAGCTGCTGTTAATGTATGGCTTGTAAACAAAAGTGTGACTCAAAAGTTTTGTCTATGAATTATTTTTGAGACATTTGTTTCATACTGAACAATATTAACTAACAAATTAACAACTATATGTTTTTCTGTTTTTAGTGGTAAATGATGATGATTTTGTCTACCTGCCGTAGAAGAATAACGTACTGTAGGCACTGATGTATTTGTGTGGGTGACTGTTCTAAAATGGGGCATGCTGGGGGGAAACTGGGTGACGAATTAGGAATACTGTACCTCTAAACAGACAGAAAGGGGACACAGTGTCTGCAACCAAAGAGCAACGGCTGTCATGCTGGGGAAAACGGGGTCAAGAATGGGCACCACTCAGCAGTGCAACAGACAGAAAAGGGGACACAGTGTCTGCAACCCAAGAGCAGCAGCTTTAATTATGAAACAGGGTAACAGATCTGTGTAATGCACAGGGCTCGTCTTAAGTTATATCTGTGACAAGCCAAAGGGCGGGTAATCGTCCTGTATCATTCTGTGACGCTTTGCCAAATATCTTGGCACTGTCATGGGGGACGAGGGACTTTGATTTTGTTCACATGCACCTTAACCTTGGATGCACTAAAAATAACACAAATAGAAACACAATCCACCTGACATGCTTCCAGGACACTGCTGCTCCAATGAGAGGTCACTGCGTTTATAAAAAGTTTAGTTTTCGAAAACCTAGGCATCGATTACATAACTCCCATATATGATTTGGTTGAATATTCCTGTACTGATATCAAATTCACGTCCTCCAATAGCATAACAATCATACATCATGATATATTCTACATGACCTTATCAGTTTGTGTACATGCTCTCCTGACCCTCAGACTGAGTATTACCAGCAGATAAACAGAGTTATCTTCGGTCACAACAGTCGTTTCCCTCAAGGAAGTGTGTGTCCAAAGGGATGTTTGCTTAACAATACCATGGACATTAACTGATAGGATGATGTGAACTGATGGGATGATAAAGGATTTTATTGCGGATTGCAGTAAAAAAGTTGATCGTGGTGCATAAACATTGTCGGGATAATCGTACATTTTTGAGATTCCTGTATGTTTAAGTAGCATTTTAGGAGCTTTCAGCATATTTTGATGATTACTGGTATAATATCATGAATCACAATTATTTTGGACAGGATTATGATGACATGAAATGCCATATCATCATATGCCTAATTCAGAGCTGTCTACACCTGAATGAGTGGATTCAAATTCATGAAAACCTCTGACTAGAACTCCTTCCTCTTCTCCAGCTGGAACGACGCGGGAGCATCTCGGACTTGCCATGGCCCTGAAGGTGCCCATCTTCATCGTCATCAGTAAGGTGGACCTCTGTACGCGGGCCACAGTGGAGCGCACTGTACGCCAGTTGGAGCGCGTCCTGAAGCAGCCGGGCTGTAACAAGGTCCCCATGGTTGTAAGCAGTACGGACGATGCCGTCACAGCAGCACAGCAGTTCGCCCAGTCACCCAAGTATGAAACAATTACATATCAATACTTAAATGTGTTGTTAATTTAATGCTCTGTAGTAATATACGAAGGATATAAGGTGGAGCCAATGATGTCCGTTTTCTCCCTGGCAGCATCACACCCATCTTCACCTTGTCCAGTGTGTCTGGGGAGAGTCTAGACTTGCTCAAGGTCTTCTTCAACATCATCCCTCCTCTCAGCAACAGCAAGGAACAGGAGGAGCTAATGCAGCAGCTGACTGAGTTCCAGGTCTGAGCCGGCACATACACACCCTTTCAAATGCAGTGTAAATACATACACGTGAGTTTGATGTGACTGACATCAGTGTGCATCTTCCCAGGTGGATGAAATCTACACAGTGCCAGAGGTGGGGACTGTAGTGGGAGGCACTCTGTACAGGTCAGTGTGTTGAGATGCTTTCTTCCTGTTCATCGAATTCAACATTTATTTGAGCATGGACTGGCTCTGACCCACTGTTTGAATGTGCAGTGGTATTTGCCGCGAGGGAGATCATCTTGTAGTAGGGCCCACAGAATTGGGTCAGTTCCACAAGTTGACCATCGGGAGCATCCAAAGGAACCGCTCGGCATGCAGGGTACTCAAGGCCGGCCAGGCTGCCACACTCGCCCTGGGGGATTTTGACCGCTCACTGCTACGCAAGGTCAGACCCGTTGTTTGTGTGTGCCAAATGTGTCTCAGTATTTAGAGTGTGTATTCCTTTTATTTTCATGAAAAAAAAAATGTTCCAATATATCAGATTATGACAGCATATTATGACTACTGTAGGTAAAAACAGAACTAATATTTTGAGTGATTTATAAGAAAAACATAGAGAAATAAATACATTTGATCATGTCTTGTGAATTCTAATCTATTTGTGTGCACTGTTCATGTATTTTACACTCACAGGGCATGGTGATGGTGAGTCCGGAGATGGATCCGACTATCTGCTGGATGTTTGAGGCTGAGATTGTGCTCCTCTTCCATGCCAAGACCTTTCACAAGGGCTTCCAGGTTACTGTGCACATTGGCAACGTGAGACAGACCGCCACTGTAGAAGCTGTCTATGGCACGGTTAGTTCATCCACTGAGCTATAACTGTCTGTGTCTGTTTGTGTGTGTGTGTGTGTGTATTCCTATTCTTATGATACATCCTTGTACCACAGGAGGAGCTTAGGACAGGGGAGAAAGCAGTGGTTCTCTTCAAGTTCATCAAGCACCCAGAGTACCTGAAGGTGGGGGCTAAGGTGCTCTTCAGAGAGGGCGTGACTAAAGGTGTTGGCCACGTCACTAAGTTGCAGCCCATCGTCCAGTACCTGCCATCCCAAAGCGAGGATGATGAAGCCTGAAGTTTCTCGGGGGAACACAACAGAAAACACCGTCCCACCCCCAAAACAAGGTGCTTTATAAACCTCCTGCTTTCTCCAAAGGCCACTCGGAACCCAGTTCCCTGCAAAGTAAATCACTGTCACAGAAGATTGTTGTTTTATCCCAATTTTTCAAAGCCTTGTTTTCACCATCCTCCTTATTTGTCCCAGTCAGCCTTTTTAGATAACCGAAAAGAGCGTTGCTTTTCATGGCACTGATAAGAGGAAACCCATCAGCCCCCTCTTTAAAATACTCACATAGCAACATCAACCAAAGTGATATAGTGTCAAGAATACATAGTTGCAAGTGGCAACTAATTGCGTACACACAGCTACGTTGAGGTGCTGCTCATACATTGATACACCTTAGATAATATGGCAAACGCAAGTATGGGATTATTGGGCATTAAAGGTGCAAAATGCGATACTCGGAGCATTGATGGAGCAGCAAAAAACTATTTGCTGTGTAACAGTATAGTGGAGTAATGTCTACCTGTGCAGAGAATTAAGTCACTCTCCCTCTGTGTGTGTTGTAATCCCAACTTTCCCGTTCTTTGTTTACATAACCAGGCCGGCCACACATGCTTTTCATGTATGGGAGCGTGCTCCACGCTGGCCAGCTCACAGCAGCCGCTCAGCACCGCACTCATGACGGTCACAGCTGATAATGCCGTCCTTGTCGCAGAAGCGTAGCACTCCGGTAAACTCCCCCTCAGGTGAACTCCGCAGTAGAAATGCTCCCAATTGTCACCATGTCATCATCGTCATCGGCCCATAGCAACGTTTTATATCGCCGCTGACCAGCATAGTGCCTGACTGAAAAAGACAAGCCTCACTTTGTTTGAATACTCTACCCTTTTCTTAGTAACCACGAGTAAATGATGTGAGCTAAAAGCTTCTCAGACACAGCTCGTCAGTTGTATACAAGCTAAACCATCTTGCTTCAAGCTGTAACATTGCCACCAAGCGCACTTTATGAAGGTATGCAAAGTTAGAACTCAACCCCACGGTGTATGTCAGCCTGCCAAGATGTCTCACATCGGCAATCACGTTGTAAGAGGTTTTATTGTGTCACATTGTTGTGAGAATTGTTTTTTATTCACAAATAATGCCTCACGGCGGTGCAGCGAGATCTCGCCGCCTGTCTTTCAAGTGCTTTAGTTACTCAGGTCAGTTTAGATATTCTGTTAGACAGCATTCCACTCTCACGGAATTACTCCAGTGGAGGTTTCTGTTGCTAACTTTGGGCGGGGATGGGCAAGGAGGAAAAAAACACAAAGGTGTTTCTCCCGAAGAGACGTTTGATTACTTAGAATACAGTATGCGAAGCTGCCTAGTGAAGCAGTGTTGTTTTAAAGCAATTGTGTTTGAGGTACATAATGTCGTCTCTTTACTTGAGTTACTGATGTCACTATATTTGAGGGGGTTTTACACAGTGCCTAATGTAACTACCATGTGAGTAGCCATTACACCCCAATGTTTTACAACTTATTCAAGAAACTTTGAGTTGGTGCTATAACTTGAAACAGCTTTTGATATTTCCAAGACGACTTTTGAAAGCGAATGTTATTCGCTTAATCTGTGTTCATGTCTGATTATAGCATGTCGATGCGACTTATCGGTCACTGGTTGTCCCACTGACATCAATGGAAGGACAACTGAAAGGTGTCCCGTTTGGTTGCATCCTTGTTGGTGTTATGCACATGTTGTGTGCGCTGAAAGAGGAAAACGAAGAAAGCATTTCAACCAAAATGTTTTATAGCCTTTTGTGAAGAGTTTCAGGTGTAAGTTTTGTTTTAATGCATCTAAGACACATTTAATAGATTTCTAGTGGTTCCAAATTTTACAATGTATTCAAACATGTTTTTCAATGACACCAACACGCTTAAGACCTTTACCTTTTTAAATTGAAAATGTAATATTTTGATCATTATTTGGGTGAAATGCAATATTTATGTACAGATCCAATTTGTGTATCATGATGTACATGAATAAAAGTTTTATTGTCTCTTTAACAGGTGATTGTGTTGTCTTGTTTAAATAAAACACAACATTGCTCAAAGTTTTCAACCATGTCATCATACACCCAACAGTTTATGCTGCTCACGTCACAAAGCCATGACTCACTACAGAAAATTGAGTTGGGCATCGTTATTCAATTATTCTTGTACTCTTCCTCCTCATCTATTCTGCAGCTGATGCAAGACCCTGCAAGAACAATCACCCCGCCCAGCCATTTCAATGCACTACACAACAACAGGTTCACCATGGTGGAAACAGGGTGACTCCGCTGACAGTTTGCTCTCATCCAACCCCAAATTATATATTTCATCAGTTTTATATATAAACACTCTTTTGCTTCCAAAAGAAACACGTTGTGTATCTATTGAGCTTACAAGAAAAGTTCACATTGACGCTGAATTAAGGATTCCTGCTCTTTATTAATAACGTATTAGTGGCACCTGCTGGCACATCACAATACTGCAACAAAACATACACTACTATAACATGTAAAAGGTATCTTTGATATCTGCCGTTTTTAAAATAATGTCTTAAAAGTATTGTATTTCTGTAATGTACAATTCATTGTACATTACAGAAATACAAATCACAATAACAAGTCCTAGTGTATCCTGTAATAAAATGGCTTTTCATTCTTTGAGCAAATGCATGAAATGTCCTTACATTTGTTTGTGATTAAACTATAACCTGCAGCTCAACGGCAAATCTTCAGCTCCTCTTGAAAAAAGAATCCAGAGTACCCGTGCTTCCACCTTGGGAACGAGACCTTTTTGGATGTGGACCTGACTGGCCCCTGGTTTTTGTCTTTCCGTGCGAGGAATGGGCTCTGAGGGGAGTTGGCGAGACGTTGGAAGATGAAGAGTTGGAACCTGTGGATGAAGAGAGTGAATTCTGGAGGTCCAGGGCAAAGTGGTAGTCATGGTGTTCAGGCATTTCCCAGACTGACACCTCCTGGCCACAATGTTCACAGTTCATCAGGTCTTCCCTGGCCACGCTGGAAGGTGAGTCATTTACGTCTGGACCAATGTCCAGTTCATCCTTTAACTCTTCACATAGTGACTGCTTAGATGAACTATGTTTTTCCTGTAGCCCTGACACAGCAGCAACGGTGTCTTCTGTACTGTCAGCTCCAGGCTCATGTCCTAATTCAGGCTTGTTGAATGTTGCCTGTGAGTTTCTTTCAAGATGCTTTTTGTGGAAGAAAGAGGAAATGCCAGAGTGGGGGCCGACTGAACCATTTTTAGAGGGAGATAGAAGTGTAAAGGAAGTAACGGGGCAGTTGCTATCTGCCGCCACCTGGCAGTTAGTAGCAGAGGTTTCTAGAGAGCAGGAAGCTGTGGGAATCCCTGTGGAGCCCATATTGTCGTCATCCTCCACGTCTTTATCTTTTTCAACCCTCTGCCTTTGTTTCTCAGCTGCCTTTTCAAAGAAGGACTGGATGGTTCCATGTTGTTTGCGTGTGGAGTCGTTTTTCAGTTCAGAGGGGGACTGGGTGGTGGTGGCGAAAACACTCTGGGTTGACGCGACATCACCGGAAAGGAAGCCAGCAATGCCCCCTGCTGAAGGGGCATCACTGAATTTGCTAGCAGAGATGTGTAGCAGGGTGAGGGGCGGAGACCTGGGGATGCGAAGCCAGACGGAGTATGATTAGTCACACAGCAACCGAAGACTTGAAATAATTCACTCAGTTACTTGATTCTTATTACCATGCTGCCTGGTGGTTCCCTGCCGCGTTTAGACTCTTGATTATGGCAAAGCTGTCACCGGAGAGTTTGGCCGCTTCGTAGCGCACCAAAGCACAACAGCGAGAGAAGCTGCTCGGCCTCTTGTCCCCAAGCTGACGCACGCCGACCGTCAATGACTTAGCCACCCGACCATTCTGGTAATGTGGATAAATGACAGGCACTGATGTGAAACCCTGTTATATTTACCCAATTTGAGGAAATATGCAGAACTAATGTAATAAAGGGGAAGGGAATAAATCACGCAACCAAGATAGCTCACCACTTCCCTGTCCTTAGTCAGCCTCTCCTCCAGCTCAAGGGCCAGTTGATGAAGCCAATACTGAACCTACACAGGGGTTGTGAAAGCAATCTTGGGAATCATTAATGAAAAATGAGTTATGTCAAAGATTGCACACGTTAACAACATCTCCGATAGACATCTAGATGGATTAATTACATCCTCTCAATGTTGCATCACTTCCAACAGACATGAGCTTAACACAGGGGGAAACAGAGACCGATGGTGTGTACCTGCTCTTTTGTAGCCAGTGATGTCTTCCCGGGGAAGTTTTTACTGCAGCCGATGGACTTGGGAAGCTGTCTGGGTTTCACTGCTTCAAACTCAATCCCCCGACACAAGTCATACAGCCACTGGCTGCAAAGCAGAGAGGTTCACGTGTCAATGCGGTTGGCAATCATTTGTCCTATAAGTGGGGCATCAGTCATGTTGTGACCAGGGACGTCAGGTGAAGTAAACGAGTAAAACATATCAAATAAAATATAAGGAAGTCCATGTAATGACAATGTAACGTAAATGTCATGATTACTTAACATGTTGATGGTCTGACACAATAAAGACTTAGCAAGGCTTTTGTTCACCCGTCATATTATGACACTTTTGACTTTTAAAAAGGAATGTCCGGGTGTCTTACCCTGTCTTTTCTCCAAAGTGCTGAACTAGTTGGACCTGAGAGAAGCGAGTCAGATCACCCATGTTCTCGATTCCCAGAGTTTCTGTAATGGAGGCGCCCAGCTTACCCCCAAGGTTACGGCTGCACAGGTGAAACAAGCCACAGAAGAGTAGAGTATTGTTAGTCATCTTTTGTTTTTACGTTTTCCATGAGTAAATTCTCTCTGGCAGAGTAGTACTTTGAACTTACATCTTGCTGATGGGAAGAGAGTTAAAAAGTTCTGTCACCGAGTCCAGAGGCAGGACAGTTTGTCGGTTAGGTTTGTTCAGACCACAAGCTAGTTTGGACAAGACCTGAAAGAAGATGGCGGTAAACGACGGTCATAGCAAAGAGAGTGATTGTTCTTAAATGTATCAGCATTATATTTAGAGGAGTAAAACAATGAGAGGTTTTCTCCTACCTTATTGTGGGATATTCCTGCTGAACAGCGGAAGCCTGTGTCCTTCTCCACAGCTGCCCTCATTTCCTCGACAATCAGTGCTCCCACAGTTAGCTGCAGTTCAGCAGGGCTCTGATCCCCTAATAGAGGGACGGGTAAAGATGACAGCCACTGCTGGAGACCTCTGGACCTCTCCTCCTCTGGAGACACACATGTCACTGTTAGATTTTTTGAGGATTTGTTGAGTATCATTTTTCAAAACCAGCTTCCTTTGTCTGTCGCAGACGCAATTATTTGAGTACAGAATTATTTAAAATGCGTTTATAGCCTACCTTTATCCAAGGCAGCATCCTCTGCAGATGCTTCCTCTTCAGAAGAACTTTGTGGGTACCCTTGGACGTAGGTCGCCCTCAGCAGGTGAGGCTCAATTTGTTTGTCAGTCATGTTTTTCAGCCTCTGCTGGACCGCAGCCGTCAGATCCATATAGGCCTCATCAATGCTGGCTCTCTCAATCACAGCGAAGCGAGACATCACCTCAATCACCTCCACACTCGCCTCCCTATAACTGCACAGGGGTGAGTAGGTTAGGTAGGTATGTATTAAAATAACACTAATTATTCATCATCACAGCAATAGGATTAGAGGGTATGCAGTACAGCCCCCACACTTACTATGTCAGGTCTGCCTTGCCATGCGACTCGCGCACTCGTGCCACCTGGAGATCTGGGCACAGTTTCTTCGCATCGTCCACCCACATGTTCCTGGTGACACCATGGGCCCTGGCCTCGTAGCTCACAGCTATGATACTAACAGAGGGAAACATTTAGTAGACAATCGCGTGCGTTGTTTTAATATTAAGTCCAAGGTGGACATCTGTGGGAGACAATGGTTTTAAAACAGACACGTTCTCATGTTGTCCAATCGGAGCCCTGACTAGGAAAGGAAAGTCATTTGCCAGATGTTTAATGGATAGCCTGAGAACGAGCAAGGAGGTCAAGCCAGATACCATCCTTGAACAGAGCAAGAAAAGGGTTGTGACCCTCTCTCAGATCCATAAATAGGTCACGTGACGACAACCGAGGAAATAACATTTGCTGAGGAAGTCTTTGAGAAGACACAAAGGTGTGAAAACGGTACAAAGGGGACATTAGATCAGATTTTCTTTTGTCAAACTGCAATTTCTATATTTCTACCGAGAAACAGTCACTGATATCGAGACTAGATTATTAAACCAAGTGTCAGAAACCCACCCGCCTCCCTTCCACGTCTTGTACTGGGCCACCACACAGGGGGTGTTCCTCAGGGCTGGATTGAGCCTTTGTTCCACCTGGACGTAAAAGCAGTCCATGTCTACTAGCGCCACCACTCTCTCCTTTCCGTACTCCATCGCCGAAGACGACCGCTCTTTAGAGGCGCTCAAACTGGGCGCCGAAATACGCTTGCGTCGCTTTGTATTTCGTGCAGTGCCGGCCGTTCGGAGTTACATAAAAACGTCATCAGAGGTCGACGGAGAGGCGCGCGGGAGGGGCGGGGCGGGGCGGGCCTGTCGAGTTAATTGTCAACAATAGGCTCGTTCGGGATGGGCTTGGCTTGGCTTGACTTGACTTATCACGCCGACGAGAGCTGCAGGTGTCTGAGGGGGCGGGCTCTAAAAGAGACGGCAGACAAGCGCCGTCAAGTCGGACAACAAAGTCAACGTGACTTGGTGCTCAAGCGATAGAACACGGCAGCAAACCAAAGAGGATGTGTTGTGTGTGTGTGTAATATATGTCATATATATATATTACATAGGCCTACACACACACACGCACGCAAGGCAACATGTGGAAGGCATTCTTTTTTCCAGTATATTTGTATTATCATTTTATGTTTGTATTAACCAGACCTCATATATAATAGGCCGACTCACAACACAATGCACGGAATTTAAGATCAAGTCATGAGATCAAAACGACCAAAATAAAAACTATCATTTCACCACAAGGTGGCCGCCGAGTGCGGACCTGAACACACGTCATTGAACTTTTAACCAATGAGAACCATTCCGCTGTAGCGGAGGTGTGGACAAGCCGGTTGCAGCCAACGTTCACCGCGCTGCCAAGCGCCGCAAGAAGCGGCTCTTAAAAACTTGTTCTCGCGATGTTTTGGGTCACGTGATATGGTCGCGACCCTGTGACGTCTTTGCAGTCGGCTATAGGTGCGTGTCCACAGGCAGCGGTGTTTCCCCGCGTCCCATTCATTAGCTGTGTTCGAAATCGCCCCCTATCACGGATGTAGTGCACTATATAGTGTGTTCGCCATTTTGTAGTGTTGTTCGAATTCTCCGTGGCTGATTTCATCCACTATGTAGTGGACGACAAAATACCCACAATGCACCGCAACATTGAGTGAACAAGCGATGTACACTACATTGTGCTCCCGTATCCCACAATGCAATGCTGCCGATAGCTACGAGCTAAATAGCTACTGACAACTAGCTACTTAGCTACGAGCTAAATAGCTACTGACCACTAGCGTTAGTTCGCACGCGCTACGTATCTTACAGCTTGTGCGCAACCCTGAGCATTTACAGCTCATGACGAGGACACAAAACAGTAGCTGACAAAACCAAACTCACACACCATTGATATTTCAACAGTTTATTGACCAAGAAACACAACCGCCATGAAGAATCACATCTTTATACCGTCAGGTATGTTTACATGATGCTCGGCGCGCCCACTCACGTCACATGAGTATCTGGCGCATCTGCTGACGTAACCACGTTCAGAAAATGACCCGTGTAGTGTCCGAATTCTCCTCCCGTCGTACCCTACATCGTGTACATGATGTAGTGCACTATATCATATACACGATGTAGGGGATAGGGAGTGAGTGAATGAGTGAATGATTTCGAACACAGCTAGAGTCTATGTGAAAAGCCGTGCAATGCATTCTGGTAGCGTCGCGGCGAATGTCGAGAGACGGCGCGCGAGTTGGCCGCTCCTCATTTGCCTAAAGGTACGTGTCCACAGGGGCGATTTTAAACGTGTGTTAATCCTCTAGTGGCAGCCCACCAAGCGTGCAATACTGGGAAGCGGCGCGTCCACACGCGTTTAAAATCGCCCCTGTGGACACGCACCTTTAAGGTACGTGTCCACAGGGGCGATTTTAAACGCGTGTGGACGCGCCGCTTCCCAGTATTGCACTAGAGGATTATTGACAGGCGCTGTCCTTTAAACAACAGATTTTTGCGAGCGTTCGCGAGCGTTCCCGAGGAGGCGAGTCGAGCCCGGCGCCTCTGATTAGCATAAAGTAGATTCGACCTCAACTTTAGGCAAATGAGGTGCGGCCAACTCGCGCGCCGTCTCTCGACATTCGCCGCAACGCTACCAGAATGCATTGCACGGCTTTTCACATAGACAATGAATGGGACGCGGGGAAACACCGCTGCCTGTGGACACGCACCTTGAGTCGGACACAATTCTAGCCATCATGCATCGCTTTCAACCCACAATACATCACGTTAGGTGGCGCGCTGCAGGCGGCTACATCAAGTCGAACGAGCCTATTCTGGAGGTGTGAGCTGCTTGAGCCTCTTCAGAAACATTTAAAAACATGAACACGCAAAAGCAAAAGGTAAGAAATGAAGGACGTAAGCTGTAAACATAAGTCTTCTAAATCGTTCACCCACCATTGCCTCTTACACAAAAAGCTTGTTAAAAATGGTTGCCAATTTACGGAAGAGGATTAGGGCCACATGTGAATTTTGTTTTTGAGTTCTGACTTTAAAGTCAGAATTCTGAGAATAAAGTGAGAATTCTGAGAATGAAGTGAGAATAAAGTCAGATTTCTGAGACTTTATTCTCAGAATTCTGACTTTAATCTCAGAATTCTGAGATTCTGATTTTATTCTCAGAATTCCGACTTTATTCTCAGAATTCCGACTTTAAAAGTCAGAATTCTGACTTTATTCTCAGAATTCTGAGATTCTGACTTTATTCTCAGAATTCTGACTTTATTCTCAGAATTCTGAGATTCTGACTTTAATCTCAGAATTCTGATTTCAAAGTCAGAACTAAAAAAAATCCACATGTGGCCCTAATCCTCTTCCGTACCAATTAGCCTGCTTGAGATTTTGCAATTTTCCCCAAATTCCTCACAAATAACGTGTTGGTATTTTAATTAAATGGGTGCCCATTTCCGCCACTGTCAGAAAAAAACAGAAATAAATGACTTCATATCTTAAAATAATGACATACTATTCTAAATCATTCATTTTGAGTCATTCTTTTTAGAAAGTTTATCATTATTTTTGAGATACTAAGTCATTATGTTGATATACAAAGTCAATATTTTGAGATACTTGGTATATTTTTCAGATACTAAGTCATTCTTTTGAGAATTATTCTTTTTTTATCTGCCAGTGCCTGAAATGGGCTTCACAGTGCAGTGATAGGTCTTAAACAATGTTCAAATATGAGGAACTTTCATTTGTGTTGATTTTTCGCGGTCCCTGTGGACAAATGTGGTAATGTTTTCTATGCACCAGAGTCCCTATGAACAGCACTACAGAAACCACAAGAAATACCTGTGTAATGGACAGTTTTTTGGGGGGGCCTGCTCTAGAATTGTTACTAAAACACCCCAAAGTAGTTCAGGAAGGTCTTCGATCTCTGATGACACCAACCAAAGAATCTTTACTGTGACTATAAATGATCTGACGTATAGGGACTCAGATGCTCACATCTCAGATAATACATTCAGACTATGCTTCATTTTATGTTGTGGTCTTTTTTCAAGGTGTGCCAAGTCTGTACGTGGAACAACAGAACATCATTTGAAAGAGGAAGTGTGACTGTAAGGTGCCACTATAAATATTCACTGCTGTTGTTGATTCCGGCTGCCTGCTGTGTGCTCTATGGTATGTTGACAGCTTAAGACAACCCTGATGCATATCTATGCTTTATTATTATTAAAACTAACTGCTAAACTGTTCTCCAAAAGCCTTTTGATTCTGAAACACTACTGGGTCAAACAAATATGACAAATGTGACATGTGATCTGTGAAAATACTAGAGTTTAAGGTGGGTTTGGAAGGGGGTAATGGCACTTGCATATGCAAAGCAAAATGTAGCTGTATAATTATGTTCCTCGTCAATAAACCACATTTGTATAACTGCCTTTCAAAGGAAGAGAGCTTTTTGACAGTTGCAAAAGCAGCTGTAGGAAATCAGGAAGTAAAAAATGAGTCGGTGCATCATTACATGTTGCTTTATCTGATTGTGCTCACTCACCGACATGGCTGTTCTTCTCAGAGTCCTTCTCATCATCACCGGACTCACAGGTCAGTCACATGGATCATTTAATGTGTATGTTTAATCAGGCTTCAGCTACTTACGTCATATGATGATGATGATGATGATGATGGGTTTACACACTTCTGTAAGAAAAAAGAGGACCTATTATGCTCTTTTTATGGTGAATACTTGTATTTCAGATTACTACTAGAACATGTTTACATGCTTGAATGCTCAAAAACACTTTATTTTCGCCATCCCAGCAGCTTTTCTCAACTTCTCTCTGAAATGTTTGACCTCCTGCCTCTCCCTGCCTAAAAACCCAGTCTGCTCTGATTGGTCAGTATTTGATACTGAACATTTCCTGAGGAAAAACCCAGTCAGCCCCAAATTGCTGAAATTAAACTGACATCTCCAAAGTGGCTTCATGATTGTCTGCTGTTTGTGATCACAACACAGAATAATAATAAAAATTATATTCAGGGGAGACAATTAGCCTCCATTTTAATTGATGCAGGTGGAAACAGGATTATCAATAGGGAGGCTCTGCACTATAGGAAAGGGGAAATGCACAATAGGTCCTCTTTAAATGTCCCTCAGATGAGTAATACACCATTGTGTTGCTGAAATATATGTTATTTTGAGAGAGCTAGGTATGTATATTGTGAGGTATACATGCAGTAAAATGCTGTATTTGTTCTTGTTGCAGGAATTCACAGCATAACCACAGTCAGAAGAGTGTCAGTGAAGGCTGGAGATTCAATCTCTATTCCATGTCTCTATGCCTCACAATACTTAAACCATGTGAAATATCTGTGTAAAGGATATTATTGGTTGTCATGCACCATTGTAATTAAAACAAACCAACAGAACTCAACAACAGAAAAGTATTCAATCTCTGATGACAAAAGTCAAAGAATCTTCAATGTGACCATAAATGATCTGATGGATGAAGACACTTATTATTGGTGCGCTGTGGAAATTAATGATGGGGCAGATGACGGAGTACGTTTTAGACTGTCAGGCACCACAGGTAAGAGTCAATAAAACAACTTTTCAAGTCCTTTGGGAGATTTTAGCAAAGAAATACACCAAGCAAAGTCAAATTGTTTGCTTTCGAGACTTAATTGTGACAAGGCTATACCAAAATGTTGTATTGTTTTTTATTTTCCTTTAAGGTACACCCAAGCTTTATGTGGACAAACAGCAGATTACAGGCTTTAAAGGAGATGATATAACTATCGATTGTAACTATCGTAACGGTGGAGAAACGAAGTGGTGCAGGCTCAACAGCTCCTGTGTGACGCCGCCGTCTGGATCAATTAATGGAACAGGAGTGACCATCGATGAAAGTGTCTCCAATGTTTTCACTGTTACTATGAGTGGACTGAACACAGAGAGCATCGGCTGGTATTGGTGCGTTAAAGGACATTTCCAGATGCCAGTGTATGTAACTGTTGATGAGTTAACCACAACTACAACTACAACCGCAATGAGCTCCACTACAGCGAGTAAGATACTTAACCGTTTCTATTTTTCACAAATTAGCAGCCGGTTATACAAAACAAAAGCAATAAATGAACACAACAAAGGCAAATTAAACACTGAAACTATGTATCTTGATCTTGTAGTGAACATGCCATTTACCATGTAACATATGGTAATTGCAGTATAATATTCTAATCCACAACAATACAATGTGAATACATGCTGATATCTAAAGTGTGGATACATTTTCACAGTAATCCGCTCAGACTCTACGCAGACGCTTCCAACCACGACCCAGCTTTCCTCCCCGCTTACCAGCGAAGAGCCACATACAGCTCAACCCACAAACTCCACCAACGGGAAAGGAGGGGAGAGGTCTGTCCACTCTACTTTGTTCCACTTTGAACATTTAAACATATAACTTGCACAACTTCTGCATCATTCCCTTCTCACCCCTTTCTGCATACAGATATATACTGATACCTTACAATCTCTTCAAAACACAAAATTATTTTTTTTTGTGGTTGTATTTAGTCATTTTTATGTGTATTAATAAACCTCTGAAAGAAGTATGTATGTATGCATAGGCTAGTTTCAGGAAGCGTTACGTTTATTTACCATGTACCTCTGATGAGCATTTCTCTTCTAGTTCCACAATGGTTGCGGTTCTCACCTCCACCCTCGTCCCACTGCTGTTGTTGATTCCGGCTGCCTTTGTTGCATGGAGGCTGATAGGAAGAAGTAAGTGTAATGCAATCTCTGCTTAAACAAATTTTGTGAAAAATACGTCGTATTTATTTTAAACATATCTGTTTTTTAGATAAGACCAAGCCTGAGGGGTCTGACTTCGCTGCGGTAAGATAGAGCCACGTACTTCCCATTATTAGTACTGTAATAAACATGCTCATCTTCCTCATTGGCATATTACATATTTTACAGCATGTCCAAATGTGGGCTGATCATGAAGTAAACCATTTAAGGAACATGACCATGCAAGTGTATAATATAGAGAGCAGATACAACAGACTCAGTGTGAGTTGCTGACTATTAATGACCAGATCTACGTCAGAATGGAACATAATAATATACTACACTATTTAAAGGCCCACAAGGGATCTATTAGATACCTGACTCATTTTCAGCTCAATACAGCAAATTAGAAAATCTGCCCAACACAATGGCTTGAACATTGTTAAAATGAAATGACAACATATCTTTATAACCGGAACAATAATTGAGACTCTGCAACCTTTCAGTCTTGTTCTTTGCAAGTTTGCTGGCTTCAGAGGTGTAACCCAGTAGTTCATAATAAAGTACTCGCTGCTGTGTGTGCTCTATGGTATTTTGACAGCTTAAGACAACCCAGATGCATGTGCTTTATTATTACTCTATTATTATTATTAAAACTAACTGCTCAACTGTTCTCCAAAAGCCTTTTGATTCTGAAACACTACTTGGTCAAAAAACGCAACATGTGATCTGTGCAAATACTAGAGTTTAAGGTGGGTTTGGAAGGGGGTAATGGCAGTCTTGTCGGAGATGATCAATCAGTATTCAACACAATGGCGAACCTCTTGCATTGTCCAGATTATTCAAATTTAACTGTGTGGTTAGACAGGACAAAGTAAATCATTTTTAATCATTTTCAATTCATCTCTCAGGACTCACAAAATGGGAGTGTTCCTGATGTGCTTTATACTACCGTTGTTCATAATCAACACGCAGCAGCCCAGCAGAAGGTAAAGCAGACAAGAAAACTTCGTTGTTTAACACAGTATGAAAGAGAGCAGTACCTGAAAACACATTTGCATTTATTTGTTTTTGCACATTTGCATTTATCTATTTATTTCTCTTCCTGGAAATGGTTTCACTCTGACTGCTAAACTTATCCGACAGACAAATATACCTGAAGAGAGGATGATATACAGAACCTTTGGGCAATTCATGGTATGTGATTAATTTAAAATTCATGTGCTTGTTTCTCTCATCAGACTGAACCGGTAGATGGAAGTGTGATCTACAGCATACTACTACCACAGAATATGGGCCAATTAGCAGAAAAGAAGTAAAGTATGGCAAGACTAATGAAGTAATTCTGTTGTGCACTTGATCAGTATCCTACAACATTTTATTTGAAGTAATCGACCCAACAGTGTGAAAGCGGCATGTAAGTTAAAGGTGTGATGTCGTCAATTTGTCCCTGGCAGTTTGACACATTGAGTGAGAGCATAGAATGCATATAAGAAGTGCACTTAGTCATCGTGACGTTAGCGGTTGGTTTTTGGACTCCCGTTTTGAAACAGTGTTATGGCCGTCGGCATCTTGGCTTTTGGCAACTATGAGTGACACAAAAGGGTGGAGCTAAGTACAACCGAACACTGAAGACATTGTTTTTGATGACCAGAAGTTAATAATTAACTTTCATCAACTGAAACACGCTGTGGAGGGTTAAAGGTGTCAGTTGTGAAGTTGCGGTTTCTTAGAAAAAAGGCACTGGCACATTGGCCTCACTTTTGCCACCCGCAGAGCAATGTGGATGTGAATGTGGTGCAAAAGCAGAGACAACTATAACTGACCAAAACAAGGAAGTGGCTTGGTGAGTAAAATGATTTAAGTCAGTGCAGCTTCTCAAACCCCCGAGTCGACATGTTGCCATTGAAGTCTATCACGATCTGGAACCTCAATATATAATATAATAATATAGTATTGGGCATCATTAAAAAGACACAATTAAAGAAATGAAAATGTAACAAATGTGTGTTTTGATTCTCACAACAAAGTCTTACCCTTCATAACTGTGTGCACTGATAGGGATATACTGTTCCACTTTCTTCCTACAAATGTACTACTGTAAGTCACTTTGGATAAAGGCATGTGCTCAATGTCCTAAATGTAAATAGTAACTGAAAATGTAAATATATCTTAGCTATTATTTTTTAACTCAAATCATTTTATTGATGTTTGTTTTTGCTTGTAATTGTTTTCATTAATATGAACCACTTTACTTTTCTTACTGGGTTTCCTTGCATACTCGAAGCAAAATGTAACTATGTTCCTCTTCATTAAACCACATTGTGTCACTGCCTTTCAAAGGAAGAGAGCTTTTTGACAGTTGCAAAAGCAGGTGTAGGAAATGAGTCGGTGCATCATTACATGTTGCTTTATCTGATTGTGCTCACTCACCGACATGGCTGTTCTTCTCAGAGTTTTTCTCATCATCATCGGACTCACAGGTCAGTCACATGGATCATTTAATGTGTAAGTTTAATCAGGCTTCAGCCAGTTACGTCAGATGATGATGATGATGATGGGTCGACTAATTAAATACACACTTCTGAAAGAAAAAAAAAGATGACCTTTTATGCTCTTTTTCTGGTGAATACTTGTATTTCAGGTTACTATTAGAACATGTTTACATGCTTGAATGCTCTAAAACACTTGTTTTCCCCATCCTGCATCCTGGCTGCTGCAGCAGTTTTTCTCCACCTTCCTCTGAAATTCTCTGTTTGAACTCCTGCCTCAAAGCCCAGTCTGCTCTGATTGGTCAGTATTTGATACTGAACATTTCCTTGGGGAAAAAAAACAGTCAGCCCCTGAAATGAAACTCACATCTTCAAAGTGGCTTCATGATTGTCTGCTGTTTTTGATCATAACACAGAATAATAATAATAATAAAAATAATATTCAGGGGATCATAGCAAAGTGTCAGTGAAGGCTGGAGATTCAATCTCTATTCTATGTCTCTATGTTTCACAATACTTAAACCATGTGAAATCTAGGATATTATTGGTCCTCCTGCTCCGATGTAATTACAACAAACCAACAGAACTCAGAAAAGTATTCAGTCTCGGATGACAAATTCCAAAGAATCTTCACTGTGACTATAAATGATCTGACGGATGAAGACACTAATTATTGGTGCGCTGTGGAGATTAATAATGAGGCAGATGACAGAGAGTATTTTCAACTGTCAGTCATCTCATGTAAGAGTCGATAACATTTCAAGTCCTTTGGGAGATTTTAGCAAAGAAAAAACACAATGTGCATCAGTCCTCTGTAATCTGAAACCTCCCTTCCACAGAGGCCACAAGCTGAAAGTGATGTGGTTGTGAGTCGTATAATACTGTGGATATCATGAGGCAACAACGTGTACGAAGGGTAAATATAACACACTGACTTTCAAATACTGTTGTTGGTGGTCTCATTGGATCCCCCCCCCCCCCCCCCCAATACTTTATTTTTTTCATGTTGTTTCCATGATTCCAAACATCTTAAATTCATTTTAGCAGCTTGTCAGATTAATTTTCCCGATCCCTGTTTCAGATTTCAATTTATAAAGCTCACTCGCTGTACTGTGTCTTATAAAAGTCCCTTAAATATGACTCTTTTCTTTGATTGTCCATGTTTTCTGTGTCCACATATCACACTGCCTCCTATAACAAATCAAAATATTGCAGTCGCAGTTAATGAACGTTGGTTGTTTGGTTTACGCCATAAACTACTTGTTTGGGTTTGAAAAAACATCATGTTTTGGTTTAAGATAAGTACGCTTTTAATGTAACTTAAACTATGGACAATACGCCATGTGATTCAGTGTCTTTCTATCAACCCATCAAAAATAAAATGGCCTTGATGAATAAACTGTAGGTGATGACCCGATTCCCTCCTCTCTTCTCCAGGACATCTCACACGACATCTTGCCATTCCTCACCACCCTGATCAACTCCTCCCTCACCTCAGGTGTCATTCCAACGGATTTTAAGACCGCTATCGCTAAGCCTCTCCTTAAAAAAACCACCCTAGACGCTACTGACATTCAAAGCTACAGACCTGTATCTCTTCTTTCATTCCTCTCTAAAACCTTGGAACGTGCCTCCTACAACCAACTGTCATCCTATCTCTTGCGGAAAAACCTCCTAGACCCTAATCAATCAGGATTCAGGACTGCTCACTCCACTGAGACGGCCCTCGTCACAGTGACCGAGTCCCTGCGAGACGCCAGAGCCTCGTCCCACTCCTCCGTTCTCATTCTCCTCGACCTATCTGCTGCATTCGACACAGTCAACCACCAAATCCTCCTCTCCACTCTGGCTGAACTTGGCATAACTGACTCTGCTCTCGCCTGGTTTACATCATACCTGACAAACCGCACCTTCCAGGTCACATGGAATGGCTCTATGTCCAAACCCTGCTCTCTGGACACGGGCGTCCCTCAAGGCTCAGTATTAGGACTGCTTCTGTTCTCACTATACACCAGATCACTAGGTTCTGTTATCACATCGCATGGATTCTCCTACCATTGCTACGCAGATGACACCCAGCTGTTCCTCTCTTTTCCCCCGTCCTCTGACGCTCACATTGCAACTCGCATCTCAAACTGTCTGGCTGACATCTCTGTCTGGACAACTGCACATCACCTCAAGCTCAACCTGAACAAAACCGAACTCCTCTTCATCCCAGGGAAAGACTGCCCTCGCATGGACCTGTCGGTCACTGTCGAGGGCATCACAGTATTACCTTCCTCAACTGCGAGGAACCTGGGTGTAATCCTCGATGACCAACTATCCTGCACCCCCAACATCACTGCTGTGGCCCGATCCTGCAGATTCGCCCTCTACAATATCCGCAGGATTCGGACCCTCCTCACAAAGGATGCAACGCAGCTCTTGGTCCAAGCACTGGTCATCTCCCGCCTTGACTACTGCAACTCTCTCCTGGCCGGACTCCCGGCCTCTGCGATTAAACCATTACAGCGTATCCAGAATGCCGCAGCACGCCTTATCTTCAATCTACCCAAATTCTCCCACGTGACCCCCCTCCTCCGTGACCTCCACTGGCTCCCTGTTGCAGCACGCATCCAATTCAAGACGATGACACTGGCCTTCAGGGCCATCAATGGAACGGCACCCTTCTACCTTCAAACACTGGTCAAACCTCATGCCCCGAAGCGAGCACTTCGCTCTTCTACTTCAGCTGGCCGGCTGGTACCACCATCGCTGAAATCAAGCAAATGTCGCTCAGCAAAGTCCAGACTCTTCTCTGTTCTGGCGCCTCAGTGGTGGAACGAACTCCCGACCAATATCAGGACAGCAGAGTCATTTGCCATCTTCCGAAAAAGGCTCAAGACTCACCTGTTCAGACTTCACCTTGACTCTACATAGCATGACCCACTAGCACCCTCCCTCGACACCGCCCCCCCCCCCCCCCCCCAAAAAAAAAAAAAAAAACCTTACCTATAGCACTCTGATCTTAGCACTGTTGCTCTTGAAGTACTACTTTACTCAGATGAGGACCTAACACTTGTTCTATTTTTAGCTCTTACTTTATCGGCAATGATACGTCGTGGTTTCTTTGCTTCCTTCTTTTGACAAATGTACTTATTGTAAGTCGCTTTGGACAAAAGCGTCTGCTAAATGACCTAAATGTAAATGTAATGTAATGTGATGAGTCTGCATAGGTTAAAATGAGAGCGTGTCTCTTGTGCAGTGTGATAGTTTCCTGTATATCCTGTAATACTGTATGAGGGGTGAGAGTCAACTACTTCTTTCGCTATTACTGTAAGCTATTTCAAAACCTCATTCATGACGCAGCAACAGCACTGCTGTCCTTTACACCATCTCAAAATCTCATCCTTGTATTCATTTAAGCTTAATGGGATGTGCCAAAAGAACATTTTTATTTCCTCATGTTACTTTCACTGATTTGGTTGTTTTTTTTAAAGACCCAATGTCCTCCATCTTTCATGGAAAGAATACAAGTTTGTGGCTTTCACAGTAATACAGTAATACCTGCACTTTTCAACTTGTAAAGGAGGCCGTGCTTGAAATTCATCCGGTATAGAACTGACCAACTGGTAGCCATCTGGAAGTGCGCTCCGCTACCATTGTTGATGGGTTAGCATGTAACAGGCCAGAAGAAATTTAAACCTGATTGAAAAATGTGGTTTCGGACATTTTATTTCATACGTTGAGTCAGAGGAAGTAGCTTTTACTCAACCACGTCTTGCCATTGAGGACAGTATTGAGTAACAGACATTGACCTTGCCTCATTTTTTACCCCTTGGCCCCCACCATACACCAGTTTTAAGAAAATATATTTTGCCACTCTACCTGATTATACATTTTTTTTTATCAGTGATCACTAGTACCACCACTGTTTGCTGCCAGATTTTATGGAGAATGTCCACTCACAGATAATAGATGGATGGACTACTTACCGTGTACAAAGTCAACTTAGGAGCAACTGCCTTATTTGGAGGAAGAAAGATTGCAACAGATGCCGTAGCATGTTGAATATGTTTAGGAAGTGTAATTCTGTACAGGACTCAGTGTCTTGGTTCATGTTTTGTCTGACTGCTCCATCGCTGACATGGCTGTTCACCTCAACGTTCTTCTCATCCTCACTGGACTCGCAGGTCAGTAATGGGTCATTTGTGTCCTTCAGTGTGTGAATTTATAAATTGTGGAGACAACTACACTTGAATATGCCGAACAATTGAAAGTCTAAATGATGAAATTCATGGGAAGGAACAATATCGCAAGTATATCTATAAAACATGTTGTATTTGCTCTCGTTTCAGGAACTTACAGCATAACGACAGTTAGTGAAATGTCAGTGAAAATTGGAAATTCGATCACTGTCCCGTGTCTTTATAGCCCACAATACAGGGACCATGTGAAATACTTGTGTAAAGGAAGCCAGTGGCTCTCTTGCTCTACTAAAGTTCGGACGGATAAAACACAAGTTGGATCAGCAAAGTTCTCGATCTCTGATGATAAAATCCAAACAATCGTCATGGTGACTATGAAAGATCTAACGATTGAAGACACTGGTTATTACTGGTGTATTGTGGAGATTGGTGGAGGGGGCGATGTCGGAGCTGGTTTCGAGCTCTCTGTCGTCCGAGGTAAGAGATCCTTTGTGTCATTTTCACGATTGGGTGGTAAAAAAAAATCACTAGGCCTGCTTTTGCAACAAATACTGATCATTTTCTTAAAAATACTGTCAGTCAAAAGTAGTGAGAGTAATTGAGATGTCTGATGGAATTATTTATCTAGCAGATGTAACTCCTATAGATGCAAAACACTCTTTGAAGTATTGCCTATTTCTAACAGTTTTTATGCTACCTCCAATTTTCTATTGGAATTGTTTTCTCTTAAGGTATACCAAGTGTCTTTGTGGATCATCAGAATTTAACAGGATTTAATGGAGAACAGCTAACCGTCAATTGTCACGGTAACATCGAGAAAAAAATGAAGTGGTGCAGGCTGGGCCACTCCTGTGTGTCAACGATGCCAGGATTAATAGATGGAACGAACGTGGCCATCACATTTAGGGTCCCCAATGTTTACGTCGTGACTATGAGTGGATTGAGGACAGAGAGCAGTGGCTGGTATCTGTGCGATATCGAAGACGTACAGATGCCGGTGCATGTAACTGTGACTGAGAGACCTACTGTGACTGAGAGACCTACCACTAGTAAGTACTACAAGTGAATGCAAATAATAAATCTTTGTCAAGTACAACCAATTGTACGTTTTTAGGTGGTATCCAAAGAGACAGACTTACTTATTGCCACACTAATATTGTCCTGTTTTAAATTATAGCAACACTCGCAACCACCCTACCAACCATTCCTACACCCACAGTAAAGTCTGGACAGGGCAGGTCAGTCTCTGCATTTAAATGCTATATTTAGAGAACTTATGGTCAACTAAAAGTCTCTATACATGTTTAAAGACATTCTGTCATAACCTGTTCTGATATGAAAAGATGAATTAATTATAACAGACATATGAAGCAATAAGATAAGTAATGTTACATTGTAGCATTTATACAAGTATCATAACTATGTTTTATTGTGTGCTCACAGTGTATGCTGCAGTGCTTCAAATTACCTAACGAGCCTCATCATCAGTCTCAGTTTGCTGATCTCCATTGTATTGGTGGCCTTGTTCATCTGGCTTAAGGTGAAAAAGCAAAGTAAGGCAAAGTCTGAAGTTCAATCAGTCCAATTTGTGTAACATTATTTATAATTTTTATATTTTTCATTTTCATAGTCAAATTTAGATCATTGTGCACAGGCATTGTGATATGAGGCAGTAATAAGGGTTTTAATCTTTTGACTTTAAGAACAGACCAAAGCAGGACCATCAAACACAACAATGGTAAGACATGTGGATTCATTTTGTTCTAAGTGATATATGTTTGAAGCTACATGAGAATGATTGAAAACGCCTCTGACATGTGGTTTGCTCATTCAATACAGGTTGAAGAGGAAGTAATATACAGTAATATTAAACACAAGAAAACAGCATCAGGCCAGGTAACCCTTATCTGCACTGATATCTAGAAATCAGTTATAAACATATAACGTCTGCAAAGGAGTACAAGCTGCAGGACTGTACCATTGCAGATGGATTCATAATGTTTCTGTTAGATTCAACATTTATTGTTGTCCTTGTGGATTTTCACCAAGAAAATACAGTTACCACCATCAGAAGCCAATAATGTGTTTGCCTTTTAAGTATTTTATATTATATGCTTGCATTTTAAGATAGGGGGACATTTTAATCAAATCTAACTGTCTTTCTGTAAATTACATTTGGTTTGCTCCTTCAACACAGACAGAAGAGAAGGGGACATACTGCAATGTTGGGTACATGAATAAAACATCAGGCCAGGTAACCCCGATGCACTAAAACCATATTGTATTAAACAATACAAGTACACTACTAATTCCATCACATGCAGCTGAATAAAACAGTTTAAAATCCATCCCTAAAACATGGATTGTGTTTAATTCTCTCTCTCTCTCTCTCTCTCTCTCTCTCTCTCTCTCTCTCTCTCTCTCTCTCTCTCTCTCTCTCTCTCTCTCTCTCTCTCTCTCTCTCTCTCTAATGTCCAAACCCAGGGGTTTGCTGAAAGCAATGTGTTGTACAGTTCTGTGGTTCCAAAAAAGAAACAAAATGTAAAAAAGGTAAATTGTTTCTCACTTCCTGTATTTCAGCCAGTTCAGTTTAGTTTGAAATATTCTACTTTATTCTTTGGCAGATTTGTACGGTCTGCAGTTTCTTGACATTTATATTTGCTTCTGTTCTATGACAGGTTGAAGCAGAAGATACGGTTGTCACATACAGTACGTTGGCTCAGCACCACTAAAAGGGGTTGATATTTGTCTGTCTGGCTTTGTATCTCTCTGGGACCGTTTTTTTTTTTTTTTTTTTTTTTTCAGACGATAGGGTTGCAAGTGGTTTTCTGTTGCTATCATGTTGGTTGTGAAGTAACTTCTTTCTTCTCCTTTTTCAAGGGTGTGTGTTTAACTTTTTTTTGTCAGAGTCATGGTCTTATTTATTTCTACTTTGTGTAGATATGACTTCAGTACTTTTATTATTCTCTATATTCAGAAAAAGAACATAGCATCAAGCAGGTATTTGTCATGAAAAGATCGAGTGGGGTAATGGCTGGACAAAGGATGAAGTCACTCCCTCTGTGTGTTGTAATCTGAGCTTCTCTGTGTTTTGTTGACATAGCATGCCTTTAATGTATGTTAGAGCATGCAAGCTTGCCCCACTGGTGGCATGGCCAGGGTGTCCATTGTCTTGTTTTGGATTATATTCACAATTACAGCAACAAGACATGTATAGCCTCCATATCACTCCTGAGCCTGTGAATCTCACCCCTGTTTTTGCAGACAAAGCCTCATTCACATACTCACCGTACACGCCACTGCACTCACCACACCTGCACCGCATCCCCAACAAGTCCCCCATATAGACTTGCTCACACATCACTTCCATACCAGATTGTCTCAGTACTTCATGTCGAACTCCTGACCTGTTCTGTTTGGGCACACTGTTCTGTTTCTTTTTGGATTTTGTGATTTTTGCCCTTGGATTCCCTGTTACCATTGCATCACTGACATTTATGATCTCTGCCTGCATTTAACTATTGGTCAAAGAAGGACTATATTTTTATACTACTTTTCCTTTGAAAAATACTACTTTTTTAGTTTTGAAGCAGCGAGTTAAACTATTACCACACAAAACAAACAAATCAATGCTCAATATAAGGTGCTTTAAAGCAGTATGCTTTGTTAATAATTGTGCGCACAACAGTCAGTTTTTCATGCGTGAATCTAAATGTTCCCATCATAAACCATCCCCTTTCATCTTTTAAAATGAATTCTAAATTATAGTATACATTTAATCAATTCTCTATTCTAAAAACAGAAATGCTATGAGAACGTGAATCTATATAACCTTTAAAAAAAAAATGAATTCTTTAATGTTTGTGTAATGATCCCCTGGGATTTTCTGATTTTGTATATATTTAATTATTGCCATAGTCTACTATATTTCTGAATAAAAGGTATTTTAAAAAACGGACTCCTTTTATTACTTTTTAAAGCCACTGTATTTGCCAAAGTCAACATACTGATAAGAGTTCATCTATTTGAAATGATAAAAAGATACAACTATCCTAACTGTGACGCCACCATGCAGCGACGTGAAACCATTTTTGCGCAGGCACATATGAGGCCCTCCCGGGTCCTGGGTCGTGATGTGATAGGTCTGGATTTCATTGCAGCGCAGTCTCCTTCAGCTCGCCCTTCTACCGGTGACGCCTGCCTCGGCCGTGCGGTGTGAGGAACATCTCTAAATAAGTCACTTTAGTTTACCACTAGCCCTATCCTCTACCGGTAAGAGCATTTCATTACCGTTTGACACTGTTATCCAACTCCATAACAAGCGAGAAGTTGTGTTTAAGACACACACCGGTACTGTAGCTAGCAAAGTTAGCTAAGCTAGCTTCACTCGGCATGCTGCGTGTGACACATGTCAAGATAAAGCAGAGATTTACAGTCCGTTTTGCTTTGTAATAAATGTCTCAAGCCGATGTTAAAGCGGTGGGTGTTCTGCAAAGCTACTCTATATAAGAAAATGCTGGCAACGTGCTACTTAAACTTAAGCCACGATTTCGTTAACCTCTTTTTTTTTACGGCCTAGTTGGCAGTAGTGAGGATCCGGCTGATAACGCCAGTGAACCTGTTCATTAACCCGTCCTTCAAACCGACACCGGCACGTGCCTTGCCACGCCTAGCCGTGGCTGCCAATTCACGTGAAGGAGTAACGCTTTTTTTTCCCAATAAGAGCCAGAGAGGTTTCGACAGTGCGGCAAAATGGCTCCTCTCTCGCGCAGTAACCTTGCCCATTTGCCGTCAGACACTTAAACTAGTGGGACTTCTTGCAGCACTGTGAAGCCGTCACTGTGCCAGACGCGTTGTAATGAAAGTGAAAACAACGTCGCGAATGCGAAAGTGTACATATTAACGTGGAACGTATCCTGTGTTAATGATGGGGCTCTGCAGCAAAGTGCCGGTCAGCACGAGCTGACCCGTACAGTCGGTGCAGCTCCGGGCAATGCCGGCCCATGCATCTTATCACGAACAGGATTGTAGTGACATATTTGTTAAAAAATGTCCACTTATGTAAAGTCAAGAGTCCCACTCAACAGGTGTAGCAACCACAGGCAGAACAAATACTGCAGCAATTTACATCTTGTAAAACAGGCTTGTTTTCTTTTGTTTTAAAAATAAATGCATCATCTATACCATACAGTATTTCCCACGCTTAAGGCTAAGAAGAGTGTAGCATGAAAACATTGTTTGTATCAGCAATTTCATACTGCAACCTGCCAATCCAATACAAACACTTTTGCTTCTGTCCACAGATACAATGGCTGTGCCTCCCTGCTATGCTGACCTGGGCAAGTCTGCCAAGGACATCTTCAACAAAGGCTATGGTACTGTTTCTTACAGTTTGACCGATTAGTACTGTTGTGTTAAAACGTATGCACAGCCAAAGTTGGATTATATTGTAGACGGGGTTTGAAATGATCTGAATCAAACCATTGTTTTCTTCAGGTTTTGGCTTGGTGAAGCTGGATGTCAAGACCAAGTCGGCCAGTGGAGTGGTAAGATCATGTCTTTGTGGATTAAGAATAGAAAACTAAAATTAAGTTCATAGAAAATAAAGTGATGTGACTTCATATTAAAATATCTGTATGTTTTGCATCATGAAAGTTGTTGCAATTTCTGGATCTCTTTTTACAAATAATTATTGGCATGGTCACCCATAAGGGTACAAGCTGCCATCAAGAATAATCAAATGCAACCACAGTGAATGTGCCAGGCTTAATTTTTAAAAATGCTCATCCATGCATTTCAGGGAATGCTAATGTTTATCAATATTTTTCTCTTTTTAAAATAAAAATTTCTCAGAGCACAAGGGGACATTATCAAAGTGCATTTTTTTTTTAAAATTTAAACTGACCATGAAGCCTTATGTTAAGCAACTTACAATAATGCCAAACAGAAGTGTAAAGTGCCACATTTGAGAAGCTGAAACCTGCTAAATTGTCTTCTATCAAAATGATCCGTTTCAGCTCTCTGGATTACACAGTTGTTGTTTTTTTTTTTGGCTTTAAGTAAAAGGAGAAATGGTAATAGTTTGACTACCTGCCAAATGTAATGATGGAGCACTGAATGAGTTTCTTTTCATTGATTAGTTTGTCCATTGTAACTTCTCGTGATTATCTCTAATATTCTCCCTTGCAGGAATTCAAAACAGCTGGTTCCTCAAACACCGATACCAGCAAAGTTGCAGGCAGCCTTGAAACTAAATACAAGAGGTCCGAATACGGCCTGACCTTCACCGAGAAGTGGAACACTGACAACACCCTGGGAACAGAAATCACTGTTGAAGATCAGGTTAGGAAAATATCCAACATAACCTTTTATACACCTCCATTTAACAGAGAGGTGCTTCCACCCAGATAGCATGACGGGGCTACATCAGTTTCTTTTAATATCAAATGGTGTCATCATTGTTTCTCACAGATTGCCAAGGGACTGAAGTTGACTTTTGACACAACCTTCTCACCAAACACTGGGTAAGATAGTAGTAATAAATAATAGAAAAAATAGTTTCATGCAAATTATACTTGCACTCTGTCTGATGCTTCTCAACACGAGTCACGTTGGTAACCTGATCTGTGCTGTACATGCTCCTGCCAAGTGTAATTGTAGCCATGTGACCCCTGTCCCGATATGTGGGGAAAAAGGCTATTGTAACGCATGTCTGTGATTGGCTTTTGGTTTTTGTGTGCCCAGCTGTTCTGCCGATCCGTATGTGTGTTTGCGTTCTATGAGGTGCAAATCACATGATGAATATGGCGCATGTCCCGGAGGAAGAGTGTCGTCTTTCATATTGAGTGTGGGAAGCTTGATGTGGTGTTAGGTGGCTACGTTGAAAGAGCATGTTCAAGGCTACAGTGTCATGCTCAGACTGAGAAGTAAACACCAGGACTTGTTTTGGGCAAACTGGACTAGTTCTAATTCTAAGCAAAGCTGGTGAAGTAGTTGGAAGTCACTGATGTTTTTTTTTTCAGTGTTCCAGCAATGTGGCCATTGAAGAAATGAATTTCCTTTTCCGTTTGCTACTGGATAAAATTAGAATTAGGAGATCATAAATCTATGTCAGTGGTTCCCAGAATGGCTTTCACAACACGCTGGGGTGCATTAAGGACAGACCACAGGTCCTGAAAGACGCATTTCTGTTTTCTTTTTCTTTTTAATGGTTTAACTTTTTTTTTTTTTTTAAATTAAGCAACATTTACATAAATGTCATTGTATGTAGTGTCTTCTTCCATGATGTAAAGAGTTTGCTACGGTCTGATTTCCAACTTTGCTGCAGTCACAAGATCTGTTCATACATTATGAGGGATGTTTTAAAAAATATATTTGCATAAGGTCAACCCTTAAACTCTAAATCGGTTAAACATACTGTATGAGATGCAGTCTGACTGACTTATGAAGCTGTTTTTCATCAACAGCAAGAAAAGTGGCAAAGTTAAGACCGCCTACAAGCGTGAGTTCGTCAACATGGGCTGTGATGTGGACTTTGACTTCGCTGGCCCCACCATCCATGGAGCTGCCGTTGTCGGCTACGAGGGCTGGCTCGCCGGTTACCAGATGAGCTTCGACACTGCCAAATCCAAGATGACCCAGAACAATTTTGCCATTGGCTACAAGACGGGAGACTTCCAGTTGCACACCAACGTGTAAGTACAATACCTTTTGCGGTATTCCTTATTTGCAAGTATTTTGTTCTGTGATGAAACGTTAACAAACGAGTAAATAAACATAATATTGAAAGTGAAGAAGGTGGATGAATGTGTTCCTACAAACTGACGGCAAACCTCCAACACCTCCTTAGTTAGAAATTCCAAACCTTGTTCAACTGTGTTTCGTTGTCCTTGTACTGTGGACAATGAGAATTAAGTTGAATCTAATGAGATCCCACCTTTTGCTTATGAACTTTAAAGCAACGATGGTGCTGAGTTCGGTGGCTCCATCTACCAGAAGGTGAGCGACCAGCTGGAGACGGCAGTCAACCTGGCCTGGACCGCTGGCAGCAACAGCACACGCTTTGGTATCGCAGCCAAATACCAGCTGGACAAGGATGCCTCCGTCAGTGTAAGTAGTGCCGCAGTGGTGAATGAAGCAAAATGAAAAATGTGACTTAATTGTCACCAATTGACTTTTGTGTGCGTGTGTTTATCGTTTTTCTCCATAGGCTAAAGTGAACAACAATAGCCTTGTTGGTGTTGGGTACACCCAGACTCTTAGACCAGGTAAGCTGGTTTCCTACAAGTTCATGGACAGCTTTAAGGATGTTCACAAACAATGTTTATTGCTGAAGAATACCTCTATTCTTAGTACACACTGCTGGGCTCCACACCCGAGTCCTAGCACACTGCACTGACATAGTATGGTTTAGAGCAACCCTTAACTGACTGCTTTCCTTGTCGACTCTCGTCACCCATGTTTAAGAAGAGTAATTTTGCGTTTGCACTTGTAATGGCTAATTTTGTTTCCCTTACCTGTGCAGGTGTGAAACTCACCCTGTCTGGCCTGGTCGATGGCAAGAACATCAATGCAGGAGGCCACAAGCTGGGTCTGGGCTTGGAACTGGAAGCCTAAGCTTTCATCATACTGCAAGGGACTCGGGGAATATCAGAAGAATCTGGCCTTAAATGTATGTCCAACTCAAACCAGCAAGGGGATATCTTGGAGAGAATGGTTCAAATGCTACGACAACCAACCAGAACTTGTTGTACCACTTCAAGTTGGTGCTTCTGTCATTGGTATATTTGACCTTGTTTATTTTTACTTTGTAGTTGCATCCATTCAAGAGACAGTTGGTGGCATATTATTTATAAATCATGTCATTGTTTCAGTCCAGCACTGCCATAATAATGAAATCTAATACAATCCCTTGGCCTGTCACCAACTCCTGTGTGGCTTCATTGTGATAAACTCAGACAGTCGACATCAGTTGACGGTTTCCTGTGGTGAGCGTTGTCATACCTTCTCTCTGATTTTTCCAATTATAACCATCTGATATTCCTTTGTCATCTCCAGTTTTAATTTACAAACCAAGTACACTAGTCTGTTTCTGCTATTATTTAAATACCCCTGCACTCCTCCCGTTCATGCACACAAGGACAAACTAAAGTCTCTCTCATGTTTTGCGGGTCGGCCATCAGGCTTTGTGATGTTCTGTTAAAGCGGCACGTGTCACCCTTCCCTTAAACAAGGCAGTTTTTGGGTTGCTTAAAGTTGGGTGTCTAAGTTTGAAAGAAACCTGTACTTTGGCCGACCAAGCAGAATTAGTTTTAGTTCATTCTGTACTAACTGGGTGCACATGATTAATGGTCACAGTAATGCCAAACTATCGTTGTTCGGAAGAGGTGTAACTCAGCGTTGCACTTTTGCGCTCTTGGAAAATGCTTCCCTGTACCGGGCATTGACAGCCCGCAGGAAGTCTTGGGGGGGTCCTTATGTGTATGTATACATTTTCAATAAAGTCTTTGAACTCCACAAAAGCATTCTGCATGTGATATTACTAACATTAACTAGCTTATTTGGTTAACGTTGACCTCTGAGGTCTGTATCACGGAGGGAAGTGATGTTTGTAGTTTAATGTATGTTAATGACATTTACCAGCTTATCTCACATGTTTACATTAAGTTACTTCAACCTTAAATGGCCTAAAACTGTAAAATGTTGATTTTTGCTGTTCATTTAACGGCTCATAACTCTACGACTGGTATCAACTCTGACGGATGGAGGTTTCAGTGGCGAAGCGGAGACTCTGGAAATGAACCACAAACTTACGGCAGAGACAGGAAGTACCTACAGGTTTAGAATCCAGATGGAATTTGGTCAGCAAAAACCAGCCAGCAAAAACAATTAGAGGGTTTTTATTGCATTTATTTGTCGGCACATCCCAAAGCAAATACAATTTCATACATTTGCATCTCTTACACTTTTGATTTAGCTACTTCACTTACTACTTAACCTATTTGTCAAACTATTTGAATGCAGAAAAGGCGAAGCCGTTTTCAAACGGAAGAATCATGCTCTCTCCTTTTAAATTGGTCGAGCTGAAGATGAATCCCAGCTTCCTTCTTTGCTTGGCTCAGTTTATGTCTTAATTCTCTATTTTCAGCTTAACTCTGATATTTGGCCAACTGCTGTTGCATTAAATTTAGGGTGAAGATGACTTGTATCCTCACTTCCCATACCAGCAGATGTCTGGCTTTTAGTGCACTCATTTCTCTGACTTACTACTCTGATTTACCTTGAAGATCAGATTCTTTCTGAAAGTTCAGACGGCTTTGATTTCTGAACCTGGCTTCCTTCCGATGCCCCCTGATCCAACTCTTTGATTTCTGCACTGACAGACGTCTTTTCCCTCGACAAAGCAGTCTGGAACATTTGGGTTTTGTCCTCCACTTCGGGAAGACTTTTCACATCCAATTTAAGAGCACACTCTTTATCTTGATCTTTATTGCTACTATTTCTAGCATCTTCGTTGCCTTTTGCAGCTTCAGATTTACTGGTTTCTTTTGCCACCGTGTGACCGGTCTCCTTTACGTCACTCATGGATGTTGAACTGGAAGATGCCTGAGGGTTTCCTGAAATCTCCCCCGTCTCTGTGGTCAGTGTGATCTTTGTCTCTGCTGTAACATCTGCAGCTTTCTCAGCCGTTTCGGAAGCGGGAATCTTATCTTGCACTTGAACGCCACTTGGCTCTTGAGTTGTGTGTTGTTCCATAAACACTTGAGCGGGGGCCTCGTCAACAGGCTTCTTCAGTTGAGCTGAGGTAAAACCATCTTCATCAGCATCTGCTTCTTCCAGAAGTTCATCCTTCACAGCGACCTCTGGCTTCAAATCGTCTGTGTTTGAAGTGAGATATCTGTCATCGGTTATTGGCACTGCAGCTTCTTTCTCTTCTGTGGTATCAGTAACATTTTTATATTGCTCATTTCCTTCCTCTCTGTTTTCATCCATGTCACTTTCCCCTTCATCGTCAACTGCTTCAGACTCTTTTTCACTTCTTTGAACTTTTTCGCCATCATCCGTCTCACCAGAAGTCCCATTATCACTCCCATTCATTAAATATCCTGATTGATTCTGCTCACCATCAGACACCTGCTGACCTTCTTCCTCTCTACAGTCTTCATCATTATCCTCCTCTTCCTCACAGCCCCCTCTAGCTCTTTTGGTCCACTCCTGCTCGTCTGTCTCCTCCGATCCCGTCTCTTCAAATTCTGACATCTCAATTTCCCTGGTGGTCTCCGTTATGATCTCCTCTACGAACTTGTACTGGGGCTCCACTCGTCTGTGTGGGCCCCCCCGTCGGCCGAGGCAGGGCAGGGTGTAAACGGGGGACTGGTGGTAGATGTAGGGCAGGGAGACGTGGGCGTCCGACATCGTGGATAGCCGAGCCTCCTCCCCGCAGAGAAGTTTCCTGCAATGTAAGAGAGGCAAAATGTGTTTGTTGTAGATCAGTTCTTTGCTTTTCTGCTATGTTTGATTTTATTTCCTGAGTGGGCAGTGTAATGTAGTTATACATTACTGACAGTCTGTGATACCCACAGTGTCACATTGTGAGTGTTTGCATTACTCTGTACTTTGTTTAGTTGTATTGTACTGGAAGATGAAGATCAATAAGGACAATAATGAAAAACCTGGATGTTTAAAAACAGTGGCGGTTCTACACGGGGGCCTACAGGGGCCAGTGCCCCTGTAAAAATGTCCCAGGCCCCCCCTGTGGCCCCCCCAGAGCTGACTGAATAAGCTGACTGAATGATAAAATGAAAATGAAATAAATTGATCAAGTTATTACGATTTTATGCGCTAGCGCCAAAAGCGGAACTAATGTGACTCAGCGCTCTACACGGAATAATTAGAGCGACGCACCCAAACACTGCCTTGCCGGATGCGAGATGAGAGTGAGAACGGCAGCCACAAGTTTTGAAGAGAGGAGCCAATGTCTTGTTGCAAGAGGCGAAGGTAAGCAAAACGATTATGTATGCCTCTACGTTGTTTTTCTTCTAGTAGTCATCATGAAACGAGGAAGGGACATTGCAGCCTTTTTTACCCCACTAAATAAAAAAGTGAGAGAAACACATGAAGGTGTTGAGAGAGCTGAGGAACTGGAAGAGGGAGAGCCAGAGAAGTTGGTGGAGGTTGGAGAGAAGGCAGGTGATGAAAGTGATGGCACTGACAAAGAGAGGGACATTCCAGTGGGTGAGGATGAAGAAGAGGGTGAGGAGGAAGAAAACATACAGGGACAGAGAGAGGGACAGCCAGAGGGACAGCAAGTGGATCCATGTGGATCAAGTACACTGTAAAAAAAATTGTAATATAACAGAATTTTACTGTTTATTTTACATATTTATTCTGTATTTTTAAAATACCATTCAATTTACAAAAAGAGACTGTGATTTTACATGTCAAATGTAAAATAACAGGAAATCATTGTAACTGTGAAAACACACAATATTTCTGTTATTTTACAAAAAAACACATTAGAAATACATATATTTATTGTTAAAATACGTTCACAAATGTATCGTAATTTCACAAATATGTGTCTGTTATTTAAGGGAATAAACTGTAAATTTCAAGTTTAAAACTCTAAAAAAAAGGGAAAAAATCATTTAAAATTACTGAGAAATGAATAGTAAAATAACTATTTAATTTCTAATTTTACTATAATTTATTTGTTAATTGACTTATGTTTTCATTGAAAACAACTACAATTAAAACTGCGCAGTGATGAATGGGCCCTTGCATTGCCAACTCGGTTAGTGCTACGAACGCCTGCCAGTGCAGGGCAGCCTGGCCTGGCCACATGCCACGTCGCTGGTCGTCCCTTGCCTGAATTTTCATGTCGATTACCATATCAGACGATTAAAGTCATCATGCTCGACTGGGGTGCAAAGTTCCACAACACTGGGACTGTAGCGACCCACTGGAAACGTCGCTCCCTCTTACATGGAGACATAACGGCGTGGTAACGGCATTCAAAGCGTCCTCCCAATCTTCGACAGGAAGCGTGAGCAACGTCTGGAGGCTCTTCCGGCCAAATTTGACACATGAGGAGGAGTGCATACGAGTGTAAAAACATGACATTTCATGTCGCCAATAGGTGGCGCTCTGATTGTGAGTCAATATTGCAGTGCAGACGTGTTCAGGGTGGGACTCTCATCAACTGTGTGAAGTTTGGAGCTGATCACACAATGTACACTGAAGTTACAATAAGGATCTAAAATCGTGGCATTGTCATGGCTTACTTAATTCACTGCATACATTTGTAAACTATGGCAACATAGTAATACGTATTGTTGTTTTAAATATGTCAGTGTAAGTCATGTTTGATTTTGCTTTCATATTTTATATAAATCCGACATATAGAGCGCTTTTATTTTGTGGACTTCCTGTCGCCGCGTTTCTTTTTCCTGTGTAGTTATTTTTCGTGTCTGGACATGTCTGTGGCGTGTCGAATCTGTGACGTGCTCTCGTCCATCTTTAAGCGCTGTGATTGGCTAATAGTGAGACAGTATACACTACGTTGCGTCTTCAATCGGCCAGTCGTATATTCCAGATCTTTCCGAGCGGCATTTACGAATCTCACGAGAGGCTTTTGGATATTTGGCGTTGGACTTTGGACTGGCTTTTGACACTTTGGACCTTGGACAACGAGATGAGACCACATTGGGACGGCTTTTGGTGCACGAACGAACGAACCGTGAGTTATTTGAGCGATAAATGAATTTTAATCTGTATTTAGCATGCACATGTTAGCTTGGTAGGCTATGTCGTAGCTATGTCCGTTAGCGAGCAACAGCATGGGCTGATACAGCTAATGACATTATCAACACTGGTACATATTGTTTTTCTTAAAGTTAATAGTGGTTACTATGTGAAAGAATTACGTGTTTTATTTATAACTTATCTTGTCCTGTGTGGTTGAGTTAAAGGCCGTTAGCTTAAGTCCGCTATTCAGGTAGCTAGCTAGCTAGCTGGCTGGCTGGCTGACTGGTGGCCTTGAGGTAAACAGCTTTTTCGAGCTCTGCCTTTTACCGTGAGTTTGTTTTACGGTCTTGAGCTAAGTAGTATTTGTCGTCTGCTTTGGTTTCCACCATGAGTTTGCATTTAAATTAATTTGTTAATTTCATATTTATTACGGTAGTTACTCAGCGTTTTACACAGATATCCCACTGCAAGAAAAGACAAAATATCCATGGCGGTGTCTCATGCAGTTTCAAGTTCAATAGGGACAGCGGAGATATGATGGATATTTTTGCTAGTCATGCACTTTTTTCGCAAGTCTTGAAGCGCAAGCGAAGTGGCTGTGTGTATGATATACAGCATGTTAATGTGTACACGTGCAGCCTCCTGCAATAATTAAATGGCTTATAAAGGTTTGAGTTTGTAATAGCTGGGTCAAGCCTGTGTAAGATAAATTCAAAACTTGTATATGTATAATATATATATATATATATATATATATATATATATATATATATTTTACACTTTGTTTCCACTGCTGACGTATGTTTAAGAACGTTTATATATTATAGAGATTAGATTCCAGCTCTGTATGATAAGTGGTCTGAGATTACATTTTAATGATATGATATATGACTTGATGTTATATGAATAACCACAATTATTATTATTTTTTTAGCAGTTGAGAAAATCATCAGAGGGAGGAGACCAGTGGACACTTTGAGTACCAGAGGAATGGGTTTCTATTTGTTTGACTGCATTCAATACAAGTTTTCACTGTTATATTCCTGATAACGTTTTTGTCCAGTGTGCCTTTTTTTCATTTAGGATGCCTCACGGGTAAAACCACTGGCTGTCCGTTGCTGCCAAGCAGAGGATGGAGGATCGGTGTGACAGGCAGGAGCCTGTCATCTCTTTCTCCGGCAGACCCTCTGGTTTGTACTCAAACATTTTTTAATATCATTGAATGTTATACTTTAATTGTTAGGTGTTTTCTCACTATATTTGTACACCTGACTTAGTGGAAAGAGCTATGCGTATATAATTATTATAAATTATGAATGACATTTCTGACTGATTTTGTCTTTTTAACTAGCCCATGGAACTGGTCATCGCCATGCCGTGAGGAAGTGGCCAACTTCTGCTTGTACCGGCAGGAGCCACAAGTTGGTCATCCCACCAGATTCTCCAGACAAACAGGTAATGTTGTTTTGGAAGTCATTTGACAAATGATGTTTGATGTTGATCATAATCTTGTTTGCATGATAATAATTCTCCGTTGTGTTGTTCCAGTTTGTTCTTCTTGTTCGGGACTCCCACCTTCGCAGCATCGTGGATGGGCTTATCACGATGCCGGAGGGATGCCTTTCCTTTGGTGCCATGGCGACGCCGGGGGCTTGCACCAGGGACCTGAGGGTCGAGCTGGTGAGTGCTATTGTGCCACGTACACCAGATGTTGTCTGTGTTCTTGCCCCCAGCAACAACCTGACGGCCAGGAGGACGGTGGAGCAGGCAGGGGAGGACTTCCGTGCGCTCATCGCCAGTGCCTGCAGTCGGTGTCGAAGGTGTTCGTCCTGGACTTTGTTCCTCGCCTGTCGGTCGACGTGGATGTCCAGGATCACTTCAGGAAGGAGTTTCGCCGCGTTGCAGCAGTCATGGGTAAGTTTTAAAAGGATTTTTGTGAAGTACATTTACATGTATGGTGTGTAATATGTTCTATAGCAGACTTTTAAAGTCACTATGCCATCTTTGTGTATTTATATTGTGCTTTTCAAGACACCCAAAGCACTGTTGTGTAACCTTTTTGCAAAGGTATACAAATATAGTACAGTCCACAGTTACTAAAATTGTTTTCTTTTCATTAGACAGGTGCCTCTTCAAGAGAAATCGAGACAAGGGATCAAAAGTGGAGTGGAACACCACCAAAAACAACCTGCAGTCAGTCCACAAGTTTTCACGCTGATGACCAAAATGTCAGACTACAAGTGGAGGGAATAAGAAGTGCTCAGTTATGGAGTTATGGATGCCTTGGATAGAAATAATACTGTAAATTGGTAACTCAACTTTTTTTTTTCATTTCCAATTCAGTTGATTTTTTTTTGTTTGTTTCAGAGTCATTATAATGTAATTGATTTTTGAATATTGCTGTAATAATGGTTACCTGTTACAGTTGAATAAAAATACTGAGAATGGGAAAATTGTAGCTGTTCTTGTTTCAACGTTAATTTACCATCTTTATGGGTAATTTCACTGTTTTAAAACCTAAAATGTTTGTAATTAAATGTTAAAAACAACATAAAATAACTAAATATACATTTGATGTGATCTAAAATTAATATTAAATTGTTGTAATTTTAAACCCAATATCTAGTTTTTCAACAGTTTTTTGACATGTTTTGAAAGATGAATCACATTATTTCATGTGTCATATACAGTTATATTACATCAAATATAAATTATTATACAACCTTTTTCTATAAAATAATGTTATAAAACCAACTAATAACAGCACATTTCTGTAAATTTAAGCATTATTATTTGTAATCCAATGTGTACTTACTATATTTCTAGGGAATTTAATTGTTTTAAAATGTGAAAATGGTTGTAATTAAAAGTTAAAAGAAACCTGAAAATAAGGGAAATCTTGTTAAAATTACAACTACAAACTGTATTTTTATTATGGAAAATAACTGTATTTTTATGAGAAAGTAATTTTCTGTTATTTCACAGTATTTTTCTGGCGCCCCAGCTGCCAGAAAATTACCGTTTTTTTAGGATTTTTTTTTTACAGTGTACTGCACCGTCAGGTTTGTGATGTAGAAAAGGTGTTCTTGTACATCCCAATGGCAAAGCAGTGTCATTACCAATTATAGTACAGTGTGTCCATAAAACGGTGCTTTCTGCCATAAATTATTTTTTGCATCATTGATATGTGATTCTTATATTAAAAAAATAAACAAATACTTTGCCTACATTTTAAAATACATGCATACATAAGTAAAGAAATTTTGTTTATCGTTGTGCCCTATTTTACTGTGCATCTTTCCACAGATATCAGCAAGTCCAAGAACGATGAAGCAGTACAGCCCAAGATGAACATATTCCCAACCACTTTGATGGGGGACAGGATGGCACTACCTCATTGTTTCAATCAATGCACTTTATGTACAAACTAAACTTTTGTCTGATTTTAATGTAAAGCAAAATTAAAGTATTTAATGTTTAAATATCATTTGTTTCCATTTTTTAATGTGCCCCTCTGATCAAACATTGGCCCCACCTTGGCCCCCCCAGTAAAATTTGTCTAGAACCGCCACTGTTTAAAAACACCCCTTTGGCAATGACAGTGGTGTATTAAAGTGTAACCCTTTAACTAGTTTACCTTAAGCCCACGTGGGTTCTGCACATGTTACCTGTAAGACATTATCTCCACGTCCAAAGCCATCTTCACGTTCAGCAGGTCCTGGTATTCCCGCAGGTAGCCGGACATGTCAAATTTGCAATTCATGAGCTCGTTTTCCAGTTCTTTGATGGTGTTCTGGAGCAACAGAGGAGAGGAGGCGTTACTGCTACGTGCACACTGAGCCTAATGAAAGTCTTAAAGAAAACAAAATCTCACCTGGTATTGAATAATGTCTCCCGTGTGGCGATCCTCCACCTCGTGAAGTTGCTTCTCCAGCGCTTCCCTGGTGCCTTGAGCGCACTCCAGCTCGGTGCTCCTCGCCTGCAGGCGTCTCCTGTGCTCCTGGAGCTCCTGCTGGGCCGTTTTTAACGCCTCTCTCTTGCTCTCTGCTTCCTCCGTTAACCTTGCCAACTGGGAACGGAAAGTGTCTCCTCCCTTCGGGGTGTCTGACGCGATGTGACCTTCCAACTGTGCCCTGATGTCCCCTAGTGCCGCAGTGATGCCAGGGTCGCCGAATCCACGCGCCTCTACGGTCACCTGCGCGTCCTGGATTTGGTCCAGCAGCTGTGACACTACAGCCTCGCGGTTTCCCTTCAGGGAGCGGATTTCATCCACGAGGCCCTGCGCTTTCTTGTCCAGCTGCAGTTTAGACTCGTACGCGTCACTGATGTCCCTCTTGAGGACCGCGATGTGGCTCCCGGCATCCGACCTGCCGCGCGACTCCCGTTCACGTCGTCGCTTCAAGTCGGACAGCTCTTCCTCCAAACGCCGATGCTCAATTTCAATCTGACGCTTCTGATGAGTGATGTCCTGCACCAGCTGTCTCAGTCTCCGGAGCTCCGGTCCGCGCTCCTCCTCCAAACGAGACGCGGGTCTCGCGGTGCCTCTGAGCCCCCCGATTTCTCTCTCCAGCAGCTGATTGTGGTGCTCCAGGTGGCGCACCTTCTCTATGAACGCTGCGAGGCGACCGTTCAGGTGGTGCATCAATTCCTTCTCCCTAAACGTCCCGGGTAGCGGCTTCGAGTTCATGGTATCTACCGGCGAACGTTTCGACCCGCGTTGTAAGCCCTGCTCTCCAGTAACGCGCCTCTCCATGCTGAGACTGCGGCCGACGGTTCGGTGCAGGGATGCGGGCTTTTTCTCACCGTCGCCATCTGCTCGCTATGCAGAACGGAACTGTCCGCGGTGCTGAAAAGGTGTAGCATCAGCTGAGGGCTTAATGAGCGCTTACACTACGTTTTGTCGCAGGCAGCAGTGACGTGGACCGTAGCTGTTCGGGGGGGAAACAACCCCTGTGTATTAGTAGTATAAGTATTGTTTGTCAGAGCATTGGAGTTGCTGTTAAATCCCTCCATTAGTGCCAGTTTACTTTGTTTCAACCTGCTTTGCGAGAAGACGTCATTTCATCTAGTTAACTAGTCGACTTACAAGTTCCAGGGAAGTCAAATGAGGTTGCAACGGTTCAGGATCAAATTATTTCGAGTACTACTTATTATACTTATTATATAATTATTCATTATAATATATTTAACTCCAACAGGTAATATAATCATATTAAGCCCATAAAAGTTAATATCAATTTAAACTACTATTAGTTATAACATGTGGTATATAGTTGTTTGAATTGTTTTATAGTCTAACTGCTCTGTTATTTTAATCGCATTGCATCTTTAAAAGCACAGAATTGTGTCCATGTTGTCCTTTTGCTATTTAGCCGGTCAATGATATAACACAACACATATCGTCATCAACACCACAGCTCAGTGTGGACTTGAGTAATGCCCTCCTTGGTTGCTCTCTGCAGTCATCTTTAATTGTTTCTAAAGAAAGGGAGTCCTGCTTGCCTTCAGCTGTAGCAGTAAGAAGTGGAATGTACCATTTCAGTCAAAAGTAGGCCTAATCCATCAACAGTGTCAAATATAAAAGCACACTTAAAATGGTCCTTTCTGCTCTGTGACACATGCTCTGTGGTAACATGGTCCCAGGCAGTGTTTTAGTATTTGGTTCAATGGATTCATAGGACCGCTGCATAACTGTGCATTTTACTGCTGTAGATGGTTAAGGTTGTCCTGATTTAACTCCAAACTGTTGGGCATTTTACTCTACAGCAAGGCTGCAACTTTTTTTTTTCCATCATCACATGCAACTTTTCGTGAGCTTCAGAAAAACAGCATTGCATTGCGTTTCGTATCGATCCAAGAGTGGCTTCACATGCTTTGTTTAGTTTAAAAAACAACAACAACAAAAACAGGATTTAATGTTTCACCAGACATGAAGTGTAGAATTTGAGAGTAAAAGTAGCTCTTAATGATGTTCTTTCTATTCATCTGCAGACATTTAAACTCCACATTTATGCTCTACAGTTTAAATTCTGATTTTAGATTTAGTTAAAAAAAAAAAAAACTTTGTTTAGTTTTAATAATACTCTCAACGTCTTTGTTTTGGACAATGTGGAAAAAAATGAGGTCCACGACTTTGCCAGTCTTAGAACGACACTGATCATGTACCACACTGAGTATGAGCACACCAACTAGAATGGTGATCTCACAGACAGGGAAGTTTGCAGGATGATCAATTTCATCAGCTCTTAGCGGCTCAATCAGCGACGCAACGACGCATTGGACTGAGGCCTTTGATGATGGATGGTTAACCACCAGTGTCAGTGCCGCAGAGTCAGCGCACTCACTAATCGTAACCCTGCTCTTACGTCACCTTTACCACCGCAACTGACTGAGACCTGAGCTGATATACGTTCGATGGGACCTACTAACAATTCTGCGTTCTGCGCGGTATTTATACCCCTCCGTCGGGAAGCCCGTTTCACTCAGGGTGCAATATTTTCTCCACCTGCCATTTCCGTGTGTGACACATTCCTCCTCTCACGGACTCTTGCCAGAGAAAGTATCAGCTCTAAAATCGCTTTAGTTTTCAAATGATCGGCTTTTTTATGACAAACGCTGACGATGACGCTGCCGCTTGGAATTATGGGTAACCGCTTATAGCGGTATAAAACGACTGTATTAAAATTGCACATGAAAGATCCACAAAAAAGGCACTTTCAACAGTTGTATGGCGATTGCTCAGGTGGCCTGAAAGCTTTGTCGCATTTATGAGAGCCACATCAGCTTTGTACCATCGTTTAGTAGTATTGTCTGCTGGAAACAAGAGCAATCACATAGTTTGGTCGTTTTGTTATTATTTAAATGTCGCTCATGGAATCGAATCCTCATCAAAACAGCGAAGGGGCCCAAGGAAATTAGCTGCAATACCATTGTCGGCCACAGTGGAGAGTCAAAGGGCTGGTGGCGCTGTTTCAATATGTAGGCTGCTGGCGAGGGAGACGGTCAAAGAGGTGTTTATGTATGAGTGCGTCCACTTCAGCGGGAAAGGTGTCGGGAAATGAATGGTGATAGTCATCAACTACTTTCAAGAATGTTTCCTGAGCCACTCCTGAACCAATGTTGCTGTATTACAGGAGCATCATCTTACAATGCACCACAAACACATCCAAGGGCTAACTTAGAGTTGGGGGGGTTGAGATTTCCGCCTGTGAAGCAGGTCTGAGGACATACCCCGAATGATTTCCGGCATGATTTCTTATGCTTTCTCTTTTCTCATATAAATATATATATATATTTATATGAGAAAATATATATATATATATATATATATATATATATATATATATATATATATATATGCTTGAAGTGGAATGTAACATTTCAATCAAAAACCTATATAAAAGCAACCATTAAAGACACTTCGCAGTGAACACACGTCTCACACACACACACACACACACACACACACACACACACACACACACACACACACACACACAGGTACATCTCACTAGAAAGAGCTCTCTGACTTTGAAAGATTTAGTTTGGCTTTATTCCACTTGCAGAAATGTATTATTTTGATGTGTAAAATGGAGCCGATCATATCAGCCTGATTTCATGTTCCCTTCAGGAAAACCACTTTTTTAAAATATGTTTGTCTGATCTTGAGCTGTGGCATTTATTGATTTTGGAATGAAGCTGTGTATTATTTATTTATAGCTCTTTTATCATAGCTATAAATACAGAGAGGAAATTGGAGTGTTTCATGTGCGATAGAAAAGACATGCAATACAGTATGATTGTTAGAGCTGACAAAAAAAAGTACAAAAGGCAACATAGTCCTCCATTATATTTAATATCAAATCTGAAGAACCGTGAAAATGAACGTGTAACTTTGGAGCTCGTGATTTTAACGTTTGATGGCAATGGTCAGTCCGTCGCCCACAGTGAGCATGCTCAGGTCAATCCTCTGGGCTACGTGTAGCTTCTTGTTGAGATTGTCCAGAGACTGGGAGGTGATGTCACCGGGCGCAGGATTTATGACCTTTCCACTCCACAGCACCTTCAAATACAGCAACAACAATGCTGGTTTATACTGTTTACCATCACCTCCCAGTACAACATGTCAGATCCTGCTTGTGTGGAGTTTACTCACATTGTCGATCGCAATGATGCCCCCTGTTCGTATGAGCTTGAGCGACTTCTCGTAGTAGTTGTCATAATTGAATTTATCGGCACCAATGAACACAAAGTCATATGTTCCAGCTTCCCCGGCTGCTATCAATTCATCTGATGAAACGGAAATGAAAATCAAAATGAAAAAAAAAAAACGATTTGATCAAAGTTCTAGAAGAAAATTCTTAAACATTAATTCATTAATTGATCATGAATCGATACATTAATGTAATCGTCTAGATCTCTGTCCTGTCAGGTTAAATTTGGTCAGATGTAAGGTTTCAGAGTAAAATACTGCTATCAGCAGTATTTTCTTTCCAAATGAAGTATTCAGCAGTAACTAAAAATGATTATGGCCCTATTTTGTTTCCATAGTCTCCTTTTTGATCTCAGAGTCTCACCAATTTCAATAGCTTTAGTTGCATTTATCAGTCGAATGAGATTTGCCATAAACTGAGCTTGTTCGCTGGCAACCATCATGATGCTCCATTGGTCTTCCATGGTTCTCTGAAATGAAAATATCAAAGCATTTAATCATTATTTCATCTGATTAAATGGATAAACAACATGTGTTGGTGCTCCTCATTAGCTGGTGTTCTTTAGACGCAGTGCTGCACTCTAGTGGTTGCAAATTGCACTGCTAGGATCCCGAAGTTATCATACAGTGGTGGTTTAGTTCATCGTCGTTATGTAGAAAGTAAAGAAAACAGAACTTAAATGTGAGTCACAACACAAATTGAACATATGTCATTCTAAGCAGGTGTGTCTTCAGCTACTTTTAAAAAGTACCCACTTTTAAAGTTTGAGCCCAAATTTAAAAGCAACAACGTTAATATCAATTTAAACTACTATTAGTTATAACATGTGGTATATAGTTGTTGTTTGAATTGTTTTATAGTCTAACTGCTCTGTTATTTTAATCGCATTGCATCTTTAAAAGCACAGAATTGTGTGTCCATGTTGTCCTTTTGCTATTTAGCCGGTCAATGATATAACACAACACATTTCGTCATCAACACCACAGCTCAGTGTGGACTTGAGTAATGCCCTCCTTGGTTGCTCTCTGCGGTCATCTTTAATTGTTTCTAAAGAAAGGGAGTCCTGCTTGCCTTCAGCTGTAGCAGTAAGAAGTGGAATGTACCATTTCAATCAAAAGTAGGCCTAATCCATCAACACCTGTTCAGACTTCACCTTGACTCTACATAGCATGACCCACTAGCACCCTCCCTCGACACCCCCCCCCCCCCCCCCCAAAAAAAAAAAAAAAAACTTACCTATAGCACTCTGATCTTAGCACTTTTGCTCTTGAAGTACTACTTTACTCAGATGAGGACCTAACACTTGTTCTATTTTTAGCTCTTACTGCATCAGCAATGATACGTCGTGGTTTCTTTGTTTCCTTCTTTGACAAATGTACTTATTGTAAGTCGCTTTGGACAAAAGCGTCTGCTAAATGACCTAAATGTAAATGTGTCAAATATAAAAGCACACTTAAAACGGTCCTTTCTGCTCTGTGACACATGCTCTGTGGTGACATGGTCCCAGGCAGTGTTTTAGTATTTGGTTCAATGGATTCATAGGACCGCTGCATAACTGTGCATTTTACTGCTGTAGATGGTTAAGGTTGTCCTGATTTAACTCCAAACTGTTGGGCATTTTACTCTACAGCAAGGCTGCAACTTTTTTTTTTTTTTTTCCATCATCACATGCAACTTTTCGTGAGCTTCAGAAAAACAGCATTGCATTGCGTTTCGTATCGATCCAAGAGTGGCTTCACATGCTTTGTTTAGTTTTTTTTTTTTTTAAAAACAAAAAAACAGGATTTAATGTTTCACCAGACATGAAGTGTAGAATTTGAGAGTAAAAGTAGCTCTTAATGATGTTCTTTCTATTCATCTGCAGACATTTAAACTCCACATTTATGCTCTACAGTTTAAATTCTGATTTAGATTTAGTTAAAAAAAAAAAAAAAACTTTGTTTAGTTTAAACAATACTCTCAACGTCTTTGTTTTGGACAATGTGGAAAAAAAATGAGGTCCACGACTTTGCCAGTCTTAGAACGACACTGATCATGTACCACACTGAGTATGAGCACACCAACTAGAATGGTGATCTCACAGACAGGGAAGTTTGCAGGATGATCAATTTCATCAGCTCTTAGCGGCTCAATCAGCGACGCAACGACGCATTGGACTGAGGCCTTTGATGATGGATGGTTAACCACCAGTGTCAGTGCCGCAGAGTCAGCGCACTCACTAATCGTAACCCTGCTCTTACGTCACCTTTACCACCGCAACTGACTGAGACCTGAACTGATATACGTTCGATGGGACCTACTAACAATTCTGCGTTCTGCGCGGTATTTATACCCCTCCGTCGGGAAGCCCGTTTCACTCAGGGTGCAATATTTTCTCCACCTGCCATTTCCGTGTGTGACACATTCCTCCTCTCACGGACTCTTGCCAGAGAAAGTTTCAGCTCTAAAATCGCTTTAGTTTTCAAATGATCGGCTTTTTTATGACAAACGCTGACGATGACGCTGCCGCTTGGAATTATGGGTAACCGCTTATAGCGGTATAAAACGACTGTATTAAAATTGCACATGAAAGATCCATAAAAAAGGCACTTTCAACAGTTGTATGGCGATTTCTCAGGTGGCCTGAAAGCTTTGTCGCATTTATGAGAGCCACATCAGCTTTGTACCATCGTTTAGTAGTATTGTCTGCTGGAAACAAGAGCAATCACATAGTTTGGTCGTTTTGTTATTATTTAAATGTCGCTCATGGAATCGAATCCTCATCAAAACAGCGAAGGGGCCCAAGGAAATTAGCTGCAATACCATTGTCGGCCACAGTGGAGAGTCAAAGGGCTGGTGGCGCTGTTTCAATATGTAGGCTGCTGGCGAGGGAGAAGGTCAAAGAGGTGTTTATGTATGAGTGCGTCCACTTCAGCGGGAAAGGTGTCGGGAAATGAATGGTGATAGTCATCAACTACTTTCAAAAATGTTTCCTGAGCCACTCCTGAACCAATGTTGCTGTATTACAGGAGCATCATCTTACAATGCACCACAAACACATCCAAGGGCTAACTTAGAGTTGGGGGGGTTGAGATTTCCGCCTGTGAAGCAGGTCTGAGGACATACCCCGAATGATTTCCGGCATGATTTCTTATGCTTTCTCTTTTCTCATATAAATATATATATATATTTATATGAGAATATATATATATATATATATATAAATATATATATATGCTTGAAGTGGAATGTAACATTTCAATCAAAAACCTATATAAAAGCAACCATTAAAGACACTTCGCAGTGAACACACGTTCACACGTCTCACACACACACACACACACACACACACACACACACACACAGGTACATCTCACTAGAAAGAGCTCTCTGACTTTGAAAGATTTAGTTTGGCTTTATTCCACTTGCAGAAATGTATTATTTTGATGTGTAAAATGGAGCCGATCATATCAGCCTGATTTCATGTTCCCTTCAGGAAAACCACTTTTTTTAAATATGTTTGTCTGATCTTGAGCTGTGGCATTTATTGATTTTGGAATGAAGCTGTGTATTATTTATTTATAGCTCTTTTATCATAGCTATAAATACAGAGAGGAAATTGGAGTGTTTCATGTGCGATAGAAAAGACATGCAATACAGTATGATTGTTAGAGCTGACAAAAAAAAAGTACAAAAGGCAACATAGTCCTCCATTATATTTAATATCAAATCTAAAGAACCGTGGAGATGAACGTGTAACTTTGGAGCTCGTGATTTTAACGTTTGATGGCAATGGTCAGCCCGTCGCCCACAGTGAGCATGCTCAGGTCAATCCTCTGGTCTACGTGTAGCTTCTTGTTGAGATTGTCCAGAGACTGGGAGGGTGTCACCGGGCGCAGGATTTATGACCTTTCCACTCCACAGCACCTTCAAATACAGCAACAACAATGCTGGTTTATACTGTTCACCATCACCTCTCAGTACAACATGTCAGATCCTGCTTGTGTGGAGTTTACTCACATTGTCCATCGCAATGATGCCCCCTGTTCGTATGAGCTTGAGCGACTTCTCGTAGTAGTTGTCATAATTGAATTTATCGGCATCAATGAACACAAAGTCATATGTTCCAGCTTCCCCGGCTGCTATCAATTCATCTGATGAAACGGAAATGAAAATCAAAATGAAAAAAAAAAAACGATTTGATCAAAGTTCTAGAAGAAAATTCTTAAACATTAATTCATTAATTGATCATGAATCGATACATGAATGTAATCGTCTAGATCTCTGTCCTGTCAGGTTAAATTTGGTCAGATGTAAGGTTTCAGAGTAAAATACAGCTATGAGCAGTATTTTCTTTCCAAATGAAGTATTCAGCAGTAACTAAAAATGATTATGGCCCTATTTTGTTTCCATAGTCTCCTTTTTGATCTCAGAGTCTCACCAATTTCAATAGCTTTAGTTGCATTTATCAGTCGAATGAGATTTGCCATAAACTGAGCTTGTTCGCTGGCAACCATCATGATGCTCCATTGGTCTTCCATGGTTCTCTGAAATGAAAATATCAAAGCATTTAATCATTATTTCATCTGATTAAATGGATAAACAACATGTGTTGGTGCTCCTCATTAGCTGGTGTTCTTCTGACGCAGTGCTGCACTCTAGTGGTTGCAAATTGCACTGCTAGGATCCCGAAGTTATCATACAGTGGTGGTTTAGTTCATCGTCGTTATGTAGAAAGTAAAGAAAACAGAACTTAAATGTGAGTCACAACACAAATTGAACATATGTCATTCTAAGCAGGTGTGTCTTCAGCTACTTTTAAAAAGTACCCACTTTTAAAGTTTGAGCCCAAATTTAAAAGCAACAAGGTTAATATCAATTTAAACTACTATTAGTTATAACATGTTATATAGTTGTTGTTTGAATTGTTTTACAGTCTAACTGCTCTGTTATTTTAATCGCATTGCATCTTTAAAAGCACAGAATTGTGTGTCCATGTTGTCCTTTTGCTATTTAGCCGGTCAATGATATAACACAACACATTTCGTCATCAACACCACAGCTCAGTGTGGACTTGAGTAATGCCCTCCTTGGTTGCTCTCTGCGGTCATCTTTAATTGTTTCTAAAGAAAGGGAGTCCTGCTTGCCTTCAGCTGTAGCAGTAAGAAGTGGAATGTACCATTTCAATCAAAAGTAGGCCTAATCCATCAACACCTGTTCAGACTTCACCTTGACTCTACATAGCATGACCCACTAGCACCCTCCCTCGACGCCCCCCCCCCCCCCAAAAAAAAAAAACTTACCTATAGCACTCTGATCTTAGCACTTTTGCTCTTGAAGTACTACTTTACTCAGATGAGGACCTAACACTTGTTCTATTTTTAGCTCTTACTGCATCAGCAATGATACGTCGTGGTTTCTTTGTTTCCTTCTTTGACAAATGTACTTATTGTAAGTCGCTTTGGACAAAAGCGTCTGCTAAATGACCTAAATGTAAATGTAAATGTGTCAAATATAAAAGCACACTTAAAATGGTCCTTTCTGCTCTGTGACACATGCTCTGTGGTAACATGGTCCCAGGCAGTGTTTTAGTATTTGGTTCAATGGATTCATAGGACCGCTGCATAACTGTGCATTTTACTGCTGTAGATGGTTAAGGTTGTCCTGATTTAACTCCAAACTGTTGGGCATTTTACTCTACAGCAAGGCTGCAACTTTTTTTTTTTTTTTTTTCCATCATCACATGCAACTTTTCGTGAGCTTCAGAAAAACAGCATTGCATTGCGTTTCGTATCGATCCAAGAGTGGCTTCACATGCTTTGTTTAGTTTTTTTTTTTTAAAAAAACAAAAAAACAGGATTTAATGTTTCACCAGACATGAAGTGTAGAATTTGAGAGTAAAAGTAGCTCTTAATGATGTTCTTTCTATTCATCTGCAGACATTTAAACTCCACATTTATGCTCTACAGTTTAAATTCTGATTTAGATTTAGTTAAAAAAAAAAAAAAAACTTTGTTTAGTTTAAACAATACTCTCAACGTCTTTGTTTTGGACAATGTGGAAAAAAATGAGGTCCACGACTTTGCCAGTCTTAGAACGACACTGATCATGTACCACACTGAGTATGAGCACACCAACTAGAATGGTGATCTCACAGACAGGGAAGTTTGCAGGATGATCAATTTCATCAGCTCTTAGCGGCTCAATCAGCGACGCAACGACGCATTGGACTGAGGCCTTTGATGATGGATGGTTAACCACCAGTGTCAGTGCCGCAGAGTCAGCGCACTCACTAATCGTAACCCTGCTCTTACGTCACCTTTACCACCGCAACTGACTGAGACCTGAACTGATATACGTTCGATGGGACCTACTAACAATTCTGCGTTCTGCGCGGTATTTATACCCCTCCGTCGGAAGCCCGTTTCACTCAGGGTGCAATATTTTCTCCACCTGCCATTTCCGTGTGTGACACATTCCTCCTCTCACGGACTCTTGCCAGAGAAAGTATCAGCTCTAAAATCGCTTTAGTTTTCAAATGATCGGCTTTTTTATGACAAACGCTGACGATGACGCTGCCGCTTGGAATTATGGGTAACCGCTTATAGCGGTATAAAACGACTGTATTAAAATTGCACATGAAAGATCCATAAAAAAGGCACTTTCAACAGTTGTATGGCGATTGCTCAGGTGGCCTGAAAGCTTTGTCGCATTTATGAGAGCCACATCAGCTTTGTACCATCGTTTAGTAGTATTGTCTGCTGGAAACAAGAGCAATCACATAGTTTGGTCGTTTTGTTATTATTTAAATGTCGCTCATGGAATCGAATCCTCATCAAAACAGCGAAGGGGCCCAAGGAAATTAGCTGCAATACCATTGTCGGCCACAGTGGAGAGTCAAAGGGCTGGTGGCGCTGTTTCAATATGTAGGCTGCTGGCGAGGGAGAAGGTCAAAGAGGTGTTTATGTATGAGTGCGTCCACTTCAGCGGGAAAGGTTTCGGGAAATGAATGGTGATAGTCATCAACTACTTTCAAAAATGTTTCCTGAGCCACTCCTGAACCAATGTTGCTGTATTACAGGAGCATCATCTTACAATGCACCACAAACACATCCAAGGGCTAACTTAGAGTTGGGGGGGTTGAGATTTCCGCCTGTGAAGCAGGTCTGAGGACATACCCCGAATGATTTCCGGCATGATTTCTTATGCTTTCTCTTTTCTCATATAAATATATATATTTAATATGAGAATAATAATATATATATATAATAAATATATATATATGCTTGAAGTGGAATGTAACATTTCAATCAAAAACCTATATAAAAGCAACCATTAAAGACACTTCGCAGTGAACACACGTTCACACGTCTCACACACACACACACACACACACACACACACACACACACACACAGGTACATCTCACTAGAAAGAGCTCTCTGACTTTGAAAGATTTAGTTTGGCTTTATTCCACTTGCAGAAATGTATTATTTTGATGTGTAAAATGGAGCCGATCATATCAGCCTGATTTCATGTTCCCTTCAGGAAAACCACTTTTTTTAAATATGTTTGTCTGATCTTGAGCTGTGGCATTTATTGATTTTGGAATGAAGCTGTGTATTATTTATTTATAGCTCTTTTATCATAGCTATAAATACAGAGAGGAAATTGGAGTGTTTCATGTGCGATAGAAAAGACATGCAATACAGTATGATTGTTAGAGCTGACAAAAAAAAGTACAAAAGGCAACATAGTCCTCCATTATATTTAATATCAAATCTAAAGAACCGTGGAGATGAACGTGTAACTTTGGAGCTCGTGATTTTAACGTTTGATGGCAATGGTCAGCCCGTCGCCCACAGTGAGCATGCTCAGGTCAATCCTCTGGTCTACGTGTAGCTTCTTGTTGAGATTGTCCAGAGACTGGGAGGTGATGTCACCGGGCGCAGGATTTATGACCTTTCCACTCCACAGCACCTTCAAATACAGCAACAACAATGCTGGTTTATACTGTTCACCATCACCTCCCAGTACAACATGTCAGATCCTGCTTGTGTGGAGTTTACTCACATTGTCCATCGCAATGATGCCCCCTGTTCGTATGAGCTTGAGCGACTTCTCGTAGTAGTTGTCATAATTGAATTTATCGGCATCAATGAACACAAAGTCATATGTTCCAGCTTCCCCGGCTGCTATCAATTCATCTGATGAAACGGAAATGAAAATCAAAATGAAAAAAAAAAAACGATTTGATCAAAGTTCTAGAAGAAAATTCTTAAACATTAATTCATTAATTGATCATGAATCGATACATGAATGTAATCGTCTAGATCTCTGTCCTGTCAGGTTAAATTTGGTCAGATGTAAGGTTTCAGAGTAAAATACAGCTATGAGCAGTATTTTCTTTCCAAATGAAGTATTCAGCAGTAACTAAAAATGATTATGGCCCTATTTTGTTTCCATAGTCTCCTTTTTGATCTCAGAGTCTCACCAATTTCAATAGCTTTAGTTGCATTTATCAGTCGAATGAGATTTGCCATAAACTGAGCTTGTTCGCTGGCAACCATCATGATGCTCCATTGGTCTTCCATGGTTCTCTGAAATGAAAATATCAAAGCATTTAATCATTATTTCATCTGATTAAATGGATAAACAACATGTGTTGGTGCTCCTCATTAGCTGGTGTTCTTCTGACGCAGTGCTGCACTCTAGTGGTTGCAAATTGCACTGCTAGGATCCCGAAGTTATCATACAGTGGTGGTTTAGTTCATCGTCGTTATGTAGAAAGTAAAGAAAACAGAACTTAAATGTGAGTCACAACACAAATTGAACATATGTCATTCTAAGCAGGTGTGTCTTCAGCTACTTTTAAAAAGTACCCACTTTTAAAGTTTGAGCCCAAATTTAAAAGCAACAAGGTTAATATCAATTTAAACTACTATTAGTTATAACATGTGGTATATAGTTGTTGTTTGAATTGTTTTACAGTCTAACTGCTCTGTTATTTTAATCGCATTGCATCTTTAAAAGCACAGAATTGTGTGTCCATGTTGTCCTTTTGCTATTTAGCCGGTCAATGATATAACACAACACATTTCGTCATCAACACCACAGCTCAGTGTGGACTTGAGTAATGCCCTCCTTGGTTGCTCTCTGCGGTCATCTTTAATTGTTTCTAAAGAAAGGGAGTCCTGCTTGCCTTCAGCTGTAGCAGTAAGAAGTGGAATGTACCATTTCAATCAAAAGTAGGCCTAATCCATCAACACCTGTTCAGACTTCACCTTGACTCTACATAGCATGACCCACTAGCACCCTCCCTCGACGCCCCCCCCCCCCCCCAAAAAAAAAAAACTTACCTATAGCACTCTGATCTTAGCACTTTTGCTCTTGAAGTACTACTTTACTCAGATGAGGACCTAACACTTGTTCTATTTTTAGCTCTTACTGCATCAGCAATGATACGTCGTGGTTTCTTTGTTTCCTTCTTTGACAAATGTACTTATTGTAAGTCGCTTTGGACAAAAGCGTCTGCTAAATGACCTAAATGTAAATGTATCAAATATAAAAGCACACTTAAAATGGTCCTTTCTGCTCTGTGACACATGCTCTGTGGTAACATGGTCCCAGGCAGTGTTTTAGTATTTGGTTCAATGGATTCATAGGACCGCTGCATAACTGTGCATTTTACTGCTGTAGATGGTTAAGGTTGTCCTGATTTAACTCCAAACTGTTGGGCATTTTACTCTACAGCAAGGCTGCAACTTTTTTTTTTTTTTTTTTCCATCATCACATGCAACTTTTCGTGAGCTTCAGAAAAACAGCATTGCATTGCGTTTCGTATCGATCCAAGAGTGGCTTCACATGCTTTGTTTAGTTTTTTTTTTTTAAAAAAAACAAAAAAACAGGATTTAATGTTTCACCAGACATGAAGTGTAGAATTTGAGAGTAAAAGTAGCTCTTAATGATGTTCTTTCTATTCATCTGCAGACATTTAAACTCCACATTTATGCTCTACAGTTTAAATTCTGATTTAGATTTAGTTAAAAAAAAAAAAAAAAACTTTGTTTAGTTTAAACAATACTCTCAACGTCTTTGTTTTGGACAATGTGGAAAAAAAATGAGGTCCACGACTTTGCCAGTCTTAGAACGACACTGATCATGTACCACACTGAGTATGAGCACACCAACTAGAATGGTGATCTCACAGACAGGGAAGTTTGCAGGATGATCAATTTCATCAGCTCTTAGCGGCTCAATCAGCGACGCAACGACGCATTGGACTGAGGCCTTTGATGATGGATGGTTAACCACCAGTGTCAGTGCCGCAGAGTCAGCGCACTCACTAATCGTAACCCTGCTCTTACGTCACCTTTACCACCGCAACTGACTGAGACCTGAGCTGATATACGTTCGATGGGACCTACTAACAACTCTGCGTTCTGCGCGGTATTTATACCCCTCCGTCGGGAAGCCCGTTTCACTCAGGGTGCAATATTTTCTCCACCTGCCATTTCCGTGTGTGACACATTCCTCCTCTCACGGACTCTTGCCAGAGAAAGTATCAGCTCTAAAATCGCTTTAGTTTTCAAATGATCGGCTTTTTTATGACAAACGCTGACGATGACGCTGCCGCTTGGAATTATGGGTAACCACTTATAGCGGTATAAAACGACTGTATTAAAATTGCACATGAAAGATCCATAAAAAAGGCACTTTCAACAGTTGTATGGCGATTGCTAAGGTGGCCTGAAAGCTTTGTCGCATTTATGAGAGCCACATCAGCTTTGTACCATCGTTTAGTAGTATTGTCTGCTGGAAACAAGAGCAATCACATAGTTTGGTCGTTTTGTTATTATTTAAATGTCGCTCATGGAATCGAATCCTCATCAAAACAGCGAAGGGGCCCAAGGAAATTAGCTGCAATACCATTGTCGGCCACAGTGGAGAGTCAAAGGGCTGGTGGCGCTGTTTCAATATGTAGGCTGCTGGCGAGGGAGACGGTCAAAGAGGTGTTTATGTATGAGTGCGTCCACTTCAGCGGGAAAGGTGTCGGGAAATGAATGGTGATAGTCATCAACTACTTTCAAGAATGTTTCCTGAGCCACTCCTGAACCAATGTTGCTGTATTACAGGAGCATCATCATCTTACAATGCACCACAAACACATCCAAGGGCTAAGGTCTGAGGACATACCCCGAATGATTTCCGGCATGATTTCTTATGCTCTCTCTTTTCTCATATAAAATAAATTTTTAATTTATTTTTAATATTAATATTATTTTATATTAAAAAATAAAAAAATTTTTTTAAAATAAATTAAAAAGTAAAATTTTAATGGTGTCATTTAATAAAACCTTTAAAAAGATTAGCATTTCCAAAAAGCAAGCCCAAAAGATGAACATCCCCAAGATGAACAATTCCCAACCACTTTATGGGGGGGTTTTTCAATTGTTTTTCAAACAAATTTTCATTTTAATGTAAACAAAATTGTATTTAATGTTTAAAAATTTGTTTATTTTTTAATTCCCCTTGTCCATTTTGGCCCCCCCATAAAATTTGGCCCCCTGAAAAAATTTGCAAAATTTAAAAAAATTTTTAATTATTTATTTAAACCCCGGGGTTCCAATGTTACCTTAAACATTATCCCACTCCGCCATCCCCAAAGGGGTTCCCCAAGTCTTTTATTCGGGTTTCCGGGGGAAAAATTTGCAAAAGGCCCCTTAAAGCTTGAAAAATTTGGAAAAAACCCCGGGGGAAACTCCCCGTGGGTTTCCCCACCCCTTGGTTCCCCAAAGCTTTTCCCCCCTTTGGGTTGCCCCGTTCCCGTCTCCTGGGGCTTTGGGGCCCTTTTTGCCCCCTCCGTTCCCCTTGCCAAAAGGGGGGTTCTCCCCCTTCCTTGCCTGGCCTTAACCCTTCCCGTCCCTTCCGCCCGAACCCGGGGCCCCAAAGGTTCCCCCTTTTTCCGGTGTGACATTGCCTTTCCCGGGTTCCCCGGGCCCGGTTTCTCCCACCCGCGTTTTGACTGCCGGTTGATGTCCCCGGGAACCCCCCCGGGCCCGGGTCCCCAGGGCTTTCCCACCCCCCAGCCCTCCTTTCCCCTTTCCCCAAGGGTTTTTCCCCTTCCTTCCCGAGGGTTTCCCCTAAAGGCCGGGCTCCGGGCCCCCCCCTCCCCCGGCCCGTTGGGGCTCCGGGGCCCCCTTTCCTTCCCCCAGGGCTAATTTCAATTTCCCCTTTAGGGGGGGCCCACCCTGGTTCAAACCCTTTCCCCTCCCGTCCCGGGCCCCTTCCTCAACCCGGGGACCGGGCGGGGCTTTTCCACCCCCCCATTTTCCCCGCCTTTGAAAGGGGGCCCCGGGGCCCCTTTTAAAACGTGGGGCTTAAAGGTTAATATTTTTCCCCTAAACTCCCGGGTTTGGGGGGGGGATTAGGGGGGGTTTTGGTTTTTTTAACCCTTTTTGTTTAAAAAGGTTTTCTTTGAAGGGGGTTTTCCCCATTTCCCTATCAAAACGGAATTTTTTTTAAAAAATTTTATTTATTAAACTTAAAAAATTTTTAATTTTTTCCCAAAGTTTAAACTTTTTTTAAAAATTTGGGGAAATTGTTTAATGTTTTAATTTTAATTTTCGTTATTTTTTTATCTTTAAAAAAGGATTTTTTTTGCCCTTTTCCCAAAAGTAAACCCAAACCTTGTTAAAATGGTGTTAGTTCCGGGTTTCAAAAATTTTTGGGTTCGGGAAAAAATTTTTCCCGGTACAAAAAATTTAAAAAAAATTTTTTTAAAAATTTTTTCCCCATTTTTTTTCTTTTGGCCCCTTTAAAAGTAATTTTTAAAATTTTTTCTATTATAAACCCTTTTTTAAATTTTTTTTAAAAATTTTTTTTTTAAAAAACGTTGGGTTTTTTAATCCAAAGGGCCCAACTTTTTTTTTTCCCAACCCCCAGGGAATGTGACTTTTTTTTTCTAAGTCAGAGATGCAGGCCTGGCCAATCAGAGGCCACTCAGGCCAGTAGCATTTGAGGAGGATAAGGCGATTGGTTTGTTTTGATTAACACCCGCCCCAACAGTCCGTATCAACCACACAGACAGCGTGCGGAGGAAGGGGTGTGTGTGTAGCGAGCGCCGAGCAGAGAGGGAGAGTCGAGGCTTCGACTAGTACTGTAGACCATGGACCCCAACCCCCCTGGTAAAAAAGGAGAGAGGGAAGAGAGAGAACAAAAGAAAGGCGCTGGAGGAGGATGCGGCCAAATGCCGTAAACTGACAAATTTATTCAGACCCCCCAGCCTAGATACCTCTGCAAGTAAGTTATGTAAAAAAAAAAAAAACCCTGGTTCTTGAGGTCCAGGGACCTGGGTCCTTGAGGCTGTACACTTTTACACAGTAGGCTATAGGTCCTGGCCATGAAATTAAACAAGCCACTTTTTTATTTACTGTTATCATTCCATTATTATGTATATGAATACAAGGGCACATTAAGTGAGACATAGGCTACACTATCTTACTGTATGAACTATAGTGTATGGAAAAACACTGTAAGCATATGTTTGCTATTCAAAGGTGGTGATGGTGATGACACAAGTCCTGCTGGTCCTTCAGGAGAAGCCAGTGCAGAGCAGTTGGCAGAAGGTACAGAATCATTTCTAGAGCAACAACATGCAAGTTGCAGACGTAACACCAACAGGCACTGCCATTTGACATAAATGGGTCTCATTTGTTATACGGTAATAGCTGCCATTCTATTAAGCACTAGTGGTGTTGAATTTTGCTGTCTGTTGCTGACTTGCTGTTATGTATCCCAGCCCTATATTAGAATATGAGTCAATATTATGTGATTGCTTATTAGGAACTATACTCTCAGACTGTATAATACATTGCGTCTATCAGTGTGTGCATGTTCTGTGAACATGTATTCAAAGGCTGTCCCCTCATAGCTGATTAATTGTTTGATTTGGACTTTGTTGTCTTTGTTTATTAGGTTATATTGTAGGCTACACATAAAAATTATGCCAAAGAAGCAGTTGACATTCCACATGATATGATGTTTAAGTAACCTTGGCACTGCGTTAAATCTTTATTCTCTTCTAGTAAGTGTGTTAGTGGATTTTGCTGAGGATTGTTGTGTTACTGTATTTTACCAGCCCGGCCCCAAACACAAAAGTTACTGTATATTCCTAACTTAGTTTGTACATAGGTCCCATATTTGAACTTCTATTTGGAATGCGGTGTGTGTGTGTGTGTGTGTGTTCGTGCGTGTGTGTGTGTGTGTGTGTGTTCGTGCGTGCATGCATGTAGGTGTGGGCTTGAACGTGCGCGTATGGGCAAGGCCAGTGTGGCCTGGTTACATGACTGACTCCTGGCCTGAAAAAGTCTTCCAGTCCGGCCCTGGTTTAGTTCATCGTCGTTATGTAGAAAGTAAAGAAAACAGAACTTAAATGTGAGTCACAACACAAATTGAACATATGTCATTCTAAGCAGGTGTGTCTTCAGCTACTTTTAAAAAGTACCCACTTTTAAAGTTTGAGCCCAAATTTAAAAGCAACAACGTTAATATCAATTTAAACTACTATTAGTTATAACATGTGCTATATAGTTGTTGTTTGAATTGTTTTATAGTCTAACTGCTCTGTTATTTTAATCGCATTGCATCTTTAAAAGCACAGAATTGTGTGTCCATGTTGTCCTTTTGCTATTTAGCCGGTCAATGATATAACACAACACATTTCGTCATCAACACCACAGCTCAGTGTGGACTTGAGTAATGCCCTCCTTGGTTGCTCTCTGCGGTCATCTTTAATTGTTTCTAAAGAAAGGGAGTCCTGCTTGCCTTCAGCTGTAGCAGTAAGAAGTGGAATGTACCATTTCAATCAAAAGTAGGCCTAATCCATCAACACCTGTTCAGACTTCACCTTGACTCTACATAGCATGACCCACTAGCACCCTCCCTCGACACCCCCCCCCCCCCCAAAAAAAAAAACAAAACTTACCTATAGCACTCTGATCTTAGCACTTTTGCTCTTGAAGGAAGTACTACTTTACTCAGATGAGGACCTAACACTTGTTCTATTTTTAGCTCTTACTGCATCAGCAATGATACGTCGTGGTTTCTTTGTTTCCTTCTTTGACAAATGTACTTATTGTAAGTCGCTTTGGACAAAAGCGTCTGCTAAATGACCTAAAT